>CM072516.1:57479675-57744675 GCA_036898135.1 Oncomelania hupensis
TTATGGTATAGTAAGCTTACAGTCTTTATGGTATAGTGCAGTCTTTATGGTATAGTGCAGTCTTTATGGTATAGTGCAGTCTTTATGGTATAGTGCAGTCTTTATGGTATAGTGCAGTCTTTATGGTATAGTGCAGTCTTTATGGTATAGTGCAGTCTTTATGGCATAGTAAGCTTACAGTCTTTATGGTATAGTGCAGTCTTTATGGTATAGTGCAGTCTTTATGGCATAGTAAGCTTACAGTCTTTATGGTATAGTGCAGTCTTTATGGTATAGTGCAGTCTTTATGGTATAGTGCAGTCTTTTTGGTAGTACAGTCTTTATGGTATAGTGCAGTCTTTATGGTATAGTGCAGTCTTTATGGTATAATGCAGATGGTATGGTATAGTGCAGTCCTTTATGGTATAGTATAAGTATAGTATCGTATAGTATAGTATAGTATAGTATAGTATAGTATAGTATAGTATAGTATAGTATAGTGCAGTCTTTATGGTATAGAACAGTCTTTATGGTATAGAGCAGTTTTTGCATCCATTTTGAGTACAACATGGAAGGAGTTAACTCCAGTCAACAAATCTTTATTCCACAAAATAAGTACACGTACAGTCACAAACACCAACTGGCTAGCTGTCTAATCGTCTCCCATCCCAGCATTCCTCCATCCTGTCCGCTTCCCCTCCCCCTTCCATCTCATTCCTGGACTCATTAAGACAGTTTCTTTTCTTTCTTTTTTTTTTTGCCTGCCCAATCTTTACGGTATAGTGGTATACCACACCTGGTATACCTGCACATCCTCCATACTACTTATCCTCCTCTAACCCACCCCCATTCCTCACTACACATTCCACAACCAACCCCCTATCCTATCCTATCCTATCCTGTCCCGTAACCCTGAGGTCGTAGGGGCACCACAGATGATCGTTTAACCAGCATACTCCATCTTTCTCTGTCCTCAGCAGCCCTGATGGCTTCGCTCAGTGTCAAACCAGTCCATTCTCGAATGTTGTCCTCCCACCTCTTTTTCGGTCTCCCTCTTCTTCTACCTCCTTGCACTGTGCCTTGCAGAATAGTCTTTGCAAGGCCTGGTGATCTGGTGACGTGGCCATACCATCGGGGTTTCCGTTTCTTCACCGCTGTGAGCAGGTCATCGTCTTGTCCAATGGCTTGAGTGATGGTCTGTCGGACTTCGTCGCTAATGTTAGTTATTACTTTTGTTATATTACTGTTATTGTTCGGGTTTGATCCGATTATGTACTGTACTTGTGTAATGTTACTCAATCACCCATAGTTGAGGCACTACATCACTTCCTCCATCCCCTACAGTCCCTTCATCCCCTTTCAAGCCCCATCTCTCGTTTGAAGAGGAGAATGATGGGCCAAAGTTTGCACACACCGAGTTATTATTTATGTGTAGACTGTTTGTGTGACGATACACTCACACAGAGACGAAACACCACCAATTCGCGAAGGAATAGTGACAAAACAAGGGAGAAAATAATACTATAGGAAGGAAAGAGAGAACGAGAGAGATGAGTGCGACGTCGAGGATGGGGGTGGGGAGTGAGGAAGGTGTGTTGGGGATGGGAGGAACGGTGGGCGCGAAGTTAGAGGATTGCCCTAACCACCACACTACCATCATTATCATCATCATGGTCGTCGTCGTCATCCCTCATCGTCATCATCATCATAATGTACAGATGCTTACCTCAGCTCGTTAAGAGTGTAGAATGAGCGTGTGTATCCGAGCTGGAACTTAACGACGATGGTCGATAACGGGGCCTTGGCTGCCTCCGGTTCTGTCTCTGATGGTTTCCTGCACAAGTCGTGCCAGTCATTTGTACGGCCATTATTCCGCGCCGAAATCAGGTTCGAAACCAGTCCGCAAACTTTTTTTTTTGATTGACTATTTTAGTGTTTTTGTTTAAATGTCATGATCAAATTTGGTGGGTTTTTTTTGTGTGTGTATTATTGTTGTTGTGATTTTTGTTGTTGTTGTTATTGTGCGAGGGTTTGGTTTTCTTTGGCGCCGCTAGGCGCCGCTTGCATCAGGCTCCAATACCTCCTCCTCCTCCTAGTCACAATCAACATCGTCATCGTCTTCGTGGTCATCATGTTTACCAATTGGCCATCGTTATCAAACTATATACCAATTGTGCCATTGGAAGGTACACTATCATCTACCCTCACTACTTAAAAGTTTCCAACAGCGTGGCTGAGAGACTTGACTTTGTCGCTGCTCTTCTCGCAAGTCTCAGCGGACATTACGAAGGAGAAGGCCAATTAGGGCTAGTCTCAGCTACGCTGAAATGTAGGCTACTCACTGTTCAAGGGTCATTCCGCTGAGCGACATGTCCTCAGAATCATCTGTCGCCCTCTCTGGCAAACGCAACCAACCTAGCCACAAAATGAAAAAGGTCCCACACTAAGCATGAGAGGCAAGGAATCTTTGACGCTAGCCGAGTTGTCACAGAGAACCCTATCAAGCAAAGGCTGTGTGTAGGTCAGACTGGGGTTAGCACCGCTTTCGGGCTGAACTGACAGCAGCCCCAAAAATGTATTCAATCATAGTCTACAAATGCTTGGACAGCGCATAGATTGGATATTCATTAAAACATTAAATTTACAGTTTTATAATAGTCTATAGTCTTTTTCTCCATTCTGAATGCAATTACACATTCAAGATCAGATGTAAGCTATCAAACAGATACGCATGAACTGTTTTACAATTGAAGGGCGCAAGGGTAAAACGGAATGTCAATTTTTGACAAATCGAGAAAACTAAAAATCAATATTTGAAGACTTCTGCTTCCTCACAGTGAAGAATACTGTAGTTTTTTCTTGCTTTTCCATAAACAGTATCCAGACTAGGTTTGAAATAAGCTGAAATAAAATTTTTGCAATGTAGACTATTGTGTGGATTGTTGAGAGTGTTATGTAACCTATGTCCAAAAATGACATTTCTTGTTTTTGCATTGTACAAAATTTTCTTCTCTAATGAGACTAATGTATCAAGAAACTCACCATTGACACAAAGACTTAACCAAACAATGCAACATTGACAAAAATAGGTATGCAACATGTAGAAGCTCACAAAATTTAATATTCAACAAAACATTGCCATCAAAATAAAAATAACATTAAAAATTTCCACCACTACTCATTTTGAGAGCTGGTGAAGTAGATGTCAACACCACCACCACTTTCAACTTAGCTGTGACAGATGCCGCCACGGAGATCCTTGGAAAGCACCGGTCAAAGAAGAAGCTGTGGATCACACCTGCACTTTTGGACCTGTGTGATAAACGAGGAGAGATGAAAATGAAAAAGAAAAAAATCACAGGGAGCTGATGCCTACCGAAAAATCAACAATGAAATCCGAAAAGGCATGCGCACAGCAAAGGAGAACTGGATAGAAGCTCAATGCCAGGAAATAGAGAACAGTCTGAACAAGAGCAACGGAAAGAAGGCTTACCAGAATGTGAAGCGGCTGACAAGTGTTAAACAGCCCAAGGTCTCCACGATCCAAAGCAAGTCTGGCATATGCCTTACAGAAGAACAAGAAGTCTTGGACAGATGGACAGAGTAGTGCTCTGACCTTTACAACCACAAACCAAACTAAGACCCATCAGTTCTAGCATGTCCAAAGAACAGAGAAGAAGAAGAAATCCTCCCACTTCTCCGAGAAGAAGTTGAGGCAGCAGTGCAATCGCTGAAGAAGGGGAAGTCAGCGGGAGTGGACAACATACCCGCTGAACTGCTTCAAGCAGGAGAAGCGATGATCGACGCACTCACCATTATCTGTAACAAAATCTGGCAGAGTGGGGAGTGGCCTACACCATAGACCCAGTCGCTTGTCATCACTCTTCCCAAAAAAGGTAACCTTCAGGAATTTGAAAATTACCGCACCATCAGCCTCATCAGCCATCGCAGCAAGGTCCTCCTGAAAATAATACTCAACAGGTTGAAACCAAAAGCTGAACAAATCATAGCTGAAGAGCAAGCAGGATTCAGGGCAGGGCGAAGTACCACTGAACAGATTTTCAACCTCAGAATAATCTGCGAGAAATAGCTACAACACCAACAACATCTATATCATGTGTTCGTAGACTTTAAAAAGGCGTTTGACAGAGTCTGGCATGCAGCTCTGTGGGCAACCATGAGAGTGTACAACATCAGCCATAAAATTATTGAAGTCATCAAAAGCCTGTATGATAAGGCTACCAGTGCAGTCCTCCACAACAGCGCCATCGGGAACTGGTTCAAAACAACAATCGGTGTGCGTCAGGGATGCCTACTCTCTCAAACACTCTTCAACATCTTCCTAGAGCGCATCATATCAGATGCCCTTGCAGACCACGAAGGCACAGTCAGCATAGGGGGAAGAGCAATCTCCAGCCTCCGTTTTGCGGATGACATTGATGGATTGGCTGGAGAGGAACAAGAACTTGAACAGCTGGTACAGAGGCTTGACACCACCTCCAGAGCCAGTGGAATGGAAATAAGTGCAGAGAAGACCAAAATGATGACAACAACACCAATGGCATCAACACGGACATCAAAGTCCAAGGCCAATCCCTCAACACAGTGCATAGCTTCAAATATTTAGGACCATTGTATCAGACAATGGGTCCCCACAGGAAGTCCTCTCCAGGATCGCACAAACAACTGCTGCCCTGGCGAGGTTGAAGCCAATTATTAAAGACAGGACCACCAGTCTACATTCCAAGGCAAGGCTGCTGCGTTCCCTTGTCATCTCCATCTTCCTATATGCTTGCGAAACATGGACCCTCACAGCAGATCTCCAACGAAGAATACAAAGCATGGAGATGAGGTGCTACAGAAGACTTCTGGGCATTAGCTATACCTAGCACATCATCAGCGACGAAGTCCGACAGACCATCACACGAGCCATTGGACAACACGATGACCTGCTCACAGTGGTGAAAACAGAAACTCCGATGGTATGGCCACGTCACCAGATCATCAGGTCTTGCAAAGACCATCCTGCAAGGCACAGTGCAAGGAGGTAGAAGAAGAGGGAGACCGAAAAAGAGGTGGGAGGACAACATTCGAGAATGGACTGGTTTGACACTAAGCGAAACAATCAGGATTGCTGAGGACAGGGAAAGATGGAGTAGGTTGGTTAAACGATCGTCTTTGGTGCCCCTACGACCTCCGAGTTATGGGATAGGATAGGATAGGACGAGTAGTTGTGTAGATCGGCCTCGTTCTCCTCTTTCCTTGGTCTTCTCTGCTTGACCTTGTTTGGTGTTATCGCTGCAGCTATCATAACATCCTGTTCGTCTTTTGGGCACAACGCATTAAACCTATCCAAAATCGACTTTCCTCACTCAAAGCATTGCAACCTTGCACAGTTGCAAGCCTATCCCATTTATTACATGACATGACAGCTTCTTTTTCTTATCAATTCCTCTTTTTCTGCCATTTATTGGCCGTTTATTGGGTTTGCCAGTCACTTTAGGATGTGTGTTTATATCCGCCATTTTGAACAGCTGTCATGTGACCAAAACCAAGCAAACCCATAGGTTTCAGGGGAAGCGACCAAGGGCAACTATTTGACAATCCTTTTTTTGTGTTGCAGGAGACTGACGGTACCTGTTTTTATGTAGCAGGGGTTTTCTTAATTGGGTTATTTTTACCTGACTATCCTTATTCTTTCGCATCAATACTTTGATAGAAGCTAGCTATCGCAATTCACCATCGGCTGGCGGTGCTATCTCAAAATTGTCAAAAATTGACATTCCCTGTTTTACCCTTGCACCCTTCAATTATTGCTTTCCTGCAAATAAAGCCTAAATCGACGTCACAACCAAATAACGGACCAATCAATTTACAAGCCATCCAACCAGCCTGCTTTTTGTAAAAAGAAAAAAAAAACACACACAACCACCCCCCCCCCCCCCCACACACACACACACACGCGCGCACAGAGCATTTTATTTTCAAAGTTGCTTATTTTCGTTGGTCTATTCTGTCTCGGTGATATCCTATTGACGCGAAATAAAACGGTGGAATGGGATTGACCACTTCTTGAACTACTATCTGCAATCCAAGAGACGAACCGACCGACCGACAGACAGACGGACGGACGGACGGGATTTCTTTTTTTACAAAACGCATTTTGAGATATTACATGGAAACACACACTCATACACAAACATACACAGGTGCATATACACACACACGCACGCACCTACACACACACACACACACACACACACACACACACACACACCCACACACGTCTACCAATCATGTATGTCCTCTGCGAAATGATGAAAACATAATCTCACTTCCTTGCCCCCCGCTTACTCCAACCCCTACACTCCTTCTGTACTAGTCTTCCATGGATTTTACTTCCTCTTTTGAGCATATTTTTCCCAATGTAAAAGTCTGCGCAAAAAAAGTAATTATAAAATAAAATAAATAAATAAATAAAACAATTAAAAAATACAATAAAAAGAAAAAAAAACTTTATAAAATATCATCATCATCACCATCATCCTATTTTACTTGAGCTCCATCATTCAAATTGAGAGAGAGAGAGAGAGAGAGAGAGAGAGAGAGAGAGAGAGAGAGAGAGAGAGAGAGAGAGAGAGAGAGAGAGACAGACAGACAGAGACAGACAGAGACAGAGACAGAGACAGAGACAGAGAGACAGAGCATGAAAACTGACCTTGTGTCGCATCCCTTTTCTGTACAGGAAGACAAAATTTAACAAAACATTATATTAGATACACGCATGTTAAGCTCAATACAACTGATTGCTTCCGGTAGATTAGAATAGAATAGTAAAAAGGGAAAATAGAAGAAAAAAAAAGTGTCCCCGTAACCTTTAGGTCGTTGGGGATGGAAACACTTGGGACCTCCCTTTTCTCTAGGTCAGCTTAATGAGCGCGGTGCCTAGAGGACTCCCTCTCTGCTAGAGGACTCCCTCTCTGCTCCGGTTCTAAACAGCCCCAGGTATCCATCCACAGCTTGGGGGGAACTGGGCTGTGCCGTGCGCTTGTTTCAATATTTGTATGTAGTTTGGTGGTTGCCTTCCAAGCATGGTCACCCATCCAAGTACTAATCCTTCCCGACGTTGATGCTAGCATGTGTCCAAAGCATTACGCTACTGCTCTCCTCTCCCCCTACCCTCAATTAGTAAAAGACTATAGTTTTTAAGCCCACTGATATTAACAACCCATAGAAGGAAGTGAAACAGAAGAAAAAGTAGAAGGGCAAAGCTCATAAGAGTCAAACGCTCCATATGGAATTCGCAATATTTAACACGAAAATGAGTACTATAAAAAAAAAAAATGAAACGATGGCATTAAAATGCAAAGTAATACCGACTTTCTATGCTCTTGATCTTGAGATGACCTTGACCTTCAGTAACTTGACCTTGGGATGACCTTGACCCTCACGTGAGATCTCATGCATGTCTGATCAAATAACCCAATGTTGTTGCATACTATAGGTTAAATAAACAGCCATTCCACTGTACGATGGTCTATTTTGTATGTTTTAGGACGGTCTAAAATGACCTTGGCCTTCAAGATCAACGCAAAAACGGAACATATATGAAAGATCAATCTATCATCAATAACTAAAACAAGTTTGGACTTTATATCTCTCAAAATTTAGTGTCAAGGTCACTTCAAAGTACCTATAATAACCGACCTTGGACAGCTCCAGTGACCTTGGAATGAGGTTGACCCAATTTGTAAAGTATGTGTGTCTCATCGATATCTATCATGCATCAAAAAATCATAAGTTCAATAATAATATCCTAGAAAAAAAAATTGACATTTTGTGAAACATTTCATTTTTTTCTAACAATTGTTGACCCTGGGACCTTCACCTTGAAGTAAGTCATTCATGCACTGATCATTTAAGAGGTCTCATGAGTATACACCATCTTACCAAGTTTGGTTGTGAAGGTTGAAATAGGTTCTGAATAATTAGCCCACTTTAGAGTTTTGTACAGACAGACCGCGGAGGGACATGTTTTTTTGGTTTGATGTCATATTTTGGACTATTTAGGACTGCACAGATTTGCACAAATCTGGATTTCTTTTATTTATTTTATTTATTTATTTATTTATTTATTTTTATTTATTTATTTATTTATTTTTTATTTTTTATTTTTTTTTGGGGGGGTAGGGGGGGGAAGGGCGGTTGGGGTTAGTTAGTTAGTTATTTATTACTTACAGGGTCCATCGGACTGCAAAAAGCCGAATCACGACCACAAAATCAAGACCACAACTTGGCTGAAAGAAGACTCACTTCTGATCCGCATAAAAGATCTGCCAAAACAACCCTAGTTGTAACACTGAAGGCACTCCACCAGCCGGTCACTGTACAATAAAGACATCCCACGCAGGGGACGCTGAGGCTATACTCTAATTTATCGAACCCCCGTTTATAAAAATAAAATAAAATAGAATATAAACATCATTATAAAATGTCAACAAAACACATACATATAAAATACCTACATTGCCAAATAATAACAACATAGGAAGCCCCAGCGACCACATGGCAGAAAGCGTTCAATATTCCCAAGCTGATCCAACAGACCTCATACACAAATAAGGAGTTTGTTCAAGAAAAAAGGTAGGTGACTGGTCAAGCGAAGAAGAAGATAGTATAGCAGATTGATAGAACAGAGCAGGAATGAGAAAGAGCAAATGAGAAAGACAGCGACTTTGGGAATTTAAAGCACTAAATTTCAAGAAAGTGGGGATACTATTTATACTTAAACCCCTGGCACCCCAACGGGGGTCTTGATGATGGATTGGATCCAAGGCTTTTAAATAGGCTTTTCTAGCGGAACCATATACGATGCTACCATAATCCAATTTAGAGCGTACCAGAGAACGATAGAGGAGGAACAGAGTTTGCTTGTCTGCTCCCCAGTCTGTGTGGCTGATAACTTTCAAAACGTTAAGACCTTTCTGGCAGCTTTCCCTCAGGTATTTAATATGCGGCAGAAAAGTAAATTTGCTGTAAAAAATAATCCCCAAAAATTTTACTTGTTTAGAAACTTTGATGGGTTGTCCATAAACATGTAGAGAAGGGTTCAAAACCTGGTTCTGAATGCGATGAAAATGAATGCATTCGGTTTTAGAAAGCGAAAATTGGAAGCCGTTTTCTTCTACACACCCCTGATTTTATCTATGCAAAGCTGAAGTTGACGCTCCACCCCAGCCAAGGTTTTACCCTTCGCTGCGATTGAGAAATCATCAACAAACGAGGATTTATCTATGCCAGATTTAACGTTTTGAACTATGTTGTTGATCTTAATGTTAAACAAAAGAGGAGATAAAATGCTACCCTGAGGGACACCCATCTCCTGCTCAAAAGAATCTGATAAAGGATGATGTTTAGAATGAATGCGTGAGTACTGCGTTTTGAACTGATATTGTTAATTGTAACAAGCGCTATATCAATATTTTTATTATTATTATTATTATTATTATTATTATTATTATTATTATTATTATTATTATTATTATTATTATTATTATTATTATTATTATTATTATTATTATTATTATTATTATTATTATTATTATTATACACGCACTCACGCAAGCTCGCGCAAACGGGGTGAGGCAATATAGAAGAAGCAGTTTGAAGATAGAACAGATCAGGAGAAGAAATGAGCTTTGAGGTTTGCTTTGAAGGTTTTGAGGTTCGGTATGCTGTGAAGAGAAAGTGGTCATGAATTTCTGGCAGTTGGTCCAAAGACAGAAAAAGATATAGAACCAACAGAGGACAGTTTGTGGCTGGGTATCCTGAGAAAGAGTGTGTGGGATGAAAAGCGCAAGTTGCGAAAGGGAGTGTAGCGTTGGGGATCATCGGCAAGGTATGAAGGAGCGGAGCCATGGAGACACTTGTAACAGAAAAAACAACAACAGGTTTTGTAAAAAAATTCTTTGCGGTATGGGAAACCAGTGGATTGAGCGAAGAAGTGGAGTGATGTGATCAAACATTTTTGTTTTGAGAATGAGGCGAGCGGAAGCGTTTTGAACACGTTTGCAGATGGTGGATGGAAGAAGCAGGCAGACCAGAAAGAAGAGAGTTGCAATTGTCAAGTCGAGAGAGAATAAAATAAGTCACAAGTTTAGAAGTTGCGTCGATTGTATGGCATTTGCGGATAAGTCCAACGTGGTGGAGTTGGTATGGCAGTCTTAACATTTTTTGCGGTTGAAATCGGACATATGAAGGGTATTGTCCAGGACGACACCAAGGTTCCTCAAAGTACATGTAGAAGAGAGAGGGATAGTCTTGTGACCTAGAGCTATTGTGTCAGTAAGGATGGAGAATAGTTTATGCTTAAAGCTTGTCACGTCCCCCGAGCGGGTTCTGTGACGTCAGCACATGCAACGAGTGAATAAGGAATAAAACTCAAACAAAATAAACTAACACAAAATGCCAGAATACAAACACACTCTTTTATTCTACAATCAACATACAAACACAGGACAAATGGGAACTAACCTTCCCCCAACCCCTAAATAGACCCCCGTCCCAATACTAACTAACAATTACCTCCCCTTGTAACAAACCCCAAATAGAACTAAACACAACAGTTTCTTTACAAAGTGTGTACAGCGAAATCAAAATCAACAAATCAATTCCAAATGCAAATCTTCAAATAATAAGCAATGGCGTTGAATCATAAACTATTATCTAGGCGAAGCTGTGGCACAGAAGTAATGTCTCAATGTTCCTGTCAAGTAGCTCAGAGAGCTAAACAGTCTCTTTCACAATAAGTGGATGATTCTTCTAGCTAAATGTATATGTTTTTAGGTGCGTGCAATGTGAGTCTGTGTGTGCATGAATTAGGTATGAAAACCTCCTGTAAATGTGTTGCCTCGATACATAGGCAAAACCTGCAGCAGTGTAAGAGATCACCACAACACTACTCTGTTGTAGAGGCAAAGGCACACTCCAGGCTGGCTAGGACCCAGTCAGCGTCAACAACAGCAACATCAGTACAGCATAACAGGCAACATCAGAGGCAACAGCGTTGAAATAATGCGTAGAAATAAACAGGTAGAAGAAACACGTAGAAGTAATACGTAGAAGTAATAATCAGCCCACACCTGTTGACATATACACAGTCTTAACAATATGCCCATAAAACAATAAACACTATATAATATAACATAACACGCCGTCCTCCGTCCACCATCTTGACCTGTATAATTATGAATACCATGATAATAATACAAGATACTATACACACATTTCAATAATATAAACCAACCTTTGATGCTTAATAATTCACATCTTCTTTACACACCAATGTTTATATAAATATACATAATTATCGCAACCACACTACAATCTCACAGTCCTGATTCATTCCGCCCCCCTTCATCACCACCGTCACCCCCAACAATTATAGCACATCACGATTACCTCCCTTCATCCATACTGTAAACATGCTTCCTTCATAATCATCACCTCATCTTTCTTCAGTATAATATATTCTATCGCTCTCTCCATACATACACCCTCACTCTCTCTCTCCCTCTCTATATTCCCCATCGTCGCCTTTGACCCACTTTTATAACAACAACAGCAACGACATTTCCCCCATCATATATACAATAAGAAAATCATAAGAAAATCATATAAAATCAACAAAATTCATTATACATCCTAAAATACATCCCCTTCCCCACACTCATTACCACTCATACACGTACGCAGTTCTCGGAGCGCGCCACTAGAGAATTGAATGACAGGATTTGCTCACCTTACAGGCCTCGGCTTGTGACGCCCTTTACCCCAACACCACAACACGACACAACACTGTCACAACACAATGGGTTAGTCTTTTTGAGAGTCACTTTCTCTTGCTATTGCACGTTATTTCACTTTCCAAATAACACTTATACTGAGGATGAGGACACCTTAGCTCTGGTACAGACACTAAGTCTTGGTGGGTGTTCAATCGAGAACTACACACACCTTAAGTATGGAACTCTACATTCGTTGACGAATGGCAGTTAACATCTTCCTTCGAATTCTAAACATCCTTATCCCGACGAGGGCATAAGACCTTGGGTGGCTATATAAACAATAAACACACCCTTCCAACAGTACCCTACACTACAATGACCTCTGTCACAGGGTTGCTGCCTCGTTAGAATTCGTTCCTCTCGCAACAGCATCTCAAACCACTCTGCCCTCCAAAAACTGCGCCGGCCACAAGCAAAATAGTCGAGCTCTCGTCAGTATGCACGTTCTTTATTACGCGTATCCCTATTCGAAATTGGCCGACTCCCTGTCTTCTACGAATCGCACGGACTTTACGAAACTGCACTTTCATACGCAAAAGTAAATCGGTCACGCTATTCTATGTACAACAGATACGGAGAAGTGTAACTTCCTAAAAAGTGTAATTCTCCCTGCTATCTGAAAACTCGTGTCGTCACACAACCCCCCCCCCCAGTTCTTAACACCTTGAAGAACCTTAACTACGACGCGAATTTCCCTACCCCTACTCTACTGAGCGTTTCTGCTGAGGAAATCTGCTGGAACGTTGTCCTTCCCAGAAATGTGCTCCACAGACATTGAGAAAGGTTGCAGCTGAAGTGCCCATCTCATCAGTCGGCTGTTGGTGTTCTTCACCTGCTGTAGGTACTGCAGTGGCATATGGTCCGTCTGCACTACGAAAGTACGTCCGTACAGGTATTGACTGAACTTCTGCACACCCCACACCAACGCTAGACACTCCCTCTCAATGGTCGAATAGTTTCTCTCGGGTTTCGACAGTTTCTTGCTTGCACACGCAATAGGCTGTAGTCCCTGTCCCCTGTCCTGGCTCAAAATGGCCCCTACTCCATCCTCCGACGCATCTGTCTGTAGCACAAACGGTAGGGTGAAGTCCGGTAGACAGCACACAGGGTCGGAGCACAGCTTCTCCTTCAGTGTGCAAAATGCAGCTTCGCATGCTTCGGTCCATTGTACCGCCCCTGGCTTGCCTCCCTTGGTCAAATCGTGTAGTGGTGAAGCAATCGCTGAAAAGTTGGGTACGAACCGCCTGTAGTATCCGGCTAAACCCAAAAATGAGCGCACTTGCCGCTTGGTCGTTGGTCGCGGTGCATCTCGGATTCTCTCCATCTTTGACACCTCAGGACGAATTTCTCCCTGTCCAACCACGTGCCCGAGATACTCTACTCTTCGGAAACCCAAGTAACACTTTGATGGTTTGGCGGATAGCTGCACCTCACGCAACCTAAGGAAAAGACGTGCCAAGCATTCCAGGTGTCTCTGCTTGGTAATGGTGGCTACCAACAAGTCGTCGACAAAATTGTCGATCTCCGACATTCCCAGGGGTGCCAGTAGCTTCCGCATCATGCGAGAAAAGACTGCTCCCGCCGTCTTCAGCCCAAACGGCATCACGGTCCACTGAAATTGTCCCTCTGGCGTTGTAAACGCTGTCTTCGCTTTATCTCCCTTGTTCATAGGCACTTGCCAGTAACCTTTGCTCAAGTCGATCTTGGTGAGATACTTGGCCCCTGACAGTTTGGAAAACAAGTAGTCGATGTTCGGTAATGGTTCCGCGTCGAATACGACGTGCTTGTTTAACTTCCGGAAATCTACGCAGAAACGCATCGTGCCCTCCTTCTTCTTTACCAACACGATGGGCGAGCTGTATGGCGAACTGGCCCTCTCAATGACGCCCATCGCTAGCATCGCTTCCACCTCCTTCTTGATGGTCTCGTGATGCGAATGGGGAAGTGGGTACTGCCGCGTCCTCACTGGAATGTCGCTGTCCACCCGTATTTCGCACACGTCCAGTGTAGTGCGTAGTGGCAAGTCGGTTAGGACGTCTTCGAACTGCCATACCAGCTCCTGCAATTCTCCCCGTATTTCTGGGCAATTGTCGTCCATCTTCACGTCGCGGGGCGTCTCTGATGCCGTCAAGGTGATTACGGGAATATCCCCAAACACCGGCATAGTTTCCTCCTCTCCTACCCCCTCGTCGTCTACGACGATCGTGGCCACCGTCGCTCTGGTATGGAACTTCTTCAGGAGATTGGCGTGGTATAGTTTGCATTTCCCACGCATCCTGATCCGGTAGTCGCACTCTCCCACGCGTTCGATCACCTCGTACGGTCCTCGCCATGCTAGCTGCAACTTGTTGTGCTTTTCTGGCAACAGTAGCAGCACTTGATCCCCCGCGTTGAACAAACGCCGTTTCGCCTTCTTATCGAAGTGCCGCTTCTGCTTGGCTGACGCGGTTCTGAGGTTTCCTTGTGCCAACTTACATGTCTCCTCGATGCGATTACGCAAGTCTACCACGTACTGGCTACTCAGTTTCACCTCCTCCTCTTGTATCTCCTTGGTCCAGAGGTCTCGCAATACAGCCATCGGTCCCCGCACGGTCTTTCCATATAGCAGCTCGAAGGGAGAGAACCCTGTAGACTCCTGTGCTACTTCTCGGTATGCAAATAGTAGCGCTGGAATGTAACGGTCCCACGCTGTAGGTTGCTCTGTGGCTAACTTCTTGAGCATGGACACTAGCGTCCCGTTGAATCGCTCAACCAATCCGTTGCACTGTGGATGATACGGTGTGGTAGCTTTCCCATGGATCGACAGTAGTCTGTTCATCTCCCGCATGACTTCAGACATGAATTGCGTCCCTTGATCTGTCAAAACTTCCCTAGGAACGCCCACCCTCGACCAAATCTCCCACAGCGCTTCTGCCACCCTCTCTGCCTCTATGCCCTTGAGCGGTACAGCCTCGGGGTAGCGTGTGGCATAGTCTACTACCACTAGGATGTACATGTTACCCCGATCTGACTTGGGTTTGATGGGTCCCACAATGTCTACAGCCACCCTCTGAAATGGCTCGTCCACCAGCGGAAGTTGCTGTAGTGGTACCTTCCTCACCCGTCCCCTCGGTACTACCTTCTGACATTCTGGACAACTGGCGCAATACCTCCGTACTTCGGCACACATTCCCGGCCAATAGAACGTTCCCCAGATCCGCTCCCTGGTACGTTTCCCTCCCAAATGCCCAGCCATGGGTGGATCATGAGCCAACTGAAGGATCCCCCCTCTCAACTGTTTCGGGACTACCAGTTGCGTGACCTGGCTACCTCTCTTCGTGTGTACCCGGTACAACACCCCCTTCTTCTTGCGAAACTCAGCTGACGCCCTACCTGACGCTATCGCCCCACCACTCTGTGCCAACGTTCTCGCCTTCGCGAGCGTCTCGTCGGTCTCTTGCATCCTGATTAACTCTGGGGTGCTAACAGAGATCTGGGATGGTTCGACCACTGCTAAGGGTACCTCCCTCTTCTTCTCGGCCTTCACCTGCGCCCGAGTCTGCACTGCTGCAGCCATCGCGCACTCACCTCCGAACAAGGAAACAGGACTCTTTTCCCCGCTATCAAACGTTACCCAGTTACCCAGGATGATATCGGGCCCGTCCTCGAAAACCACCAGCTCTACTCTCCCCCTGACCAGCGCACAATCCAACTCCACCCAAGCTGTAGGTAGCAGACCCACGTTCGATCGATTCGCCAAGCAAATCTCGACAGTCCGACCCGTCAAATCAGCTGGTTTGACTAACCTGCTCGCGATTGCCCCTATCTCCGCCCCCGTATCTCTCAATACCCGAACGTCCTGCCCGTTCGCCCTACCTTGGCCCCATGGATCATAAGGTTTGATTGCACACACGCTAGCCCGAGGTGCGGTCTCCGTGGAAATAGTCCGTCCCACTGTAACCTGGCCTACTGTCTGAGGTTTGACCTTGCAGTCCCTGACCACATGCTTCTCCGACCCACATCGGTAGCAACGACGTACCCCACTACCCCCTTCCGTCCTCCCTACCTTCTGACCCTGACTTCCCCTGTTGCTAGGTTGCTGAGGAGCCTCCGGTCGTCTGGGAAAACTGCGTCTCTGACTGGGTAGTACGGGTGCCGGTGCTGATGCTGCCCGCTTGGCGTCTACCACGCGCTGTGCTAACTCTGCTGCGGCATGGCTAGTCTCAGGTAAATTCTCCCTCACGTAGATCTCTAACTCGGTAGTCATGATGGAGAAAAGCTGCTCTCCAATGAAAGTGTCTAGTACCTGCCCTACGTCGGTGATGTCTTTGCCGGCGAGCGAAAACCATTTCTTCACTAACGACCCTAATCTCACTACTAGCTGAGGAAACGTCTCTGCAGCTTCCTTCTTGGCCTCTCGAAACTGCCTACGATAGTAGTCGGCGTCCTTCCTGAAGCGTTTCAACAGCGCGTTCCTCACAATGTCGAAATCCTGGGCTTGCTCAGGCGTCAGACGAAGGTAGGTGTCCCGGGCTTCCCCTTGTAACAAAGGCGCTAGCCTAACCGCCCCTACCTCCCTCCTCCAACCCTGAATCTCTGCCACCCGTTCGAACATCTGGAGGTAGGCCTCCACATCCTCCCTCTCCTCCAAGGGTTTCAGCTTGACGGAGTAACCTGCCCCTCTATCTCTAGCCCTATTCTCCCTCTCACCCTGAGCAACTCTGTCCTCATCTCTGGCTCTTCGTTCCTCCTCTAGCCTCATCTCAAACATCCTCCTTTCCTCTTCCTTAGCCGCTCTCTCTTCTCGCTTCTCATCTTCCCTGGCCTCCCTCTCTGCTGCTAATCTAAGCTCCACCAGTCTTTTCTCCGCTTCTCTGGCTTCCCTTTCTGCATCCAGTCTAGCCTCCAATCTAGCTTCTATCCGTCGACGATCTACTCTCTCTTCTTCTAGTCTGGCCTCTAAGAGCCTACGATCGTACTCCCGCTCTTTCCTCTCCTCCTCCTTTCTCATCTCACTAACTACGTAGTGCGCTAACGCTCCGTCTCGGAAACCCAGACTTTCCCCAACCTGCCTAAACCTCTCGCTATCACTGAGCGCGACCTCGACTTTGCTCTGTGCACCGGGCGATTTGGCATACATCTTAGGCATAGTGGTCTGAGTACTCACTGCGTAAGGTTCCTCCAACAACCCTGTCACTGAGCCGTCATCACCGAAGTCCCGATCCTCCTGCTCAGCCTCCTCCTTACGGGTCCTAGCGTCGCGGCGCATCGCGGCTCGAGCATCCCGCGTAGCCATGTCAGAAAAGAAGGGAAGAACAAATGTTAGTAATACACAAAACAAATAACACTTAACTGATACAAACACCTAACAGAATGAATACGCAACACAACAGTCACAGGAGCCGAGGAATCGTTCACCGTCGTACCCCTAAAGGCGAGCAAGTGAACCCTGCAACCCAATTCCCCGTTAATGCTGCACTCCGAGTGTGATCCCTAGTGCAATACACCCACACTCCCGCCAACCGCCCGCTGCGTACCCTTTCACACAACAACTCAAACACACAACATACACATCTGGCACTACCCTAACAAAATAAATGAGTTAATCCCACTTCTGACACCAAAATGTCACGTCCCCCGAGCGGGTTCTGTGACGTCAGCACATGCAACGAGTGAATAAGGAATAAAACTCAAACAAAATAAACTAACACAAAATGCCAGAATACAAACACACTCTTTTATTCTACAATCAACATACAAACACAGGACAAATGGGAACTAACCTTCCCCCAACCCCTAAATAGACCCCCGTCCCAATACTAACTAACAATTACCTCCCCTTGTAACAAACCCCAAATAGAACTAAACAACAACAGTTTCTTTACAAAGTGTGTACAGCGAAATCAAAATCAACAAATCAATTCCAAATGCAAATCTTCAAATAATAAGCAATGGCGTTGAATCATAAACTATTATCTAGGCGAAGCTGTGGCACAGAAGTAATGTCTCAATGTTCCTGTCAAGTAGCTCAGAGAGCTAAACAGTCTCTTTCACAATAAGTGGATGATTCTTCTAGCTAAATGGATATGTTTTAGGTGCGTGCAATGTGAGTCTGTGTGTGCATGAATTAGGTATGAAAACCTCCTGTAAATGTGTTGCCTCGATACATAGGCAAAACCTGCAGCAGTGTAAGAGATCACCACAACACTACTCTGTTGTAGAGGCAAAGGCACACTCCAGGCTGGCTAGGACCCAGTCAGCGTCAACAACAGCAACATCAGTACAGCATAACAGGCAACATCAGAGGCAACAGCGTTGAAATAATGCGTAGAAATAAACAGGTAGAAGAAACACGTAGAAGTAATACGTAGAAGTAATAATCAGCCCACACCTGTTGACATATACACAGTCTTAACAATATGCCCATAAAACAATAAACACTATATAATATAACATAACACGCCGTCCTCCGTCCACCATCTTGACCTGTATAATTATGAATACCATGATAATAATACAAGATACTATACACACATTTCAATAATATAAACCAACCTTTGATGCTTAATAATTCACATCTTCTTTACACACCAATGTTTATATAAATATACATAATTATCGCAACCACACTACAATCTCACAGTCCTGATTCATTCCGCCCCCCTTCATCACCACCGTCACCCCCAACAATTATAGCACATCACGATTACCTCCCTTCATCCATACTGTAAACATGCTTCCTTCATAATCATCACCTCATCTTTCTTCAGTATAATATATTCTATCGCTCTCTCCATACATACACCCTCACTCTCTCTCTCCCTCTCTATATTCCCCATCGTCGCCTTTGACCCACTTTTATAACAACAACAGCAACGACATTTCCCCCATCATATATACAATAAGAAAATCATAAGAAAATCATATAAAATCAACAAAATTCATTATACATCCTAAAATACATCCCCTTCCCCACACTCATTACCACTCATACACGTACGCAGTTCTCGGAGCGCGCCACTAGAGAATTGAATGACAGGATTTGCTCACCTTACAGGCCTCGGCTTGTGACGCCCTTTACCCCAACACCACAACACGACACAACACTGTCACAACACAATGGGTTAGTCTTTTTGAGAGTCACTTTCTCTTGCTATTGCACGTTATTTCACTTTCCAAATAACACTTATACTGAGGATGAGGACACCTTAGCTCTGGTACAGACACTAAGTCTTGGTGGGTGTTCAATCGAGAACTACACACACCTTAAGTATGGAACTCTACATTCGTTGACGAATGGCAGTTAACATCTTCCTTCGAATTCTAAACATCCTTATCCCGACGAGGGCATAAGACCTTGGGTGGCTATATAAACAATAAACACACCCTTCCAACAGTACCCTACACTACAATGACCTCTGTCACAGGGTTGCTGCCTCGTTAGAATTCGTTCCTCTCGCAACAGCATCTCAAACCACTCTGCCCTCCAAAAACTGCGCCGGCCACAAGCAAAAATAGTCGAGCTCTCGTCAGTATGCACGTTCTTTATTACGCGTATCCCTATTCGAAATTGGCCGACTCCCTGTCTTCTACGAATCGCACGGACTTTACGACGAAACTGCACTTTCATACGCAAAAGTAAATCGGTCACGCTATTCTATGTACAACAGATACGGAGAAGTGTAACTTCGTAAAAAGTGTAATTCTCCCTGCTTTGTTAATTTATCTTTCTCCTTGCATATTCTGTCTTGAAAACTCGTGTCGTCAGACAAAGCTAATGAGCACTTCTGTTTTGTCTACAGAGGAATTGTAATTGTTTGCTGGCATCCAAATCCTTGGATTAGAAGGCATCGCCCAACCGGCCAGCCGGTTTCCACACAGAATGGCATTTTTTTATCAACACATTTTGTTCTTATTGTTGCTAAACATGGTTCTCAACGACCTTGAAGGCCAACACTATGTTAGACATGAACAGACAATTAATGTGTACCAGCTTCCAAGGAACAGTCTAAATAGGAACGCTGCAGGTAAGCTTTGATAGCAGAAATTTGTTTGATGACAGAGACAGAGGATATGGAAGAGAGTTTACATTAGCTTTTCGGAATGTGCTGGCTGACAAAAAAGTAGAAGAGTTTCAGTAAAGTGGTCAGGACGGTAGTGCTACCAACACAAAACACTGTTTAGAGGATAGATATGATTGAGCTGCTAAAAGTAAAAAAAAAATGTCTCAAAAGTTGTGAAAAGAAAGGGAAGTTGGAGTCGGGACGACAGTATTCTTAAGATTTCTGGATCACAGGTTTGCATTTTTAAGAAGCGCGGATGAACAATCTAGAACGGGGACAGTCTATGGTATTAACCACTAAATAGGAAAAGCCGCCAGTATTGTAGTCCCATCACGAAGACACAAGGCACCTATGCTGTCCAACCACTGACAACGTTAGGACAAATCCACACACACCAAAAACACTAACCAAACCAATAAAAACCCCCATACCATAAAAACCGAACTAACTAAATTCCCTAAACATTCTACAAGTGAAAAAAACCAGCACTGATTTCTTCTTGGCGCCATCTCCGTGCCCGCATTAGGTCCAACAGCACTCTTTTTGTTAAAAAATAACACATCTACCGTAGTGACTTGCATGTCCTCGAGTTATACCCCAGCACCAGCGTACACTATGGTCACCATGCTATCCTCGATACAGAATTTAGGAAACAGCATTTCATCATTACTCCGATTGACTCAATTTAAAACGAGACACCTTTCACCATGACCCTGATTACCATACCGCATTACATAACACCCTGAAACCCAAAAACTTTCCGTAACATCGGTGATCAATCATTTCACCCACAAACCAAACCCCTTTTCTCTTAACCCAACGCATCATTCCCCTCTCCCCTGGGGTTGGTTTAATGTATTCACTACATCCCCATTGCCACACTTTCATCATCAACGTTGTCATCACTGCGCAATCTATATCCACAACGTCGACGTTTTGTATCATAACCATGCACTAAGCTTCTCCGTCTTCAAGGTCCCAGAATATGATGCAGCAAAGCTAAGTAGTGATAGGCCTTACAGGAAGGACAACAACTGAGGACGACGAAAATGAGGCCCTAAGACAAACAGTATTGAGAAACACTGTCAATGACATAGTCGTCGACGCCACCATCGTCATCATTATCATCATCACCCTCACCACAACTATCCTCCTCTTTCTCATCCTCATCATCATCAAAATTATCGTCAGAAGCAGCAGCAGCATCACAACGCTATCTGTCCCTGTTGTCGGGTTAGATGAAGAGAGGCATGTATTCTTACATCCTTCTTACATTCTTACATTCTTTCATCATCATCATCATCATCATCATCATCATCATCATCATCATCATCTGACATCATCATCTGACATCCTCATCATTATCAACATTGCCCCCTTCCCCACCATGAGTATGTTTTCAGCATGGATGAGCTGCGCCTTACAATTGGACAACATTATCATCAGAATCATAATCAATCATCATCTTCTTGTTCTTCTTCAACAACAACAACAACAACAACAACAACAACAACAAACCTGTCCCACTCATCAGGTTGATAGCAGAGGAAGACCCTGACAGGAAGGGGCTGTTCTGGAACTGGGGGGTACTTGGTTCCAGTACTGAACATGATCTCCCTCTCTGCTTTTTTGGATATCCTGTCAAACCTGGCCACAGTACGAATTAAAACAATGAATAAAGACAGAAAGATTAAATAAATTAACTTAAATAAATAATATACATAATAATGGATCGACAAATTAATAAATAGATCAAAATGATTATTTTAAAAGAAAAGATAATAAATGAATAAATAAATAAATAAATAAATAAATTATCGATGACGTAATTTGCTTACATGTTCATTTTTTTCAACGTTGAGGTCTTATGCATGAAGCTGTCCTTAGCGAAATTGTCCTAGACATTCACAGCTGCCACCAGTACAAAACGCGTTGTTGGCTTCTTGATTTTCATTTATTTTATTTAGGGCCTGTACACATTGTGGATTTAGACCAACAAAAATGACCTTGACCTTAAAGATCAACGCAAAAACGGAACTTATATGAAAGATCAATCTATCAACTTTAAATACAACAAGTTTGAACTTTATATCTCTCATAGTTTAGAGTCAAGGTCACTTCAAAGAACCTATATTGACTTTGGACAGCTCCAGTGACCTTGACCGTGGAGTGAGGTTGACCACGTGTGCATAGGTTGTGTATCTCTTTGATATATATCATGCTTCAAAGAATCATAAATTCAATATTAATAAGACAAAAAAGTGAAATTATGTGAAAACTTTTCATTTTTTGACTAACATTTGTTGACCCTGTGACATTGACTTTGAAGTGAAGCCATTTTTTATGATCATTTATGAGGTCTCATGAATAAACACCATCTTATCAATTTGGTTGTGAGGGTTGAAATAGGTTCTGAGATATTAATCCGCTTGCAAGTTTTGCACGTCCAGATGGCGGACGGCGGACAGAGAGAAAGACGGAAGGACAATTTTTTTTTTAAAATGCCATATTTGGACTATTTAGTATTCATCACGACAGATTTGCAAAAATCTAGATTTGTTGTTGTTGTTATTGTTGGATCAGTACACAGACTCACATGTGAGTCAAAACAACAACAACAACAACAGTAGCAGCAGCAGCAAACCACGTAACAAATTCGTAACAAGATAACAATGGAAGCAAAGGGAAACTATTAGCTAAAACTCCTATTCTAGTTTTACATAAATCCAAATAGCATTCATTTACTTTCTTAGGTACTTTCATCATACACAAAGCATACACACATGTCACGCCAAATAATTCATGCATTCCGAATCCAATGAATCAACATGACTGCCGTCGCCAAGCCCGTTGTGACATCGTCAAAGTTCCTAGTATCTTATTTGGAGTGGGAGCGACTGTGAGCATTCTGATTGGTCGTCGCATTTACAAAATTCGACGCATGCGCACAATGCTATTGTAGTCTTAGTAAGGATTAGGGTTAGGGTTAGTTAGTTAGTTTTATAGATTAACGTCCCCGGACACATAAGCGTATAGGGGACGGGTGAAACACCACTTAATTAATGAGGGTTAGGGTTTAGGGTTAGGACGCCTAAAAACATCGTGAAAAGGCCGGCCCGACTTGACCTGGCGCATGCGCAATGGCGCCCGGCCGAAAAATAAGAGACTCGGAACATTGACGATGTTACACCGTAACCAGCCGCAGACCTTACACACTATAAATTCGGCAACCGATGCAGCCATTATCACCCAAACACACACAAGTCGGCATTGTTTATCGACCGAATGATTTGATGATTCATTGATGATATTCTTACCTTATTTACTTACTTTCATGTTTTTATTTGATTTAACTATTTAACTGTCGGCTGTGAGTGTTCATGATGTGCGTGGTGTGTGTGTGTGTGTGTGTGTGTGTGTGTGTGGGTGTGTGTGTGTGTGTGCGTGTGTGTTTGGTTTATGTTTGTATGGTAGGACATGTGCTTATGAAATCGTGTGATAAACTTTTAAATTTCAAAGTTTTTTAAACTTCTTTATGTATTTATTTATTTTAATATTATGAGCTGCTTCTAAATCTTGTAATTGCCCTATGTGGATACATAAAGTTGTATTGAATTGAATTGAATTGAATTGAAATACCAACTTCAACAATGCATATGATCGCTGCCCCCGACTTTTGGGATAATTCCCCCTTCACCCCCATATCCCTCTTCTTCCCCGGAATGCACAATAAGCATGACGTCTACTGACATGGGGACTGCACTATACAAGACCACATCGTCGCCGTCATCATCATCAGTCATCATCATCATCAATCATTATCGTCATCTATAAACCTCTCCTTGTGCTTGGTCTGGAGACGAGTTTATGTAGCGTCATTATCATCATCATCACCACCATCATCATCATCATCATCCTCATCAACAACAACATCATCATCATCATCATCATCAACAACAACAACATCATCATCATCATCATCCGTCATCATCACAATCAAACCTTTCTTTGGGTTTGGTCCTTCGCGTGGAGAAGAGTTTATGTAATGTCTCTTTGACGCTAATCTGCGATGATTTGGTGATAGGTTGTCTGTTTCGCCTCTCCATCATCTTTTCAAGTCGTTCGTTATCCATTACATGGAATGAGAGTCTGCTCCTGTGGCACATACATGAACTCAGAGTCAATTTGTAATTTCATGAAATAAATAAAGCATTAAATTAATAAATAGTCCGCTGGTTAGTTATTTAACGCATCACATAAATAAATAAATTAAGTAATTAATATTGTAAAAGAAAATAGAACTAGATGGGCAAAGCCCATATAACTCACATGTGTTGTGTGGAACTTGCAATATTTAACTTGAAAATAACTGTCCAAAAGAAAGAAAAAATTAAACAGTGGCATTATAATGCAAAGTAATACTGAAGAAAGTTTAGTTTCACAAAGAAGGAGAATAACTCCCGGACAAGCGAAACAGAAAGTTGCCAGCGCCACCAAGCGGTCATCGTGACAGAAAATGGCCTTTGCCTACGGTATGGAACCCGACACTGTACTTAGCGGACACTCCAAGAGTCTCAGACCCCTGTCATTTGTCTCGTTGTTGCAGTAGGGTCCACATGTGTCTCCCCAGTTGTGGTGCGCATCTTGGCCAACCTTGGCATTCCAGTCGCCTTGCTCTATGACTATGTCCTTCTTCGGCACTTGGTCAAGGACCGCCTGTAGATTTTCATAAAAATCCTCCACTTCGCTGTCGTCATAGTCTGATGTTGGGGCATAGGCCTGGATGATGGTGATGTTGAAAGGGGCTGCTCTCAGGCGGATGGTAATGAGTCTACTGGAGACTGGGCGGCAACCCCTGACAGTGGCTAGAATGTTCTTGTGGACCAAGAATCCAACGCCGTGTTCGTGCCTGTCATCTCTACCGCTGAAATAGAGCTTGTGGCCTTTGTCGGTCGTTGTTTCACCTAGGCCTTTCCAGCGCAGTTCGCTGATGCCTAAAACGTTCCATCGATAGTGGTCCAACTCGTGGGCCACAGCCGAAATCCACGAATACAGTGTGGCTCACCTTGGCCCTGAGCACGTGGTCGTTGAACCTGTAGTAACGTGAGGTTCCTCCGCCCTGGCCGGTGACTTCTGTGTAGAAGACTTTCGAACAGGATGCCGTGCTAACATCACCCCTGTTAGTCGCCTCTTACGACACGCCGGGAAACGTTGGGTCTATTCTAGTTAATGCCCGAACCCACAGGACACTGTAGTGTCGAAACATTAAAGCTAGATCTATACTGTTTTTGAACTCAACCATAAAATAGGCCTACATTTACTGCACTGCTACATACAATCTGGTCAGGTCAAAATCTGTTTTGAATAACAAACGATAATAGCATGCTCATCGGCAGTCTTTCTTATATCGAGTTTGATCTAGGGCTATGAGGGACAGGAAATGAGTACCAACGGCGTACCTATTCAGTATTGGCGCCAACATCGTTCAGTGCATATCTGCATAATTATGTAGTGATTTCACATCGATTAATTTTGCATGATTTTGGTTATCAATTAGCATAGCAATAGTGCATATTTACGCTGGTAATTTTTGCCATCGGGATGTACTATTTGGAGTGCTAGACTATCGGTTTTTTTGGTCACTAATTTTGGTTTCGTGCTTTGTCATTCTAAAACAATGGGTGTTTGTTATCAATCTGCTAAAAAATTTATTTAAAAAAAAACCATTGTGTTCTTTCTTGTTCAAGCAGATCTATTTTTACGCTGGATTTTTTTGCCATCTGGAGGAACTTTTTGGAGTGCTAGACTATCGGTTTTTGATCACCAAGTTTGGTCTCATGCTTCGTGTACATTATTTTATTACCCAAAAGGATCCCTTACTTATTGTTTCACAAGCATCTGTGCGTATTTACTGCACATTCTTAGTCGTTTAATTTAAAAAGCGACCTGTTAGCCGCATTCGACTCGAGGTTTGATTACTTGTCGCTATGCATCAAATTGTCTCCCCTGAGTTTTCTATCACGATGACCGCTTGGGGCGCTTTGCGCGGAATGTCATCATTATTTATATAGCAGTCTTTCAGAAAGATCCTTCTTTGTTTTAACTCATAACAAATCATAGCCGAAGAACAAGCAGGATTCAGGACAGGGCGAAGTACCCCTGAACAGATTTTTAACTTCAGAATAATCTGCAAGAAATACCTACAGCACCAACAATCATGTGTTTGTAGACTTCAAGAAAGCGTTTGACTGAGTCTGGCATGCAGCTCTGTGGGTAACCATGAGAGTGTACAACGTCAGCCCTAACATTATTGAAGTCATCAAAAGCCTGAATGACAAAGATACCACTGCAGTCCTCCCCAGCAGCGCCATCGGGAACTGGTTCAGAACAACAATTGGTGTGCGTCAAGGTGCCTACTGTCTCCAACACTCCTCAACATCTTCCTGGATCGCATCATGTCAGATGTCCTTGCAGATCACGAAGGCACAGTCAGCATAGCTAGGAGTAGGAGGTAGAGCAATCTCCAACCTCCGTTTTGCGGATGACATTGATGGATTGGCTGGAAAAAAACAAGAACTTGAACAGCTGGTACAGAGGCTTGACATCACGATTACATGCTGACAGTGGTGAAGAAACGAAAACTGCGATGGTATGGCCACGTCTCCTGGCATCAGGCTTGGAAAGACCATCCTGCAAGGTACGGCGCAAGGAGGCAGAAGGAGATGGAGATAGAAAAAGAGGTGGGAGGACAACATTCGAGAATGGACTGGCTTGACACTGAGCGAAGCCATGAGGGTTGCTGAGGATATAGAAAGATGGTTAAACGATCGTCTGTGGTGCCACAATGACTTCTGAGTTACGGGATATGATAGGATAGATAATATAGCATAGTATTGATACAATAGTGAAGTATAGTAATATATTCGCACTGTAAGCTGCCAGACTTTTGCCTCAAGCCGGTGTGCATAAAATCACATCGGCATTGTCCACGATTTAGGTTTCAGCCAATGGGTGTCTGAGGAATGTGCCTATACTTATGGGGAAAAAACGGTAGGAGGGGAAGGGGGTGAGTGCGGCGGAAGGTGGGGGAGAATAAGAGTGGCTTTGTTCAGTGTCAAGCCAGTCCATTCTCGAATGTTGTCCTCGGACTTATTTTTCGGTCTCCCTCTTATTCTGACTCCTTGCACCGTGACTTGAAGGATGGTCTTTGCAAGGCCCTGATGCTCAAGTGACGTGGCCATACCATCGGAGTTTCCTTTTCTTCACCACTGTGAGCATGTCATCGTGTTGTCCAATAGCTTGTGTTATGGTCTGTCGGACTTCGTCGTTGGTGATGTGCTGGGTACAAGAAATACCCAGAAGTCTTCTGTAGCGTCTCATCTCCATGCCTTGTATTCTTCGTTGTAGATCTGCTGTGAGGGTCCATGTTTCGCAAGCGTATAGGAAGATGGAGATGACAAGGGAGCGCAGCAGCCTTATCTTGGAGTGTAGACTGATGGTCCTGTCTTTCCAAATGGTCTTCAACCTCGTCAGGGCAACTGTTGTTTGTGCGATCCTAGAGAGGACTTCCTGTCGAGACCCATTATTTGATACAATGGCTCCTAAACATTTGAAGCTGTGCACCATTTGGAGGGATTGGCCTCAGACTTTTTGTGTCCGTGTTAATGCCATTGGTGTTATTAGTCATCATTTTGGCATTCTCTGCATTTATTTCCATTCCATAGGCTCTGGAGGTGGTGTCAAACCTCTCTACCAGTACCAGCTGTTCACCTTCTTGTTCCTTGTTCCTCTCCAGCCAATCCATCAATGTCATCCGCAAAACGGAGGTTGGAGATTGCTCTACCCCCTTTGCTGACTGTGCCTTCGTGATCTGCAAGGGCATCTGACAAGATGCGCTCTAGGAAGATGCTGAAGAGTGTTGGAGAGAGTAGGCATCCTTGACGCACGCCGATGGCGCTGTTGTGGAGGACTGCACTGGTAGCCTTGTCATACAGGCTTCTGATGACTTCAATATTGTTAGGGATGATGTCATCTAAAACGACATAAGAGAGAATAAAAATTATTTATGTCGTATGCCTTACCTATTTTCGTGAAATAATTTTCGACTCGAAATCTAAAAAAAATGAATTTCTGTCTAAGATCTGTTGGGCAATAGCAGGCTGCGGGCTCTTAGAAAAACGTTGAGCAATACAACTGGCTTGCGCTGTCGAAATCAATCAAAAATTCAGCATCTCGTAGAGATTTCCAAATGAAAACTGTAACAACAGCGCTAAGTCCAAACTCAAGAAAACTGTCGACATAGGCAGCTCTCCGAGTTTGTGCCCAAAGATCACTGGACATTAAAGATTATGAAAAAAACTTCATAATCATAGCCTAGTAGCCTAGCCTAATTGCATTTTGGTATTCAAGATCGCATGCGCCTTTCATTGTTCTGAGGATTCATTCCTTTACTGCTTTTTAGGGCAGATTACAAATTGAACGCGCCCTGCCAATTGACCCAGCGAAAAATGACACTCGCAGTCTCGTGACCTAAGATACGTTTCCTTTTCTTGGAAGTGACGTTGCGGAAGTGACGTAAAAGACAGCACAGGCAGATCGACAATGGACAGCCGCATCCAAATTCCATCAACTTCATTCTTGCGGTTTGTGCTCATGTAGGCAGCTTGCTCGGTTGACTTGATCCGCGAAACCAAGAGCAGCGTGAAGAGTTTCAGAAGTATACTACAAAGAAAACTCCATAACCTTAATATCGAACAGGGAAATCCTATAGCCGTCACGATGAACGTGATCGTAAGTATAGGTTTTTGGGTTGCCGATTGGTGATGACAATGTTGATTTAAAAAAATAATAATAATAAAAAGATTAGATTAGATAATCAATGTTTATAGGGTCCAGCGGACTGGTCGGAGCCGAATAATAGGACCACGATCATATTGATGATGATAATGATGATGATGATGATGATGATGATGATGATGATGATGATGATGATGATGATGATGATGATGGTGGTGGTGGTGGCGTTAATAATGTATTGCATAGTATGTCTACCTTATCAGACATGCTCGAATGTTATTTGTTGATTTAAAAATTATTGTTTTCATTAAGAACTCAATACACCAAATGCAAATTGAGAGTATATAGCAAGCGTATAGAGAGTCTATCTTTCTATCTGTCTATCTGTCTATCTATCTATCTTCTTTACAATTCTTGTCATCAGCGTGCTCATCAGCATCATCATCACTCACAAGCAGCAGCATTATCTTCTTATTCTTCTTCTTTGGAGAAATCATAAAGCACATTGCATCTCAGCAATTGCGAAAAATGTTGGTCTTTTTTGGTTAAAAAAAAAATAATAATCATATCTAAAATCACAAAATCACAGTTACTAACACTTCATTTCCACAACAGTTGTACTTATGCTTTCAACTTTATTCTCAAATCTGCACGCACACACACACCCACACTACACACAAAAACACACCCACATACACACACCCACACACACACACACCCACACCCACACACACACACCCACATCAACAACACACACATCCTCTCACTTCAATCTTTTCCAGCTCCCTCACCACAAACACCTCCCAAACAGAACACTTCGTTTGACCGACGGGCCACCCATGCACAGTCAACAAAAACAACCACTCCATTCACCATAATTACTCTAGACTGTAAATAACATGATTTTTTTAAAAATAATTTTTAATAATATTTCTATTTTTAGAATGTGATTAATTTTTTGAATAAATATATCCAAGTTTCATTGGTTCAAAATGTTTAACCAATAGAATAATGAATAGCCGGAAGTAAGGGCAATTGGAGCTCATTTCAGGATTGTGTCCCAAGGTGTGAGGTTGTGAGAAGTCAAAGTGTCAGGTGTATAGGAACAAAAAGAAAGAATTTTTTTTTAAAGAAGATTTTTGGGAAGATTTGAGGGGTAGAAAGCATCGAAAACTTATCAAGGAGTATAGGTTCGGTGGACTTTCTCTCTGAAATTGGATTGTGTATTGTGCTGTACAGATTACAGGTATTTATACTACTCAAAATAATACAAGGGCCACTTGGACATATGGGTCTCTCTTTAAATCAGAAACACGAATTCAATTTATTAGTTCATCATATTTTATAGCAATCATTTCTGCATCAATAACAAAAAAAGATTTGGACACACCCCTCATTTACTAAATCAAAACTTTAGAAACCAAAAATCTATAGAGTCAGTATCGGGTGTGGCCACCGTTTGCATCAATGCAGTCTTGGCATCGTTGTCTCATGGACCGTATCAGATTATGGAGGATGTTTCCTGGGATGGCCAACCACTCTTGCTGGAGAACTTGGGCCAGAACTTCAAGGTTAGCTCCTGGAGGGAGGTTTGCCCGTGTCTGTCGACCCAAGACATCCCACAGATGTTCTAGGGGTTCAAATCGGGTGATAGAGCCGGCGAATCCATCCTTATGACGTGTGTTGCTGCAGGAAGTCATTGACGATACGCGCTCGGTGTGGTCTGGCATTATCGTCCTGTAGTATGGCACCTTCCCCAATGGCCCGCAGAGCTGGGAGAACCCTAGGTTGTAGGACGTCATCCCTGTAGCCAATACCGTTTAAGTTGCCATGAATTTGGAGCAGGGTTGTTCTGAAGTTTAATGCGAAGCCACCCCACATCATGACAGATGCACCACCAAAGCGGTCATGCTCGCGCACCGTCGCATCAGCAAAACGCTCCCGTGGACACCTCCAAACATTCACTCGACTGTCGTTGAAAGATAAGGAGAACCGAGACTCGTCTGTAAAGAGCACCCTTGACCAATGTTGCTTAGTCCACACCAAATGACGCCGAGCCCAGGCCAAACGCGCTGCACGGTGAGCTGGGGTGAGCAAAGGCCGTACTGCTGGTTGTCTTGATCGCAGGTTTGCCTCGTGTAGACGGTTGCGAATTGTCTGGTCGCTAACGTTAACATTGCTGGCTTCGTGAAGCTGTCTTCTGATGCCGATGGTGTTTGCTGTAGCGGACCTCATCCTCAGAGCTGACAGGGTGATGAAATGGTCTTGTCTTGCAGGGGTAACACGGGGGGCGTCCGGACTTTCTTGGTTCTTGGACGCTTCCATTGTTGTTAAAGCGCTCCCGCAGCCTTTGGACAACGGAGTGGGACACTCCCAGCCGCCTGCCAACTTCTCTCACCCCCACCCATTCCTGAAGCCATGCAATAGCTCTGCCTCTATCCGCATCAGTCAATTGTCGCCTTGGGGGCATGGTTAGAAAAGCAGCAAAAGCGCTGCCATTTATACCCAGAAAAAAGCACCGATTGTTGAACTGAACTCAGAAAATGCAAGCCTTTCGCGTGCAAATCACTTTTTAATATTGAAAATTTTGCTTTATTAGCAAGACAACAGTAAATTAGGGTTATTTTTTTGGTGAAAATTGGGTTTGTTTTTCAATTCAGTGCAGAAAGTTTAAAACTCACACATGTGATTACTTGTCAGAATATCAATAAGATTGTCTTGAATGTTACTGTACAGGATAAGTTTGGAAATAAGCAATATAAGCGATATTATTGATAGCAGCAAAAAATAATTAAACTAAATGAAATATGAGAGTGGCCCTTCAATTATTTTGAGTAGTATATAATGTTTTCAGGATTGTGAAATGTTGGAGAGGTTTATTTTTGCATTGGATGTATTGTGTTGAGAGGTGGTGAGCTGTTGTCCACTAAGATACAATACAATACAATACAATACAAGATTATTGCTTTAGGTCCAGCGGACTCTTCCGAGCCAAATCAGGACCAGTCCACTAAGATAAAATATAATTTTAATTGATGTAATAATGTTATTAACTACATGGGGCTATAATTATAGAGATGTAGATAGTGTAGAATGAATGGAAGGTTTAAGTATGTTAATAGTAATTTTCATTCATGGAATAATTAAACCTGGATATGGATAATATTGTGGGAGAAGGAAAGAAACGATCACATTTGGAGCGGAGTTGAAAGAGTGAAGAAACTAAGGGAGATGAGCAAGGATGAAACAAAGACGAATAATATGATTATAATAATCCAAGTATTGATGAGTGTGTATATATATATATAATTGTAACGTGCGGATATTTAGTGCGAGTGCATGCAAAATATATATATGACTCCTAAACGAAATATGCGTGCGTGCTAGACTCTCTCTGTTTACTGTCACACCCACAAACGTACGGACTCTTCTCAACACAAACAAACACCAACACAAGATATCCGTTCCACGTTCTCAAAAATTTATATAAATAATCAACAATAATGCTTATCAATCTTTCACTCTAATCTTTCACACAAATTCTTCAACACTGTTATACTTTATACATATATTTCAAACTAGTCTTCCTGTTCACAAAATATCACTGTAGTTTCTGTAGAGACTGTAGAGCTCAAACAAACACCCGGTATACTGAAATCCTGGGTTCAACGCAAATATAAAATAGGACTGTACATTTTTCTACGGTAGAGGCGAGAACACACACATGCTGGCGACTAACTTCCAGTGACGTAGCATGAGCCAGCAAGACGATATACTTTCGTCGACGGACGGAGGGACTAGCTTGCCCCAGTCCGCCCGGAGGAACGTTGTCTTGTGGTCGAACGATCGAATAGAGTCGATCCCCCTCCGACGCCTCAGAGATCCCCTTGTCCACGTTTCGGACAGGGCGGAGCCAATTCTGCTCCCAGCAGGCCCTAGCCTCCAGTAAGCCGCTGTAATCTTTACAGCACAAAAATAAACACTTCCAGAGAGAAACGACCACAAACCAATACACCGTGATAGGTTTCAATGCTTTCTTCCTCTGTAACTTTCTTTTCTTTTCTTTATTTTTTAACTTCTTTTCCGGGCCTACTACACACACGTCCACACCGTCTGACACCCACAATTCGACTCAGTAATTTTCGCCTCTAATTCAAACTATCTCTTCATTATTATTATTATTTAATCAGTTTATAGTCCCCTCTCTTCCCGTTAAGGATTTTCAGAGAGGAGACTAACTACTATCTCTTCATTCATTGCCTCAAGGCTTTTAGCCAATCAAAAATCATTAATTAATTTTAATTAAAAAATACCGGAAAAATCCCGTTCTCTACAATAATATATATATATATATATATATATATATATATATATATATATATATATATATATATATATATATAGATATAGATAGATAGATAGATAGATAGATAGATAGATAGATAGATAGATAGATAGATAGATAGATAGATAGATAGATAGATAGATAGATAGATAGATAGATAGATAGATAGATAGATAGATAGATAGATAGATAGATAGATAGATAGATAGATAGATAGATAGATAGATAGATAGATAGATAGATAGATAGATAGATAGATAGATAGATAGATAGATAGATAGATAGATAGATAGATAGATAGATAGATAGATAGATAGATAGATAGATAGATAGATAGATAGATAGATAGATAGATAGATAGATAGATAGATAGATAGATAGATAGATAGATAGATAGATAGATAGATAGATAGATAGATAGATAGATAGATAGATAGATAGATAGATAGATAGATAGATAGATAGATAGATAGATAGATAGATAGATAGATAGATAGATAGATAGATAGATAGATAGATAGATAGATAGATATTGTTTTAGCTGCCTACGGAAGGCTGGTTAGCTTCCTACACGTGGACATACAAGGTGAATCACGGTGAATCGTGAAAACGGAGTTCTGGAAAACGCAGAGTGGTTGCCGCCACCAAGACACGTTTGCAACCTCTGCCTGTCTACATAATTATATCAACTGCTCGTCTACTAGTGTACGACTTCATACACTTGATACAGTTACCACAGGTAACGAGTTTTGATTATTTTGGCTCGGGACATTCCAACTGGGAAAGTCGTAGACATCGTAACATGAAACTCGTGGTGTGGAAGATTATGAGGCGCCATTTATATCGTAAAATGTAGTCTGTAGCTATAAAAATGTTGCTTTATAGCTATAAAAAGTGTTGTATTGCTATAGAATGTATTTTATAGGTATATAATTCATTTTATAATTAGGCCTATACCATATCTTTTTTACAGGTAAAATGTATGTTCTATAGATATTATGACAATAACCATTTAATTTACAAATGGCGCTTCATAGAAGATTGGGTGTAGAATATTTTTATTTCGATATATAAAGTATTGAGAGCTTGGAACTTATATTTGTGTTGGTGTTTACCTGTGTGTGAGAATCTGTGAATTTGTGAGTGTGGTAGTTAGCAGAGAATCTTACATGCACACTTTATTTTGATCTAGGTGTCAAATATATATTGCATTCAGTTAGATATTATAAACAGGCACACACCAAATATCCATCCGTTACATGGACATAAAAAAAATCAATATATTAAGTCATAAAAATCGGCAGATGCCATGCTAAAAAAAAGTACAAAAAAAGAAAATGATGTCCACTTGATGATGATGATGAAGATGATAATGATGACGCCCACTTTTATCATGCCAATAAAATATCCATGTCCTTGGAGGATATGTGCTCATGGCGCGCTGTCAAAATCACAAAGCATTAGAAGATGTTTGTATATTAACCTTTTAATACATGTACTACTAATATTGTTATTTATTGTAATTTTTGCTCGACGTGTGCATGTGTGCCACAATACCTATTAGTATTATCTTATCGTTTGTTGGATACAAGCACTTGAAAACCTAAAACAACTACTACTTATACGCTGATTTAAAATACGTGGGTTTGTTTTGTTTTCGTTTATTTTTTTTCTCTCTCTCTCTCTCTTTTTCTGTCAGTTATGCAAAGGCTGTGTGGGAGGAGATGTGGCCAAGCTGGACAGGGCACGAGAGATGCGGGACCTGGTCTCAGAAGGCAGCGGACCTTATATCAAACCCATTGAAGAACCCAGGTTTAAGATCCTGTAGTTTGATCATGGTAACAAATAATGAGTACTTGTTCATTGGGTAAACGTTACCATGGCGGCAGGAATAGCTCAGTGGTCAGAGCGCACGGCTTGTGTACGTGCGTCTCGGGCGACGTGGGTTCGAATCCTGATTTCAGCAAATCTATTGTGTGATTGCTGGATAGTAGTGGCCAGCGCTTTGAGAAGCTCTCTGAGCTTGTAAGTGCGCTATATAAGAGCAATCTCTTTTTTTTTCTTTTTTCTTTCATGTGCCACCCCAAGATGAACTGTAGACAAAATGGCCTCTCTTAATTGGAAGGATTGTTCAAAGGTTTCAATTCAGGAACCTAGGTTCAGGATCTGAGAACTTCGGGGAAAAAAAGGTACCTGAACCTCCACGAACCTTCCTATTACAGGCTGGAGAATTCTCCTCCGATACGCGAGTTTCCGAGGTTAACGAACTTACTTTCCGAGGTTTAAAAATTTGTTCTGAGGAAAAAACAAAAAGGAGAGCAAATCGTAAATTAACCACGTATGTTCGCTCCGCAAACCCATTCCAACGTTTTGCCTTACTCTGTACCATTTCCGGTAGAAGCGCGTGTTGATAATTGGGCGCACACAACGAAGTATTTCCGCCCAGCAGAGACTCATGTTCTTTCTTTGAGTGTGAGAAGTTACAGAAATGGCGTGCGCATCGCGGATTATTAACCGGGGAGAAGATTTTCAAGAGGGAGACATCGCCAACAAATGGAATTGGAATTTGACGTCGAAAGTGGTAAAAGTGGAGGGAGTCGAGCAGGCTGTTCTCATTTTCGAAAAGTTGATGCTGCAGGCATGGCTCGTTGCATCACGTGCAACAAAGAAATTAGATACACTAATCGTGGTATTACAGCGCTCACTGAGCACTTCTTTACGAAGAAGCACAAATGTGCTGTGAAAGCACTGACTAGCTGCACAACGATACCTGGTAAGAGTTTGTTTGCTTAGTGGTTCCATCAAGACTAATTGAAACATAAGCCCTCCTGACAAGAGCTAAAAAAAGCTGAATACAAACCTCCAGCCAAGAGACTTTGCACTAATACTAAGCCAGCAGTAACTTAAAAAAAAAAAGAACACCTTATCATCATTTTTCAAATAGAGTATTGATTTGCTTTCTTTTTTTTTTATTTAGATTTTATACTAGGAAGCAAGCTTGTTTGTGACAGTTGCCATAATCTTGCATAATGTTGACACAAACCTATTCAGGCTTTTTTTCCAAGTAACAGTTTTTGTGTGTGTATGTGAACATTAGTCTTAATAATAATATAAAAAATAATAATGTCTATGAATATTATGAAAAACATCCAAATTTATCTCTCACAAAAAGCATACTTTTGGGGTTTTAAATGCTATAAAACTTTCAGCTTCAGGGGGGCTTAACCCCCAAAACCCCCCACCGGGGCTTCGCCCCTGGACCTGACCAGGGGCCTTACGGCAGCCCCTGGACCCCGACCGGATTTCAGAGTTTTTTTTCTTCAGCTATTCTCCAGCCTGCTATTAAGACTAGCTAAAACTAACAAACCGATTAGATGATAATGACGACGACGATTAAATAATGACGAGGATGATGATGACGACGACGACGTTGTTGTTGTTGGTGGCGGATTGTTCAAAGGTTTCAGGAACCTAGGTTCGGGATCTGAGAACTTCGGGGGAAAAAAGGTACCTGAACATCCACGAACCTTCCTATTAAGACTAGCAAACCGATTAGATGATAATGACGACGACGATTAAATTATGATGAGGATGATAATGACGACGATGACGTTGTTGTTGTTGGTGGCGGTGGTGGTGGTGGTGGTGGTGGTAATTATAAAGATACGGCGACGACGACAACAATGATGATGACGATGAAGATGATGATGGTGGTGGTTGTGGTGGTCACCATCAAACTCTAAATCACGAGGCTGTGTTTCAGGTACCCTCAACCGGAAGAAGAAACGGCTCCCGGGGTTCCCTCGGAGCTTCCCGAGACGAAGACCGATTCGGAATTCAGTGGTGGGGGTGAGTTCCCAAAAAAGTAATCCAAGACTGCGAAAGTCATCGGTCGTATCTATCAATTCGACTATTGTTGGGTGTAGGTCTGTTTGATGATGATGATGATGATGATGATGATGATGATGATGATGATGATGATGATGATGATGATGATGATGATTGATAAAATTTAAAACTGCCTAGCCATAATGACTGTTTAGGCACTTCTTCTACCTTTCGCTTTTTTTTGTTGTTGTTTGTAGATTATAGTCACACGACACTTTCGCATATAGGTGACTACTGGACCGATTTATACTGACACCAGCGGGCCAGTTGTTGGTAAAGGGGAAAATAATATGATCACACGTTGACCAATCCGGGATTCGAACCAGCGACCTTTCGGTTACTAGCAAGACGCTCTTACCAACTGAGCTACCCGGCCCCCCTATTTTAGCTTACGTTGTTCTTATATAGCGCTTTTTTCCATCTCAAGAACTACTCAAGGCCCTGGTCGATACAGGATCCCTAACTCAAGCAGCCCAAGGCGGCCATTTTGCTGCTGTAGGGGCATCGTCTGACTCCCAATATCTTCTGATCACAAAAATCCTGAGCTACAGGGAGTGGTGGGGAGAAGAGACTTGAGTGTATTTTTGCAGTTGGCTTTCACTTGTCTGGGACATGAGGGTCAGGATCTTTAAAGTTGTTGCGATGGAAAGCGAGCGAGCACAGACTAGGCCTCGTTTAATTCCCTAATCCAAAGGCGCTTGGTTGTACATCAGGTTCATGCAGTTGTTTTCTCCACTGAAGGCCGTCAACCTTCAAATGTCGAACCACTTGCTCTCCACGCAATATAGACCTACAGTATTTTGCACACTGTACAATGAAAATTGAAGCGACCACGTGATGAGAATGTATATTGCCTCATCATGTAAGGCGTTTGTAGTCAAAGATAATAAATTATCCCAACTTCCATGTGTCACTTACTTTATTTATATGTAGAAGGACAGTCTGGTGCTTCAGCGAACATCCGGGAAGACAATCGTTGTAAACTGTCTTCAAGCAAAACAAATCATGGATGATGATGATGATGACGATGATGATGATGGTGGTGGTGATGATGATTTGATGATGATTATGGTGATGATGATGTCGACTTGTCAATCGCCGTTCTACACGAAAATCATGCTTAAAGACTCGTGCATTCTTTTCTTTCTTTCTTTCTTTCTTTCTTTCTTTCTTTCTTTCTTTCTTTTGTTTTTTCGAACAGGAGAAGGCGATGCTCAGGAAAAAGATGAAGAGAGGGAGGACAAGGATGAGAAAGATGAAAAAGAAGATAAAGAGGAAAGAGCCGTGTGACATGAAGTCCACGCAGTGTTTCAATAATAATTTCTAAGGAAATTGTCTTTTGTTGAGAGGAATGGCGACTTCGAAATAAACGTATCTGAATACTACTATATATAAGAGGTTTGACTGTGGTAGTTGTGTTTTTTACCCCCCGTACAAATCAATTAAATACATAGCCGCTGATCCATCGCTGCAAACCAGGGCATGTTGTTGCTAATATAATATTTTAATTCTGCGCTTTAGAAAGAATGTCTGGGTTTTGTAAAGATTCACTATGGCGACACGGCGATATGGGGACGGAAATGAACCATCAGGTTTCTTAGTTTTTCAATTTTTTTTAATTTTTGACTTACATGCATAGCAATGTGAGTCTACGTAACTAACACGTCCCCCTCCCTCCCCCCCCCTCTCTCTCTCTCTCTCTCTCCATCCATCCCCACCACCCACCCTCCCAAGGAAAAAAAATCTATATTTTTGCAATTTTGTGCGAGATGAGTCCTAAATAGTCCAAGCATGACTTTTTCTTTTTAAATGGTGTCTGTTCGTCCGTCCGTCCGTCTGTCTGTCCGCCGTCCGGTGTTCGCCGTCTGGATGTGCTGGATGTGCACAGCTTGCTAGTGGATTAATATCTCAGAACCTATTTCAACTATCACAACCAAACTTGGTAAGATGGTGTGTATTTATGAGGCCTCATAAATGATCGGTGAATGAATGACTTCACTTCAAGGTCAGTGTCACAGGGTCAACAAATATCAGTCAAAAAATGAAAAGTTTTCACAACATTTAAAAATTGTTTTTATTAGTTATTAGCCTAATATTGCACTTATGGTTCTTTGATGCAAGACAGATATCAACAATACACACATCCAAAGTACATTTGGTCAACCTCACTCCAAGGTCAAGGTCACTGGAGCTGTCCAAAGTCAGTTAGCATACGTACTTTGAAGTGACCTTGAACCTAAACTTTGAGAGATATAATTTCAAACTTGTTGTATCTAGAAATGATAGATTGGTCTTTAATATATTTTCCGTTTTTGAGTTAATCTTGAAGGTCAAGGTCATTTTATGACTTGCAAAAAGATACGAAAAATAGGTAATGGTACAGTGGAATGGCTATATTTTAACCCATAGTATGCAACAACATTGGGTTATTTGATCCTACATGAGCATGAGAGATCACGTGAAGTTCAAGATAACTCCATGGTCAAGGTCACTGAAGTTCAAGGTCCCCTAAGATCACTTTGTGTGTGTGTGTGTGTGTGTGTGTGTGTGTGTGTGTGTGCATAAGACAACTTTTGCTGTAGTTTAGTTGATATTACATGAGTGTATTTGGAGCCGGAGGTCAAGATCATCTCAAGGTCAAGAGCACAGAAAGATCAAAGTCGGTATTACTTTGCATTAATGCCACTGTTTCATTTTGGTTCTTTTTTGTTTGTTCTGGGCAGTCATTTTCATGTTAAATATTGCAAGTTCCATAAGGAACATGTAAGTCACATAGGCTTTGTCCTTCTAGTGTGTTTTTTTGTTTTTGTTTTTTTTTTCTGTTGTTTTGTTTTTTTTAATTAAAAAGAATTATTATTACAGAACATCGACTTTTGTGAGAAACAATCTCACATGACAAACAAGAATGGAACTCGGGGGTTCTTCTACACTCCCACTGTGCCCTGCTAGAAGAAGATTAATAAACAGATCCCACGCAGGAAAGAGGAAATCGTTTATAAAACCCGCATAAGACAGGAATTTAATGACGAGAGAGATTTAGTTTTCGGGAAGCAGAAATAAACCTCCCCACACAGTAACACGTACTGTACTTTCTTTTTATTGCTGCGGAGAAAAGGAATATGTCCCTTAATGTGGATGAGGCACAGAAAAACAGGAAACATTAATGTACATTAAAAAAAAAAAAGGAATGAGAAGAGGGTGGGCTGGCGGAGGGGTTGGGGGGAGGAGGGGGCGATGGAGGGGGGAATATAAGGGGGAGAGACAAAGTGAAAGACCTTAAGTCCCCTATACGCTGAAGTGTCCGGGGAGCGAACTTGTTTTTTCCAACCTAGTTCCAGTCACTTTCCCAAAAAAAAGGCAATTACCGAAGTCGAACGAAGCTCTCCGAGTCGAGCGGAGCTATCCGATGTTTTACGAACGAATGCTGGCAGGACTACGTGAAACCACAGTCTGGGAATTCTCGTCTTCCGTAAGCCTCAATTACATACTATACTACGTACGTATTTAGGAGTTTACAAAGACAAAAGAAAAGACTTCAGAGCCTGTGGTGAAACATCCGTGCATAAAAATAGCCGCTGCTAGATCTAATTCTATTTCGATCTGCACAGCTTCAAGCTCAAGTCGAGATTTGCATTTTGAAGCAGTTAGTATTATTATTATTATTATTATTATTATTATTATTATTATTATTATTATTATTATTTTATGATGAATAATATACTGACACAATTAGTACAGTGAACTCCGGATATAATAAAGGCCGGATAAAGTAAATATTCGGTTTTAGTAAAGTCCAGTCTTGGTCCCGACCAAAACTCTTCTTTGTCTCTGTTTTTAAAAATCGGATATAATAAAAAAAATATAGTAAAGTCCGCTTATAATAAAGTGTTTTCTAAGGCCCCTGGCGAGTTTTGCTGCCGCTTATAATAAAGTTTCAAGGGAGATTACTGTATTAAGGTTTCATGAGAGTTACTGACGTTCATAATGACGCAACATCGTCACGTCACCCTTACCATGAAGCCTAAAATAGATCTAATTCACGCACTTGAAGATGAAAAGATGAAAAAAAAAAAAAAATTGCTGAACAATTTGGAATTTTTTTGTTGTTGTTGCATCAATTTTAATTCATCAGATTAACATAAGTTGTACTGATAATTTGGAATTTCCGCATCAACAGTAACAGTGATTATGAAGGAGAGTGAAAAACTGAAGGAGAGATTTAACTGTTTGGCAGAAAAAGAGTACCTAGCTTAGAAACTTACAAAGCAAATTAGACTTCACTTTCGCTATACATGATGAAATGCGTTTATGACTAAATAAGGGTGTTTTAAGTTGAACACATTATAATGATACCTTTTGTACTGAGATGAATCCGAATCAATGGAGAACTGGGAAACCAACGTTTTGACTGGACTGCACTTTCAAATGAGAAGTAAAGAAGAGATTTATTCCTAAGCTGTTGCATGGCTTTGCAAGACAAACCATCGTTTTTTTAAATCCACCATATTGTTTAGGTTTTGTTCATGTCTTTGTTTGCTTTAATTTTGTGAGCTTTTTGTTTTTCCACAATGACGATAGTACAACATGTACAATTCATGATCTACTTTTATGATTTATCCTTCCGATTAAAGGGTTGGTTTGAAATAATTAGGACACGAAGGCTCACATGTTATCTCTTATCGGTAATGAACTCTCTCTCTCTCTCTCTCTCTCTCTCTCTCTCTCTCTCTCTCTCTCTCTCTCTCGTTTTTCAGTTTCAGTTTTCAGTTTCTCTCTCTCTTTCTCTTACCCTCTCTCTCTCTCTATCTCTCTCTCACACACACACTCACACACACGTGAACTTACACACACGGACATAAACAAATAATACTGTAACATTTCAATCAATATACACAAACTGGGTTATAAGAGAGGTATTCTTGAAGAGTTTATAATACCCGAGTTAATAAACACAAATAATCAATCAACATATGTGAGCGTAATGGAATCCAATAATGGACAATGGACCTACTGCAAGTGTTCATTAAAAAAAGTATCTTTTTCAGCTATTTCCCGTGGATTTCTGGTGGCTTCATACGAAAGGCTAAAAGGACCTTTTCACTTTCGTGAAATATCACTTGTTATCATGTGGCTGTGTCCAGAAACAATAGATCTTGACGATGAGTGCATATTCATAATGTTCACTCAAGTAACGTAATTGCTATTTACCTGTAATTACGATAGCAATAGGTAATACCCATTGGGGGTGGGGGGAAGGGAAACACAAAGAAGAAGAAAATCTAAATTTTGAAAAGGCCATGTGAGAGAGAGAGAGAGAGAGAGAGAGAGAGAGAGAGAGAGAGAGAGAGAGAGAGAGAGAGAGAGAGAGAGAGCTTGCTTGTCCAACCACTCAAATAAATACTTTGAATTTTGTTCTTGGCAACTCTGGTAAGACAAACGTCTAAACGACGACTTATAGACGGCTGTCCGGGGGTGTGGGGCTGGAGCTGGGGAGGGTGGGGGTGTTTTTTAAAAGGGGAAAACATAGTTTTCGTTTGGAATTCAGCAAGGGACAACAAACCAACACAGAAATATTAATCTAAATTAAAATATTTAATAACGAAAGCGATTCGTTCGATTTGCACTGTCTTATTTTAACTGTTCAACTATGTGAATCTAATCAATTAATGGGATCCAATTCCAATGTACATGTATATAACGCGCCAAATGTCAGCTCAATTTAGAATGATGTTGAGTTACGTGAACACACAGACAAATAGACACACAAACTATTACAGTCTGCAGAAATCCTGGTAAAAGATGGAAATTCGAGAAGTCATTATTTTGTTCACTGATTTGTTTTGCTTTTCTTCTTCTTTACTTGCACCAGGGCCGGATCCAAGGGGTAGAGGGGGGGGGTGCTAGGAGTGCTGCAGCATCCCCCACCCCCACCCCTTGGCAACAACAACAACCAAAAAAAAAATAAAGAAAGAAAGTAGAAGATGGAAGTTTTTGTTCAACTGGAAATACGTTATGTAAGGCAGTTAGTTACAGGACAGGACAGGATGCTATGCTATGTACGCGCCTTTCCCCAAGGCTCAAAGCGCGGCGATCTATACCAACATACACGCTCACCTGTCTCATTTTACCCTCACACACACCAAATACACATACATCACTCAAACAGGTGGTGTACAGGCAAAGAGATCGCTATTAGAAGACGGAAGAAAATCGAATTTTTATTTTTGACATTTTTATATTGACTGCATCCTGTACCATTATTGAAGGGAGGGAGGAAACCGGAGTGCCCGGAGAAAACCCTCAGTGACCTCAATAGTCTCGTACCTAAGTCACATACGTTCGCCCCTTGCGGCAATCGAACCCGCGACCTTCGGCATAGGAAACCGGCGACTTATCCACTGCGCCACGAGTTTTACTTGTGGTGTTTCACCACTCTGTACCATACATTTTAAAAAGAACTAGACTAGCACCCCACTCCACCCACTCCCTCGAAAATGGATTGATCCGGCCCTGTGCACCCACATACACTTTAGACCAGCGTTTTCTATCTCTTTATAATGAGAGTGTCGGATTAGTAAACGTTAAATTAAAACAAAAACAAAGTTTCGGTTATGCTAAATTAACCCTCTAAAATCGTTATTATAAACGAAGTCGGTTATAGTCAAGTAAACCTCTAAAACTGTATTATAAACGAAGTTTCGGTTATAGTAAAGGAAACTTTAAAAACTTTACTATAAACGGATTTTCGGTTATATTAAATATTCGGTTATACTAAAGATTTATTTGGTCCCAGGGCACTTTACTATATCCGAAGTTCACTGTAATAAGGAGTAAAAGTAATACATAACACATAAAGCACACATACAACGATTTCACATCTATATCAACAATAAAACCATGACAAAACTTCAAAGCGCTATGGATACGTTGATGTCACTTCAGCACAATAAGGCAAAGCAAGTTTATAATGGTCTCAAAAAACAGTGACATTTTTATTGCAAGCACCAAAGCAATTATTTATTTAACTAATATTATTCTTTTTAACTGATACAGTACATTTGTTATGTGTATTTCAATGATATGTATTTTAATGAGAAACGCGTATTAAAAACATGTTGCGTGGCGGGCGGAAATTTCTATAAATCATCTGAAAACTTTGGTAAATCTGTAAGAAAAAATAACCAGTAACACTATCTGAATATTTCGTGTTACACCTAACTTCAGCAAAAACAAACAAAACGTCACTGACCATATTTACACCATTGAGCACGCACAGCAGCACACTATTCTTTTTTCTTTTTTTTTTTGAAAGTAGGAATATAATAATAATAATAATAATAATAATAATAATAATAATAATAATAATAATAATAATAATAATAATAACACACAAACTAAATAACTATACTACTACTACTACTACTACTACTACTACTACTACTACTACTACTACTACTGCTACTACTACTACTACTGCTTGCGAAGTTGTGGTCTCGATTTTGTGGTCCTGATTCGGCTCTGTGCAGTCCGCTGGACTCTGTAAGCAATGAATAACTAATAAGCTTTTAATTTAACTCTGATCTCGAGTTGTCTTGATTTTGTGGTTCTGATTCGGCTCTTTGCAGTCCGCTGGACCCTGTAAACAATGAATAACTAACTATTAATTTAGCTCTGATGTCGAGTTATATTAAAAAAAAAAAATTCGCTTAGCCTACTCGTCCTTCTCCGGAAATTTCAAGATTCGAATATTATAAAGTATAGGCCTAAATATTATTAATTAGAATAGATATAGTTTATACATTTATTTACGTATAAAACAAACAATACAGGTCTAATAATTATATTCAACTAGAGAGCTTCTTCGCTGCGCGGAGACTGACTTATAATATAATAATGTAGATTAAGCCTATGTATACTGTATAACAGTGTCTACTTGGTTCTAGGCAGGAAATGGGCAATGCTATTATTAGCCTTTACTGCTGAGAACTAACAAAATGCAAATCAAGGAACGCAACTATTAAATATGGTCGATAATAATTGTGCTCATATTATGCTCATATTAACAAAGTATACCGTTGCGATATGCTAAATCTGTGTAAATCGAACAGAATTAGAAGCAACAGCGATCATTTTAAATGTCAGCTAGTCGTAGTCATGCAAGCATCATTTCGTAACACATCGGAGAGCTTCGTTCGACTTCGGTGATTGCCTTTTTGGGCGAATGACTGGAACTAGTTTGGAAAAAACAAGTTTGCGTCCGGGGACGGTAATCTATCCATCCTATCCTATCCTATCCTGAAAGACCTTAAACATGTATTGAGTGAAGTCATAATAATGACGTCATAATTCCTTGATTTTTGTTTCTAATCCTATTTTTCTACTTAACCACTGGAGGGATTTGGTATCAGTTTGGTATATTAGATTTTACCTATGCCTCCAACGTACGGTAAAATCAAACTTAAGCAAATCGAGTTAAGTAATAATAATAATACTGGATGCTATATACGCGCCTTTCCCCAAATCAATCAGGCTCAAAGAGCGGCGATCTGTACCAACATACACGCTCACCTGTCTCATCCACCGTCACATACACACACAACAAATGTACATCCATCACTCAAACAGGTGGTGTAAAGGCATGGAGATCGCTATTGGAAGACGGAAAGAAAATCGAATTTTTATTTTTGAAATTTTTATATTGACTGAGTCCAGTACCATTATTGAAGGGAGGGAGGAAACCGGAGTACCCGGAAAAAAAACCTCGATGACCTCAATAGTCTCGTACCTAAGTCACATCACATACGTTCGCCCCGTGCGGGAATCGAACCCGCGACCGTCGGCATAGGAAATCGGGGACTACTCCACTGTGCCAGATGACGTCTCCTTAAATTTTTGTTTATATGTCCTTGTTGACTCACATGCATAGCAGTGAGAGTCTATGTACTCACATCCTCCAACTCCCCTCACTTCCCTCCCCCCTTCCTCTTATCCTTCCCACCCCCACTCACCTCACCACCTTCCACCAACTCTCAAAACAAAAAATCCAGATCATATATATCCGCCGTCTGTCTGTGCAAAAACTTTAAAGTGGTTTACTACTCTGAACCTATTTCAACTTTCCCAACCAAACTTTGTAAGCTGGAGCATATTCATCAGACCTCGAAAATGATCAGTGAATGAATGATTTCACTTCGAGATCAAGTTTATAGGGTCATCAAATGTTAGTCAAAAAATGAAATATATTCCACAAAATCTTTCTTTTTTTTTCTAGGTTATTAATATGGAACTTATTTCTTTGATGCATGATAGATGTCAATGCGACACATATACTATGCAAATTTGGTCAACCTCATTCCAAGGTCAAGGTCACTGGAGATTTCCAAAGTCGGTTAGTGTAGGTAGGCTACTTTAAAGTGACATTGACTATGAGAGAGATATTAAGTCCAAACTTGTTGTATTTAGAGAGTATAGATTGATCTTTCATATTTGTTCCGTTTTTGCCTTGATATTGAAGGTCATTTTAGGCTTTGCAAAAACATACACAAAATAGGTCTTCGTACAATGGAATGGCTGTTTATTTACCCCATAGTATGCAATAGTCAATTAGTTAAATTAAGAACTCACATCAAGAGACAATTTGGAAAAAGAAAAGGTAATTTGGCTACATTTTGTTTACATTTAAAAAGCGTACAACAGAGTACGGCACGCTCGGTTAATGTATAAGTTATAACAGATAGGATTGTCTGAATATGTTTATAATTACATTAGAACTTTTCTTAAAGGTCATAAAGTTAGTGTTAAAGTTGAAAATTCATATTCTACTCATCGCACAGGGCTCAATAATTTTACCGCTTCTCTTTAATATCTTAATTGATGATTTACTCAGAGTTATAAACAAACGAATATCCATTGTTCAATACGCTGATGATATAGCCATTTGGATGAATGTATCTTTTAAGACGGAAAACGTATGTATATGAAATTAAACATGTTGCAAAGTTATACCAAATAGAAATAAATAATACCACTTGTTTTATTAATCAAAATGGTTTGGAACTGTCTAAAGAAAATAACTAGTCTGATTTTATTTAATAATGGTCATGAGCCTAGACTGCCTAAAATTTACATCGGGCATGAGGAATTCAAATATGTAAAAGAAGTTAAATTTCTAGGCGTATATTTAACCCCTAAATTACATTTAAAAAAACATTTTGAATGTTTATTTTAAAAAGCTGTCAAAAGTTATAATTTATTAAAAATTATCAGCAAGCAACCTTGGGGACAGGAAACAATTTGAGGAAACGGATTTTGTATGTAACAAGAACATCGTGTCACCTATACCTGTACGAGAACTTGAAAAAGCTAACTTTGACATTCATTTAACCAATGAAACGAAAAATAATAACTCAGATTTAATAATAATTGATGTTAGTAATTATTTATATGAAAAACATTCAATATAAACTGACGATCAGTTTTAGAAAATGGCAATGAGGAAGCAGCTTTTGTTATTCCTGAATTTTAAATTACAGAATCATTTTATTTAGGAATAGGATATTCAATTTATGATAATGGAAATTGTTTTTTAAATCACAATTATATCGTTTTGATTTTTTTAAAATTGTATAATTTCCTTTTTAAACTATTTAATAATTTATTATAACTTTTATTTTTTAAATTTAGTTTTTGGTAATTTATTTATGTTATTTATTTATTTATTCATTATTATTATAACTTTAAAAAATATATATATTTTACTTATTTTTTAATAATATACCTTTTTTGTAAATTTTTTTTATTTATTTGATTATTTAAAATTATGCTATGTGTGTGTGTATGACTTATCATTTGGGTGAAAAAGACATTAAAAACAAACAATACAATAGCCTTGGGCTGTTTGATCAAACATGCATGAGAGATCACGTGAGGTCATGGTCGTCCCAAGGCCAATGTCATTGAAGGTCAACCCCCGTTGGGGTGCCGGGGGTTTCAGTATAAATAGTATCCCCACTTTCTGGAACCCGTTGGGGTGCCGGGGGTTTCAGTATAAATAGTATCCCCACTTTCTGGAAATTTAGTGCTTTAAATTCCCACTGTTGCTGTCTTTCTCATTTGCTCTTTCTCATTCCTGCTCTGTTCTATCAATCTGCTATACTATCGTCTTCTTCACTAGACCAGTCTCCTACCTTTTTTCTTGAAAACTCTTCCGGGACAAGACTCCTTGTTTGTGTATGAGGTCTGTTGGATCAGCTTGGGAATATTGGACGCTTTCTGCCAGGTGGTCACTAGGGCTTCCTATGATGTTATTATTTAGCAATGAAGGCATTTTATATGTATGTGTTTTGTTGATAATTTATAATGATGTTTGTATTCTATTTTGTATTTGTAAACGGGGGTTTGATAAGTTGGGGTGAAGCCTCAGCCGTCCCCTGCGTGGGATGTCTTTGTTGTAAAGTGACTGGCTGGTGGAGTGCTTTCAGTTTTCCCACTAGGGTTGTTTCAGCAGATCTTTTATGCGGATTGGGGGTTGTCCGGTCCTGATTTGGCTCGGAAGAGTCCGCTGGACCTAAAGCAACAATTATGTAATGTAATGTAGTACTAATTGAAGGTCAAGGGCATCCCAAGGTCACCATTTCTGTTGGCACAATACAACTTTTGCTGTTCTTTATTTTATATTACATGAGTGTATTTGGAGCCAGAGGTCAATGTCATCTCAAGGCCAAGCAAGAGCATAGAAAGATCAAAGTCGGTATAAGGTTGAATTTTAATGCCACCATTTCATTTTGTTTTTCCTGGTCACTCATTTTCATGATAAATGTTGAGTTCCTTAAGAAGCATGTGAGTCGTATGGGCTTCGCCCTTTAAGTTTTTTTGTTTTTTGTTTTTAAATACATCTTATGTAATTAGAGTGTTCAGAATGATGCCTTGAGTCTTAAACGAGCCTAAAGTATATTGAGTTACGTCCTCGTTTGACCTCATTATGGGCACGTCATGTCTTTTTTTTTTTCTAGTCCTATTTTCTCCAGAACTACTGGAGGGATTTGGTTCAAGTTTGGTATATACTTAGAATTTACCTATGTATCCAACGTAAAACCAAACTTATGTAAATCGAGTAATGTAATCATGCTGACGTCACCTTTTAAATATCTTCTTCTTCTTCTTCTTCTTCTTCTGCTTCTTCTTCTTCTTCTTCTTCTTCTTCTTCTTCTTCTATTATTATTATTATTATTATTATTATTATTATTATTATTATTATTATTATTATTATTACTGTTTTTATATTGCGCTTTTCCAGTTTAAGAGCTACTCTAGATACTGGCCGATACAAGATCTAATTTCAGCCATATGAGGCACCCACTTGCATTTTTGTGCGCATCCTCTGATGCCTCAGTTGTCGTATTTAGTATTAGTAGTAGCAATAGTAGTAGTGGTAGTAGTAATAGTAGTAGTTGTAGCAGCAGCAGCAGCAGCAGTAGTAGTAGTAATAATAATAGTAGTAGTAATTTTCTTATATTGAGCTTTTATAGTTCAAGAGGCAATGGTTGATACAGAATCTAATTCAAGCCATCCGAGGCGTCAGCTTGCATTGTTAGGCACATTGTCTACCGCTTCAATTGTCGTATTTATGTAACTGGCACTCAACTGCCTAGGAAATAAGCGTCAGTATCTTTAAAATACAGGAATAGTATCTTCATAATCCTCCTCTTCCTTCTTCTCCACCTTCTTCTTTTTTGTCATTATTATTATTATTATTAATTTTAAAAGCATTTTATTGTTATTTTTATTGTTGTTATTATTATTATTATTATTACAATTATTATTATTGTTATTATTATTATTATTGCTATTATTATTATTATTATTATTATTATTATTATTATTATTGATTAGATTTTTTTAAATTATTTTTTTACACTTTATTGTTTCTTTTTATTGCAAAATTTTGGGCTGCCTCCCATGGGGAAGGCATTGTCGCAGCCTGTGGCGTGCCCAAACCCAACCTACCTATTATTAGTTGCGTTTTAAAAAATTTTATTAGCAGTAGTAGTATGAAGTACAATGTTTTTGAAATTTGAATGATGGTATTATTTGTTTATATCCACAATGAGTGTACCTGGAGCACAGCTTAGGCCACACACACACAAAAAATGTGTGTTTACGGTATCTCGACCGACCATAATTTTTTGGCCCGACCCTAAATTTTTTTTGGGGGGATCGTCTTGAAAAAAAAATTGAAAAAAAGCCACAACAAAAAATCGCACCCAAATGTGGAAAATTAAAATAAAAGAAAAAGGAACCGGCCTACCGACTCTCTTTTTTTTCCCGTATGTTACCGTAAACAGCCTTTTTTAAATGTTTTTTTTTGGGGGGTGGGGGGTGGGGGAGGAGTGTGAGGGGTCCTTAATAGACCTCATAATAAAGATGTCTGGCGAGGAGAGGAATCAATATTGACATAGTGTCTTTTCGACAGTATCTGCCACATCACAAAGTCGCCTAACATCTTTTTGCGTTGACACCTACGAACTTTAAATGACTAAACCTGGGTCACCGTGACTTCTACCAATCGATCACGATTCATGGCCTGTATTTTCACTCTATTGCTGCTTGACCAGCCATCAATACATCCTTTTGTACTGACAATAATTAGAACTTAATAATAATAACAGTAATCATAATAATAATGCAACAATTTACATAGCGCACAGATCTCACGTTACATGGCGATTCATGGCTTCTTTGACACAACACACGCAAATAGGCAATTATATACATATTACATAAAAGAATTTTTTTTTAATCGCATACCACATTCAACAAGAATAAGGGGAAACAAAATTATGTACAGCAAGCAAGGAGAAAGGCCTCATGAACTCCTAGTGGGAGCAGGTGCAAAGGACAGCATATTTTACGTGTAGGGGTAAGGAGAAACCACAGGCGCTTGTATCTGGACACGCGAGCGCCTATGCCTGTGACGCGCCTCCCTTTGGTTATCTATCGCGTGTCCAGATACAAGAGCCTGTTGGAAAAAAAAAAAACTGACGGAGGCCGCAACTTTCCTCGTAGTAGGCAAAAACTTTGGCTAAGAGTAACTTGGCTGACTAAAAACAACAACCTAGCAACCTACTTACTATACGTCCTTGTGCTGCGGTTTTTTGGTGTAAAGTGAAGAAGGCTACAGGTAGCACTCAATAGTTCATGTACAATGACTTGAATGAGGATAAAAGAAATTGTAGGAATATTCTTGCCCTGCAAACAACCATTCATCTTCCCGGTGTTGTCGGTTCGTCCATACGCGAATTAATCAGAAGTCCGTTCGTCATTCCTTGAGAAAAGAAAAGAAAAACAACAACCAAGGCTTGTGTAAGACTGAAGAATCGTTGACCATGCGTATTTCCTTGGTAAGCTCACTTAGCATTTTCGGGGTGGTCATCGGCTACAGCCTGGCGGCCACAGTCAAACAAGCGACCCTCGATGTCCACAACAGCGAACGCCGAACTGAAGCCCTGACTGAGGGTGCGTCCAACCTCCATGAATATGTAAGTTGAAAATCCAATCTCCCCCTTATACGGAGTTGAAGAAGCTGAGTTGGCTCCCTTTGTAACTATTACTTTCTATCCGTATTGTTTGCAATCTTGAATATTATTTTTTATAATTGTGTGTTTCTGCAGACTCTCGGCCTGATAAAAGTGCCTTATTTTAAGTCGGGCAGTTCCGTTTAATTTAAAGTCTAATTATTGCTAGTTTGTCTGTAATTAACAAAATATAGCCTGCATTGTGATGTCCAAAAATATTTTATTACTGGTGTAAAAGAAATATACAAGGAAAAGAAAAACAGAAACAAATGGGGGGGGGGGGGGGGTGTGTGTGTGTGTGTGTGTGTGTGTGTGTGTGTGTGTGTGTGTGTGTGTGAAAGAAAGTAAGAACACTCTCACGAGTCCTCAGATAGGCACCAAGCTTTCAAGTTTTTACGTAAACTCTTCCTCAAAGTCGATCCTCTTCAGTACTTGGGCCTTCGAACTGAACACTCTCCTCTCTCTGGTCGCAGCTCTCGCGATGATGATCTCCATTGCTACTTTCAAACCCAACCTGAATACTAATCTTTTCCCTCCCCCCACCCCCACCCCCCAAAGAACTATTGGTCTAATCCCCTACTAAACGCTAGACCTAAGCATCGCCACATCTTTTGGTAGATTCAGATCCCACACGATCATGGAATTGTGTTTATGAAGGGAGACAAAACGTTTGTGCAAAAGATAGGCAGTAGTTGTCTCGACATCGAAGGGACAGTTGGTGATAGCATTACCTCAGATGTAACCCTTATTAACCCTTATTAGACGGTAATCCTCTGTAATAATAAGGGAACGATAAGAAAGATTCATCTCCCCTTCTCTGATGCCAATGATTTGCATTTGCGGAATTGCGCCATGGACATTTTCGCTGTGTGCTCAGCTTGTCAGTGTAAGCTTGGCTTGCTTCTCTCTCTCTCTCTCTCTCTCTCTCTCTCTCTCTCTCTCTCTCTCTCTCTCTCTCTCTCTCTCTCTCTCTCTCTCTCCCTCTCTCTCTCTCTCTCTCTCTCTCTCTCTCTCTCTCTCTCTCTCTCTCTCTCTCTCTCTCTCTCTCTCTCTCTCTCTCTCTTTCTCTCTTTCTGTGTATTAAATTCATTATTGTTCTACGCTGATCACAGGTGTGGGACGACGCTCTGGCCGCCAACGCCGAGCAGTGGGCGAAAACTTGCGTGTTTACACACCAGCAGAACCCCGACCAGGGCGAGAACATTTACGCGGCGAGTCCCAAAAGCTTTCTGGACGACTATTACATTGAGCTGGCCGTCGACAGTTTCATGAACGAGAAATTCTTGAACGCAGACGGAAGCTTCGACTGCTGCTCCGGTGGAAATTTGACCTGCTGTCATTACACTCAGGTTTTGATTGATTGATTGATTGTTGCTTTAGGTCCAGCGGACTCCTCCGAGCCAAATCAGGACCGGACAACCCCCGATCCGCACAAAAGATCTGCTGAAACAACCCTAGTGGGAAAATTGATTGCCCTCCACCGGCCAGTCACTTTACAATAAAGACATCCCCCGCAGGGGACGGCTGAGGCTTTACCCCCAACTACTCGAACCCCCGGTTACAAAAAAAAAATAGAATACAAACATCATTATAAATTATCAACAAAACATATACATATAAAATGCCTATATTGCTAAATAATAACATCATAGGAAGCCCTAGTGACCACCCGGCAGAAAGCGTCCAACACTCCCAAGCTGATCCAACAGACCTCATACACAAACAAGGAGTCTTGTCCAGAAGGAGTTTTCAAGAAAAAAGGTAGGTCATTGATCTAGCGAAGAAGAAGATAGTATTGCAGAGTGATAGGACAGAGCAGGAATGGGAAAGAGTAAATGAGGAAGACAGCGACAGTGGGAATTTAAAGCACTAAATTTCCATAAAGTGGGGATACTATTTATACTGAAACCCCCGGCACCCCAACGGGGGTACTGTTGCCGCAGTGAATTGGTCATGCCTACAAAGTCAAGACAGGTTTTCAACTGGGGCTTTCACTTTTCCCTTTATAGGTTAGAACAATCTACAGTGGCAAGATTGCTCATGACCCCAAGGGGTTTACACTCAGGTAAGAAAGGACCCAAGGAATTTAATTCTTCCATTGCTCAAAGACCTGCTCATCACGCCTGTCGAAATCAAGATAGTAAGTCTTCACTAGCTAGGAGCACAGTATGTGTTGACAGTTTTGTGTTTATGTGAATGACGTATACATAACGACGATGACGATGATGTAGGCGACTGCCATGATATGACGACAACAACGACGATGTTGACGATAATGTTGACGATGATAACAATGATGAAGATAAGGTTTTTTATTTGGGGCAGGTGGTGTCAGCTAGGAGCAAGAGAGTAGCTTGCTACGTCCACGACTGTGCTGAGCTCAGATTGGCTAACGGCGATCTCCTATATCAGAACGCTGCATACGTTGTCTGTGAATATTCTCCTCAGTAAGTCATCATCATCATCGTCATCATCATCATCATCATCATCATCATCATCATTGTTGTTATCGTCGTCGATCATGATCGGTCACTTCGTCATAATCGTTATTATCATTATCGTCATCGTTATCATCATAAATGGCTGTATCATCACCATCATCATCGTCGTCGTCGTCATCATCATCATCATCATTATTATCATCATTATCCTCATCATCATCCTCATCATCATCATCACCTAAACCTCATCATGATCAACATCATCACTAATACAAGAAATGTATCGTTGTCTTCCAAAGAGCATTAATAACTGAAATGATTATGTCGCTCACATTAAGAAAATTGTATGAGGAGCTAAATATTCTATCATCCACTCTGTAACGCTATTTTTCATAAGATTGAATGCTTTCACGTCTGGAGCGAAGTATCTATGTTGGGAAGTGAAAGGTTCCGGACGACGATGGACTCTCACAATTAAATGTTATGTGTATCGATACTGGAGACACAGTACGCTGTTTTTACCCATATTTTCTTAAATGCAATTCAGAGCGCGTGATCATCCGTTTAACCACTTTTTTTTCAGGGGCAACTTTGAAATCAACGGAAACCACAAAGCCTACGATAGCGGACCTCCTTGCAGCGCATGCGCATCGGGTGACACGTGCAATGACGGCCTCTGCGTCTCTGGCGCTTAAAGTCTATAGTTCGTTCACCCGCATCCGCAAACACACACACACGCACACACACACACACACACACACACACACACACACACACACATGCATACACTTTCTTGTTCCCTTATTTGTCACCTCCCCTCCTCCTTCTCTCTCTCCCTCCCTCCCTCTCTTTCTTTTGCTCCCTTCTCTCTACCTCCCACGCTGTCAATCTCTCTCTCTCTCTCCTGCAGACTCGTATTATATGGTGTTACGTTTTGAGTCGAGCTCCATTTTTCCCGCCCTGCGAAAGTTGCTTTAGCGTTTACAATAATCCAATCCATTTAATTGCAGGCAACTCAACAACGTCCACTTGTACAACGCACAACGTGCATTTCATTAATCTAATTATTTTCAAACATAAGACTGAATCCATTTCTTTGTCCATCTTTTTCTTTTTTAAAGTTCGCAACTCTATGCATATATTTATAATTCTAATTATTTTCAAAATTAGACCGAATCCATTCTTTGCCCACCTTGTTATTTTGAAATGCTCGCAACTGCATACAATTCATAATTGTAAATCTTTTTCAAGATAAGACTGAATCCATTTCTTTATCTACCATTTTTTTTTAAGCTCGGAACTCAACGCATGCCATTGGAGATTTTGTTTTTCCATCTTTTGTCCGTTATTCTCACTTGAACTAAAGACTGAATAGAACATGACTGAAGCCCTCCTTTATGCCGTCTTTCACATGAGCGATTTAGGGACCCGGGCCACGTAGTCCTAATATTGCGCAAATATGAGGGTAATTTCAACATAAAATAATTAGACCTGACAATCCTTCATTTTGGTTACCTCTGTTTGTCTTTTTGCATTCATATAACAGTGAGTGCGCTGTGTGCGTGTGTGTGTATGCGTGGAAGTGTGCGTCTGTCTGTCTGTCTCTGTTCCCCTGTCTCTGCCTCTCTGTCTGTCTGTCTGTCTGTCTGTCTCTCTCTCTCTCTCTCTCTCTCTCTCTCTCTCTCTCTCTCACTCTCTCTCTCTCTCTCTCCCTCTTTCCCTCTCCTCTTTTTTCTTTATCCAAGCTTACTCTTATCAGTTTGCTCGTTTCACGTCCCTCTTGACACGTACTACTTACGCCTCTAATCTAGAACTGCGGTCCTCAGAGTCTCCTCTCTGAAAATCCTTACGGGAAGAGAGGGGACTATAAACTGATAAACATAACATAACATAACACACTGCGGTCCTCAAACGAACGTACTGTTATTCCAGAATACATTATACACACACACACACACACCCACACACACACACACACACACAAAGTAGGGCGCTGAAAAAAATGGGCCGAGCTAAATGCCCCATTTTGTGCATAAAAGGCAAGTTTAGCATTCCATATCCATATGTCTATTAATACACGCCAACGCACACAAACACACACACACACCCGCGCGCACGCAGATAATGATGGTTTATTAGAAATAAGAAGGCTCTGAAAAGCCACAAAATACCAAAGTACAAGCTAAGGGGGTTTGGGGTTAACTGCGAAGAGAAAAGGTAAAGATCTATTAGTTTTGTAGGAAATGGTTCGTTACCGATTTCTTTTCTGTTAGTATTAATATTTTACCTACTTTACAAGAAGGTAACTTCAAGACTATTTAGTGCAAGGCGATTAGTTTGTTATCTGTTACGAAAGCCACAACAGTAGCCTACATCTACATCGAAGAAATACTACATACACTACAAGCACTTTTAGGTTAACGATAAGAACCGCCGATTTGGAATAAATTATAGAGCTAGAAAATTCTCCGCTCAGAATTTAGACAGCAAGCCAACTGTAACCATGCATTCGTGGCTGTTTGCCGCCATCTTGGGTGTCGTCATCTACCAAGGACTTGCCGCTACTGTCCAAGAGGCGACCATCACTGGACACAACGACATCCGTCGTACGGAGGCTAAAACTGGAAATGGTTCCAACATCTATGAGCTGGTTTGTGTCTTGTTTGGTTTTGGGTTCCCTCATCCTACCCCATTCCACCCTAACCCTACTTCCCCACTCCATTATCGGTCCGACTCGTCCCAATCACACTGATAGTTTTGGGGCTGATTGACTGACCAACCGACTTTTTCAACAAAACTGGTTGACTGACTAACCAAATCGAGCCACACAATCAATCTCTTTCCCTCTCACTCAGCATCTCAGTGACTAGAGATTGTACTATAAATTATAATGTATTACACAACTGTATTTATATATGATGTTTTGTTTGAATTGACACGGCTGTTCGTTTTAATCTCCTCTTTTAATTGTGTTAGGTTGTGTTTAGAGAAGTGTATGCTGACAGTTGACTAGATGATGCTGTACATGATGTAGTGCGAACGTTGTGATGATGCGTACGAACGATGTGTGTAAACGTATTGAGTTGTTATTCTAATGAAAAATGCGTTGTATAATTGCAATTTATTATTATTATTATTATTATTATTATTATTATTATTATTATTATTATTATTATAGAGTGATAAGCAAGTAGTTTTGATAGAACGGCGGTGGTTTTAAATTATAGTGTTTTACTGGAGGAGTTTTGACTAATTGACACACTGGCGACAACTGATTGTGAATGCCTACCAAATGTAGGCCTATCAAAAATATCCACCTGCTAAATTTCATTCTTATACGTTCAATGATTGAAAAGGACATTTTCGTGTAATCTACGTCTACTTCGAAACTATGGCTTCGGGTCACAAGAAAGAGACTAAGGCTACTGAACTAGACTATTTACAAACAAAAATAATTAGAAAAATCTTTTAAAAAGCGCAAAACGTATTTTGAAAACGGTGACGCTCAATGACTTTGACCTTTGAGAAAATACCATACGAATAATTTAAGACGCTTCGGGGTAGTTCAAGTAATAATGATAAATTTCCATTCAGTTATTCTCTTGAGATCAGGAAAAAAGTGAGTTTGGAACCCAAATATAGCGACGGACTGACCAACTGACCCCAAACCAGACTGCTACAGAAAGATGGCTCATGATTTGAAATACCTGTATACCTTTACAAAAAAAATCAACAAAATCGCTTCAGCGGTAACGGTTTTTAAGATTTTGAGGAAAACGTGTTTAGCCAAAAAAAATTACTCCTTGACTTTTGCGGTCGAGCAAAATATGACGGCACGGGCGGCAGACTAACTAATCTAGGTAATGTTCATATGAAGTTTGGTCAAAATCTGGTCAGTAGTTCTTGAGATCTGGCGTCCAACGGACCGACCGAACGACTGACATTTTGCTCGTTCTGATTCTCGACTATTTCAAAGTATTTCCAGATAAATCTGGAACTACGAGAAAATGAATGGATTTAATATGTTTAGAAGTGGGATGCCCACCTGGATACCGTGGCTTCAGCGTGGGCTCACAAGTGCGACTTCAACCACCAGCACATCAGCGGTATTGGTGAAAACTTGTACTGGGCTGCCCCCAAGACGCATCCAGACGACTACTACATCCAAAGAGCCCTGGCCAGCTGGATGAGGGAAAAGTCCCAGAACGACGGCTCCTTCGACTGCTGCGGCGTCAGCCACGGATGCTGCCATTACACCCAGGTGAGCCATGCCGATGAGGAGGAGGAGGAAGAAGAGGAGGAGGAGGAGGAGAAAGAGAATGATGATGATAATGAAGATGATGATGATGATGAGATGACGATGAGTCATGATGAGGATATTTGAGATGTGGATGGCAATGGCGGATAATGATGATACTAACGATGATGATGATGATGAAGATGATGACGACGACTATGATGACGACGACGACAATGATGACGAAGGATGATGATGATGATGGTATTGGGGATGATAATGATGATGATGAGAAGGAGGAGGATAATTGGTGGTGGTGATGATGTGTTTAAAAAATCCTAATGCGACATCACTTTTACTGCCTAATTTTCTTATTCTTTCTCTTACAAGTACAATGTCTTGTTGTTGTTGTTGTTGCTGTGGTTGTTGTTGTTGTTGTTATTATTATTATTATTATTATTATTATTATTATTATTATTATTATTATTATTATTATTATTATTATTACTATTATTATAGTTGTGGTGTTGTTGTGGTTGTGACAACGACAGCGATGATGATGGTGTAGTATCCCTATAGCTGCAGGTAGTAGAAGCCAAAATTCATGCAGTGTAAACGACGAAGACGACAGCGATGATGATGATGATGATGATGATGATGATGATGATGATGATGATGATGATGATGATGATGATGATGATGATGATGATGATGATGATAATGATAATGATAATGATGATGTGGTCTTGTATAGCGCCGTCTTCACGTCAGTAGACATGCTCGGTTAGCATGCCAAAGGGACAGAAAATGATCCCAAACACAATGTTAATATAATCGTGATTGGTGTTGTGTACCAGGTTGTATAGTGAAAAAAAAGCCTAATGTCTTATGATGGCTATTTACCAGGTTGTGGCTTCCAAGTCTAAGACTGTGGCTTGTGCTGTCGCTACCTGTGTGGAGTTGACCGAGGGTACCCGCGTCGCCGCCCACAATGCCGCTTTCGTCGTCTGCGATTACGCCCCCATGTGAGTTGACCACTCGACCAATTTATTTTCTGTGTATTATCTAGCGCAATTATGTGAGTTAAAAAAACAAGCTCAACGCGCTCTTCAGCGCGTTCACGCTATATAATAGGCCCACTACTTTTACAGGAACTGAGAACATTTCTCCCAAGGAAGACTTTCCCCATTTAAATTGACAGAATGGCATTCAGTAAAATGGAGATCGATGGAGCTTACGAGTTAAAGTAGACATAAACCTGTAAATCTCGTGGGGTTGATTGAAAACAACAACAATAATACTGTAACAACAACAACAACATCAACAACCCAAAAACAATAGAATGAAAATGGTAAGTGATTGCTGCAGCTATTGGATTCAAATCGTGGAGGTAGTATAGTAAAACGAGTACCACTAGAGAAACCCTTGACAGGGCTTCGTGTTTCTCTTCAATGTTTAAGTTTGCCACTATCAATAATTTTGATAGGGAAAATAATCTTCCTTAGTGCAGGCAACAACCTTGGCAAATGTAGCTTGCCTCATTACAAACAATAACCCCCACCAACACCATAGCAGCCTACTTACCATACGTTCTTGCGCTGAGGTGTCTTGAGAAGAAGGGAAGTAGACTTACAAATTGCGCTCAGTTAACAAGCTTACACTGAACTGAATGAGAAATTTTTTTAAAAGAAGGAATATTCTTGTCCTGCACATACATTTCATTTGTGGTCCTCATTTATCAGTTTCTTTTTTTGCATTTACGGTTACCTAATAAATTGTTGTTGTTGTTGTTGCATCAATTTTTATTCATCAGATTAGCATAAGTTGTACTGATGTAACATAAACAATTTACAAAATCTAACATGCGAACATCATAGATATTTTCCAAATTAAGTAATTAATTAATCAAACTATAGAAATCATCCTACTACTAACATACACATACACTTTTAACAACATACATTCATTCCCTTGTAACAATTCATTGATTAAGAAACACACAAAGGAAAAAAAAAACATAACAATTTTCAACTTCACCTGTGAAGAATGAAGTACTTATAAATGTTATTTTGCGTCTTACAGAAAGTTGAAGTTAGGCCTCCAGGCCCTTACCCCCCACCCCCTTCCATCCCACCCACCCCAACTCCCCCTCCCCCCGCACACCCCATAAACAAACTAAAAGAAAAATGATAAAATAATCAATCAAAACTAAAACAAATTCAAATTCATTAATAATTCCCCCCACCCTCCCTCCCTTCCATCCAAAAATAAATAAATAAAATATATTTTATTTATTGAAACTAATAATGCTTAATTAAATAAATTAGGTACAAAGAATAAACAGACAATTACTAAACTAATTGTTAGAAGATATTTAGAAAAAATTGAATAAATCATGACTTCTAAGTAAATCTATGAGCATTAAGCTCAATGACCAATCAGAATGATCTTCTGGATATACAATACTTGAGAACCACTGTTTAGGATTGTTTTTCAAGCAGGATTTAGAAAAGGTCGAAGTACAACTGATCATTCTGTTCGATTATCATCACATATTAAAAAAGCCTTTGCTAAGCGAAAATCAGTCTTAGCTACTTTCTTTGATATACATAGAGCATATGATTCAGTTTGGCACTTCAAGTTATTGTGGAAATTAAAAAAAATTGGTGTTAAAGGTAATTTATATATGTTTATTAAAAGCTTTTTGTCAAACAGAACCTTTCAAGTACGCGTTAAGGGTTCATTATCAGAGTCAAAAACAATAAATATGGGTGTTCCACAAGGAAGTGTTATAGCTCCTATTTTATTTTCTATAATGATTAATGATATGAAAAATATTGATTCTTAAGATTTCATAATATCACTTTTTGCTGACGATATTGCTTTATGGAAAACTGTTTCATGTAAGTTTCATACACAAAATAGAAGAACAAAATTTATATTAAAGGAGTATCAATATATGGTTGATATTATTATAAAATATATGTTTAAAAATGGATTCTGTTTATCAGGAGAAAAAACTGTTTTTATGATATTTACCAACAAATCTATTGATTTTAATAGTAATACATTTTTATCAATCAAGGTAAACAATATCCAAGTTTATCCAAGCAAATCTGTTAAATTTCTTGGAATTGTTTTCTGTTATAAACTTTTGAGGAATTGTCATATTACACACTTAATTGACAAAGCAAGAAAGAAAATAAGTTTATTAAAAGTACTATCTAAACAACCTTGGGCAAACAACTCTTCATGTTTGATCTCTATAGCTATTGCTACTATTAGACCTAATAAATGTAACAACTTTGTCTATACATTTCACGGTAGACCACAGGAGAGGACGGGGATGAAGGTTGTAGGAGTGGGGGCATCGAACTTTTAAATTCTCCCGTGTTGTGCCTTTTGTACTTTGTACGAAAGGGTTAAGTTGTTGGTTGTTGCTGCTGCTGCTGTTCTCCCCATTCAAGATTCAAGATCTGAGAGTTAAGGCCATTCATTGCTGGCCTCTTTTGGGCTGTGGAAGAGGGTTAGGGTTAGGGTTATTATGTTTGTTGTTGTTGTCGTTGTTGTTGTTGTTATTGGTGTTAATGTTGTTGTTGTTGCTGCTGCTGTTGCTGCTGCTGCTGCTGCTTCTGGTGCTACTGTTACACAGGGGCAACCTCCATACCCCAACCAGTCACGCTGCCTATGCCACCGGCAAACCTTGCAGCCACTGTGACAGCGGTGATACCTGCAACGATGCTCTTTGTGTCGACTGTAAGGCAACATCATCATCATCATCATCATCATCATCATCATCATCATCATCATCATCATCATCATCATCATCATCTTCTTCTTCTTCTTCTTCTTCTTCTTCTTCTTCTTCTTCATCCTCATCCCTATTTTCATCATCATCTTCGTCGTCGTCGTAGGCGCGCGTCGTCGTAGTCGCCGTCATCATCATCACCATCATCATCATCATCATCATCATCATCATCTTTTTTCTCAACTTCTTACTTCTGATACAATGGCTCCTAAATATTTGAAACTATGCACTGTGTTGAGGGATTGGCCTTGGACTTTGACGTCCATGTTGATGCCTTTGGTGTTGTTGGTCATCATTTTGGTCATCTCTACACTTACTTCCATTCAATAGGCTCTGGAGGTGGTGTCAAGCCTCTGTACAAGCTGTTCAAGTTCTTGTTCCTCCCAAGCCAATCCATCAATGTCATCCGCAAAACGGAGGTTGGAGATTGCTCTACCCCTTATGCTGATTGTGCCTTCGTGATTTGCAAGGGCATCTGACATGATGCGCTCTAGGAAGATGTTAAAGAGTATTTGAGAGCGTGTGTATCTTTGACGAACACCGATTGTTGTTCTCAACCAGTTCCCGATGGCGGTGTTGGGGAGGCCTGCACTAGTAGCCTTGTCATACAGGCTTTTGATGACTTCAATAATTTTAGGGCTGATGTTGTACACTCTCATGGTTGCCCACAGAGCTGCATGCCAGACTCGGTCAAACGCGTTCTTAAAATCTACAAGCACATGATATAGATGTTGTTGGTGCTGTAGGTATTTCTCGCTGACTATTCTGAGGTTGAAAATCTGTTCAACGGTACTTCGTCCTGCCCGAATCCTTCTTGTTCTCCAGCTATGATTTGTTCAGCTTGGGGTTTCAACCTGGTGAGTATTATTTTCAGGAGGACCTTGCTGGGATGGCTGATGAGGCTGATGGTGCGGTAATTTTCGCACTCCTGAAGGTTACCCTTTTTGGAAAGAGAGATGACAAACGACTGGGTTAACGGTGTAGACCACTCCCCACTCTGCCAGATCTTGTAACAGATAATGGTGAGGGCGTCAATCATCGCTTCCCCTTCGGCTTGCAGTAATTCCTCGGTTTGTCCACTCCCGCTGACTTATTCTTTAGTGGTTGCACTGCTGCCTCAACTTCTTCTCGGAGGATTGGGAGGGTTTCTTCCTCTTATCTGTTCTCTAAAACTGATGGATATCTACCCAAGACTTCTTGTTCTCTTGTAAGGCATATGCCAGACTTGCTTTGGATCGTGGAGACCTTGGGCTGTTTAACAGTTGTCAGCCGCTTCACAGTCTGGTAGGCCTTCTTGCTGTTGTTCTTGTTGAGACTGTTCTCTATGTCCTGGCATTGCTCTTCTATCCAGTTCTCCTTTGCTGTGCGCATGCCTTTTCGGATGTTATTTTTGATTTTTATGTAGGCTTTAGCTCCCTGTGAGGTGTTCTTTTTCTTTTTCATCTCTCTTCGTTTATCACACAGGTGCAAAAGTTCAGGTATGATCTACGGTTTCTTCTTTGGGCAGTGCTTGCCAAGGATCTCAGTTTCGGCGTCTGTCACAGCTGAGTTGAAGGTTGTGGTCATGGTATTGACATCTACTTCACCAGCTCCCAAAATGAAAAATTTCCTTCCAATTGTGGCTTTGAATATTTCTGCCACCTCCGAGTCTTGCAGTTTGTCCAGGTCGAACTTCAGTCTGGTGCACTTTGCTGTGTTTACTCTCTTCAAGGGGAGCCGGGAAGACATTATGACGACATCGAGGTCGCTTCCGATGTCTGCTCGTGGAAAAGTGCGTGTCCTGCCAATGTTGATGCTTGATCTGAAGCATGTCTTGACCATGATGTAGCCAATCCGGTTGTGATGCTGCCCGCATTTTTGTGGAGACACAACTTGTTTGCCAGTATCAAATTGTTGTATCTGGCAAACTCCAAGAATCTAAGACCTCTGTCATTTGTCTCGTTGTTGCAGTGGGGTCCATATGTGTCTCCCCAGTTGTGGTGCGCATCTTGGCCAACCTTGGCATTCCAGTCGCCTTGCACTATTATTATTATTATTATTATTATTATTATTATTATTATTATTATTATTATTATTATATTGAGGATTTGTATAGCCCACATATTTCGCCGTACTTGGCGACTCAAGGCGCTGACCGATAAAGGATCTAACTCAAGTCGCCCGAGGCGCCAACTTGCAGCATTTAGGCGCATCGTAATAACGCTCCAGACAACTGAGCACAATCCTGGGCAGCCAAGGATGGGGGAGAAGGACCTAGGTGCATGCTGGGTGTGTTCTTGTCACCGGCACTCTCCCGTCTAGGACATGAGCGTCAGGATCTTTAAAGTCCGTTATGATGGAATGTATTCGACACAGACTAGACCTCGGTTTATACTCTCATCCGAAAGAGTGGGAGTAAAGTGTCTTTCCCAAGGACACAACACAATGCCCCGGCCTGGGCTCGAACCCGGGACCTTCAGATCCGCAAGCCAAAGCTCTACCATTAGGCCACCATGCCTCCACTATGACTATGTCCTTCTTCGGCACCATCACTACCACCACCACCACCATCATCATCATCACCATCACCATCATCATCATCATCATCATCATCATCATCATCATCATCATCATCATTTCTCGTCCTTTTTTGTTTGTTTTGTTTTTTTTTTCCCATTGTTTGACAGCATTCCCATTTAGGGTATGAATATATTCTCTCTCTCTCTCTCTCTCTCTCTCTCTCTCTCTCTCTCTCTCTCTCTCTCTCTCTCTCTCTCTCTCTCTCTCTCTCTTTCTCTCTCTCTCTCTCTCTCTCTCTCCCCTTCTCTCTCTCTCTCTCTCTCTCTCTCTCTCCCCTTCTCTCTCTCTCTCTGTCTCTATCTCTGCATTTTTTCCCCCTGTTGTTGTTGTCCCTTTTTCGCTAATGAAGGGTCGAGTGTTATGTGGAGGTGATCGTGATTTTGGCCTACTAAAGCTGATAATTATGCTCCCGCGTCTGTTTCAGCTGCCTAAAACAACGACTTTTGGAAAGAGCTGCACATTAAGCAATCAACGTAACATTCAACGTTGGACAACAGGACCGAGCAACACAACCAAGCACCTTAAACAAAATGCATTAGTCTACTGTACATTACACAGTGTCATTAGATTTAATCCTTATACCGCCGCTATGGGCGTGCACGTAATCAGTTATAGGAACTTATAATTTTTTTATTATTATTATTTTTACGGTTATGAAGGAAACTCAGGAATTTTAAGCTACCTTTAAATTTAACTCAGAGGTGGGGCACGAGCTTCATATCAAACTCTACTGTTTTAGAGGATGTGTGTTATAACACAATATTATTTTGAAATAAAATTTTGCATTATTTTAATTTAGTGTGCGTCTATCAGACTCTATGTTGAAATGCCATTTTAGCCTGTTATGATTCGTCCACTTCTTCTTCTTCTTCTTCGTTTTCTTCTACTCCTCCTCCGCTACTCGATTTTGTTGTTTGTAGATTATAGTCACACGACACTTTCGCATATAGGTGACTACTGGACCGATTTATACTGACACCAGCGGGCCAGTTGTTGGTTAAGGGGAAAATAATATGATCACACGTTGACCAATCCGGGATTCGAACCAGCGACCTTTCGGTTACTAGCAAGACGTTCTTACCAACTGAGCTACCCGGCCCCTCTACTCGATTTTTTTTTTAATAATTAGTTTATAGTCCCCTCTCTTTCTGATAAGGATTTTCAGAGAGGAGACTTACTTATGACTCGATTTTACTACGGGTTCCACTTTTTATTCTCCACCTCAAACAGGAAGTCATGTGAGCGTATCTAAAAATAAGCTTGCCTGTTAAAACCATCGGCCTTTGGATCACATCAGCCGGCAACAGGCCTAGGTTTTTCCTTCTGATCGGTTTTCACCATTTTTAGAGAAAAATAATGTTCACTTCTTTGTAATTTCATAATTTACATGTATTGATTAGTATGATGGCCTGCTAGCGCCAAAACCTTATAATTACAAATATGTAATATTTGTAATTATCTCATAATATTTGTAATTATCAGGTTTTGGCGCTAGGAAGGCGTGACAAATACTGATAAATGTGGATTACCGGTATCTCTGTAAATTATACAGAACACGTGTTAATTTAAATTATCTCGTGATATTGGTAACTCTCGGTTTTGGTGCTAGTAGGCCGTCATAGTATGGTACTAATAATGCTCGTATCCTATCGTAGTAGTAAATTATATATTAGACCTATAGGAACGTATTCTTGTGCAAAAAGTAAATTTGATTATAATTCTGTCTTTTGATTGGAAAGTGTTTCTTTTTGACGTATGCGCATGCTAAACCTGTAATATTAATTATTGGGTGAAAAAAATATTCCAAAACACAACTAATATTGTTTGGGGCGCGCCACATGCTGCTACTACACCTTCCCCATGGAAGGCGGCACAGAATTTCCCGATAAAAATGGACAACAAAGTGTCCTCCCCAAATAAATTTAAATTTAAAAAAATAATTAAATAAATTATACCCCGTATAGACAACATGTAAGATTTTCAGTAGACAAAAACATTGAATACTTGAAAAACATAATTTGCGATTGGGTCATCCCACCCCCACACCCCCTTCACCTCGCCCTCTCCTCCCCCATTCACACACACACACAGACACAAACACACACACACACACACACACACAGAGAGAGAGACACACACAGATGAAAAAAGTCAGTTAATAACATTTGGGTTTCAGGAAGGGCGGTTTGGTTGGTTGATTCATACGAGTAAGAATCAGACGGTTGGTTATGTCATAACCAAAACACATCCTATCTATCTATTGGTGGGTAGATCTAGTGGTAGCTACGAGACGCTTCTAACCTAAATAAGGTTATATGACGTAAGACTGTTTCAAAAAAAGTTGGTTGAAAGAGCTGAGAGTTGAAAAAGTCAAAGTGGAAAAAGTGATTGAGCGATTGTATGCAGTTATTGATGTACGCTGAATAAATTTGGAAAACTTCATACGACGACTCCTGCCTTGTTGCTGAGTGAACAGGTTGCGTGGATAAACGAATCTGAGTTACACTTATCAGGATTCTAGCATCGGGGCTGAATCAACCACTGATAAAAAACACACCAACAAACAGTGTAACACACGAATCAACTTTATACAACAATTTACATCTTATGCAATTATTATCCTAGCTAGAGTTATCTAGGACTCGACTGGATTTATCTAAATTGGACGAAATTATTATGACATTCCCTTTGTGCGCGGTCGTTACCTAACTTAACTACAGTCCTGCATCGACGGGGTCAGCAACAGAGTAAAAGTCCATGGAGTGAAGCTGGTCAAAACATTAATAAAGTCCAGTTACATAGGACGTAAAGACATCAAGAATCATTACAATACATGTACTGTAGGCAGATATAGAGCCATCATTCATATATAGGGTGGTAGAGGGCTGGGGAGAGAAGGGGGGATGGGGAGAGTAACCAATCAGTCGATGGAAAAAAAATCGAATAGATCGGGTTCTGCATGCGAAGGTCGTCTCCATAATGGTAACCATCGGCCATAATAAAACTTCACCACAAAAGAAAAGTTGTTGTTTTATTTTTATTTTTTTTTTTTGGGGGGGGGGGGGTGGAGGAAGGTGGGGGGATGGGGTTGCTTTTATGTCAGCGGTTTATGACAATGATCGTGTGATGGCGCTTGTAGATAATCTGTTATAATGGTGGTAGCATGCACGCTGTGTTTGCGTGTCTCTTCCATTCCGTTAATATCAGTTTTGATCGTCAATATCTTTCCTCCACCTCTCCTCTCCCCCACTCCCCTTTTTCCTATTCCTGCCTTCCGTCCAACACCTCCTCTCCCACCCTCTATAGTGTGTTGTTTTTGTTGTTGTTGTTGTTGTTTTGGTGTGTTTATTGTTGTGAGGGTGTGCTTTTTTTCTTTAAATCAAAATCATCACAACTACAGTATAGCCGCGGTTTATGCTAAAGACGTTTTTAGTGTTAAAAAATAACATCAGCAGATTGCAGTGAGCTTTATTTGTATTTACATACAGGTTGATTGACACTGCTGATTGATTTGATTAATGGGACCCAATTTGACAACGCCTCCTCGACATATCATTTTAACAATCACAATGAATGTTGCACCACTACAAAAATAAGCATACAACTGAAAAAAATACCTACAGCACCAATAAAGTCTATATCATGCGTTTGTAGACCTCAAGAAAGCGTTTGACCGAGTCTGGCATGAAGCCCTGGCAACCATGAGAGTGTACAACATCAGCCCTACAATTATTGAAGTCATCAAAAGCCTGTATGACAAGGCTACCAGTGCAGTCCTCCACAACACACCGACTCAACCAAAGCTTTTTAGTTTTGAAGTTAGGTCAGCCAGGCTAGCTATAAACAGCTTCGCTGATGCTACCTATGACGGCCTACTAGCGCCAAAACCGAGAGTTACCATTATCACGAGATAATTGAAATTATCACGTGTTCTGTGTAAGTTACAGAGATATCGGTAATCCGGAGTGTTAATTAAAAATTATCAGTATTTGCAACGCTTTCCTACCGCCAAAACCTGATCATTACAAATATCAAGCGATAATTACAATTATCAAGAGATAATTACAATTATCAAGCGATAATTACAATTATTACTGAAAATTATAAATATCAAGATGAGCATACGCGGCAACGGCACTGTTCCCAGCACGCCTGGGGTTTTGGCCCTAGTAAAGCGTGGCCAAAACTGAAAATTAGTAATTAACACTGTGAATTACCGGTATCTCTATGAATTACACAGAACACGTGTTAATTACAATTATCACTGATACATGTAAGTATTGCAGGTTTTGACGCTAGTAAGCCGCCTTAGCAGAATTGAGCATGATCACGTGAAAATTATAATTATCAAGTGAAAATTGTAATTATTATGTGATAATTACAATTTTCAGTTTGGGCGCATTTCCAGGCAGATTGATAGAGCCAAAACTGAAATTAAACATGATCACACGAACATATTTGTTATTTTTCAATGATAATTGTAATTATCTCTTGATAATTATAATTATCCCATGATATTTGTAATTATCACATGATAATTGTAATTATCAGGTTTTGGAGTTACTAGGCCGCCATAGCTACCTTTCCTTTCCTTTCACTGGAATAATAAATAGCCCACAGCCAGCAAAATGTGGAGGCACTAAACAGTGCTGCTCACATAGGCATTGAGCTGGTGTGACAACAGCGCCATCGGGAACTGGTTCAGAACAACAATCGGCGTGCGTCAAGGATTGCTACTCTCTCCAACACTTTTCAACCTCTTCCTGGAGCGCACCATGTCAGATGCCCTTCCAGATCACGAAGGCACAGTCAGCATAGGGGGTATAGCATTCTCCAACCTCCGTTTTGCGGATGACATTGATGGATTGGCTGGAGAGGAAAAAGAATTTGAACAGCTGGTACAAAGACACCACGTCCAGAGCCTATGGAATGGAAATAAGTGCAGAGAAGACCAAAAGGATGACCAACAACACCAATGGCATCAATACGGACACCAAAGTCCAATCCCTCAACACGGTGCATAGCTTCAAATATTTAGAAGCCATTGTATCAGACAATGGGTCCAGACAGGAAATCCTCTCCAGGATCGCACAAACAACTGCTTCCCTGACAAGGTTGAAGCCCGCTTTTAAAGATAGGACCATCAGTCTACACTACAAGGTAAGGCTGCTGCGCTCCCTTGTCATCTCCATCTCCCTATACGCTTGCAAAACATGGACCCTCAAAGCAGACCTATAACGAAAAATGCAGAGCATTGGAGATGAGGTGCTACAGAAGACTTCTAGGCATTTCCTATATCCAGCACATCACCAACGACGAAGTCTGACAGACCATCACACAAGCCATTGGACAACGTGACAACATGGTCACAGTGGTGAAGAAACGAAAACTCCAATTATATGGCCACGTCACCGGAGCATCAGGCCTTGCGAAGACCATCCTGCAAGGCACGGTGCAAGGAGGCAGAAGAAGAGGGAGACAGAAAAAAAGATGCGAGGACAACATTCGAGAATGGACTGGCTTGACATTGAGCGAAGACATGAGGGTTGCTGAGGAGAGAGAAAATGGAGTACGCTGGTAAGAGATGGAACCAGTAAAAACAATTGCTTGCTAAGGGTTTTGTGTTTTGTGTTGATAAAATGGAACCCACCCTACTCCCAGACACCAAAGACGCAGTCTTCAAGCCGTGTGGATCACTCAGACATAGGGTCACACGGCTATGGTACTGATGTACCGGTAAAACAGGGGAAATCACTTCCTGTCAGAACCGAAATGGAAAAATCAAACTTTAGCGGTTGCTTTGAGCATCGAAAATCCACTGTATTATTGTTTAATGTAAGGGGCGAACTTATGCGATTCAGGTACGAGACTATTGTCCCAAGACACGCACTAAGGCATACGGTGAACGATCTTTCTCTTTCTGCGCTCCCAAGCAATAGAATTCTCTTCCACCACACATCCGCAACATACCGACCACCCACGCCTTCAAAAACGCACTCAAGACCCATCTCTTCAAACTGTATTATCCTGATTGACTCACCCTCCGACTGATGACGGATGCCGGTGGGGTCCCGTCCATGGCCTGACATATAAATAGTCTGTACATTTATATCTGCGTATCTAATTATTTTTATATAATTATTTTTGCATAATTATTTTTGCATTAGTTTGTACATTATGTTTTTGATAATATTTTATTTCTGCAATAGTGAGGAGAAGCGGGTCTTATCTTTTTTTATCCGATCATTGTATTAATTAATCATTGTTAGATGTAACAAATTTTTAGCTATATTTTAAATCTGTATGGTGAATCTTATTATTATTTAATATGCCATTGTATTAATATTTTTTGTTTGTTTGTTTGTTTATTTTGCATGTGTAGTGTATTGCATATGTTGTTGTTCTCTTGTATGCCTTTGTGAGTACGGTTGGTGTGAATGTTTGCATACCCTGTTTTATTGTTTATGTTTGTTCTAAATTATATCCTATGTTAAGAGCGGTGAGCCCAGCCCTGAGCTGGGGTATCGCGCTATATAAGCCTACTTTATTATTATTATTATTATTATTATTATTATTATTATTATTATTATTATTATTATTATTATTATTATTATTATTATTGAGGTCAGCGAGGGTTTTCTCCGGGTACCCCGATATCCTTCCTCCCTTCAATAATGGTATTGGATGCAGTCAATCTAGCAGTTCAAAAATAAAGATTGGATTTCATCTCTGTCTTCTAATAGCGATCTTCTAGCCTTTGCACTGCATGTTGTGTGTTGTGTGTGTGTGAGATGGGTGAAAACATGTTAGCGTGTATGTTGGTAAAGATCGCCGCGCTTTGAGACTGATTGTTAATATGGGGAAAGCGCGTATATAGCATCCAGTATTACTATTATTATTATTATTATTATTATTATTATTATTATTATTATTATTATTATTATTATTATTATTATTATCATCATCATCATCATCATCATCATCATCATCATCATCATCATCATCATCATCATCATCATCGTCATTAGTAGTAGTAGTAGTAGTAGTAGTAGTAGTAGTAGTAGTAGTAGTAGTAGTAGTAGTAGTAGTAGTAGTAGTAGTAGTAGTAGTAGTAGTAGTAGTAGTAACAATGCGAATTTTAGGGTAAATCCGTTTTCGCCAAAAGTAAACAAAGCCTTCGAATGATAGTGGTGGTAGGGAGGGTTGGTGTGGGGGATCCTGTTAAGAGCTGTTGGTTGATTGATAACGATGTGACGTGTATGACTGTATGGATCGATAGCCCGACACGCACTATCGAATTCCAGCTGTGAATGGAAGTGAACTAATCCAGTGATTGATCAGCGCAAACATCATTGATCAAAGCCATGTGATTCTTCACGATCAGTTGTCAAGGCTATTTCCCTGTCTCTTGAAGGAACGCTTTTGAGTAGGACTGCTAAGCGAAATTATGTGGTATTTAAAGTTTTCTTGGGTGAAAAATTACAACTATAGTATCCTGTAAGTCTCAGAATTATTGACCATTAATAATAATGTGTGTATGTGTGTACGTTTATGCCTGTATACATGTAGCCTTTATGTTTGTGAAAGTCTAAAATCATTTTATCAATGAAAAGACTTCCATTTTTTTAAATTTAAATCTGAATCTGAATGTTACCTTATCTGTGTACGCTGAATTCATATAGAAAAATATGACTGTGGCTTCTGTTAATTTGAGTAGCAAAGCCTAGCGAAATAATAGCTGTTGTTGCGTTAAGTTTCAAATTGCAAGCGGAATTGCTTACTGCCTTACTACAGAACCGTGAATAACGACTTTATTCAAGTGTTTCGAAACACTGGTTTGCGCCTAATAATGTACAAATGGACCCTCTTCGTTATACAATGCGGTCAAGCCAAATACTTGCCAGACTATTATTTTGTTAGTTTAGCAATCAAAATCGAATTCCTCGCTGCCATGCTAAAGAACCAGAAATGGGATGCATGAAGTCTAACCTTCAATAAATTGTCCTAAACAATACAATCGTCACACATTACAAGCAATGTTTTTTTTTTCTTCTCAAATTCAGTCCCAGACTTTGCATTGGTTTCGTTTATGCATCGCAGTACATGAATTAATCACGATTCCAATCCAGTGTTTTGGACAGAGAATGGCTTTTCGCCAATACCGCTTGAGTTGATGCAAAAGAAATGAAAATTTGGAATCTTTGACAGAATTGAAATACGGACTTCAGGGGTGAAGGATTTGAATAAGAATAACCCTCGTTTTTCATTAGTGAAGAGCTAGTTGAATTTGGCAGCCTACTACATTTATAGTATCCATCCATCGGTGAGGAGTTTGTAGGTTTACAAATAAACATTATTTTAAAACAAATTCATGTTGTAAGATTCATTAACACCAAATCCATTGTCAATTCCTTTTTGAAAGTTAAAAAAAAAGTATAAAAAGTATTGTATTGTATTGTATTGTATTGTATTGTATTGTATTGTATTGTATTGTTATGTATTAACTGATCACAACTACCACCACTTTCAGCGCAACCCTCCTCCTCATCGTCATAATCTTCTGTGTTCTCGTCCTTCTTTCTTGTTTCCCCCAATGATTGGCTTTTGAAGGGACTAACTTTCACACATTTCAGCGTCACGAGTACTTCTTAAAACCAAATTTAAACCCCCAAAATTTAAATCTGGCCATAATACAGGTTGTGATAGAAATCAACACCTTTTTTGTTATGATCCTATTAATAGCATCAAGGTTAGTTCTTTAAAAAGAATAAATAAATAAAAGAAACAAACAAACCAAAAAAAGCACCGCAATATTCTGTGTATAGCACAAAACAGTTGTTTGCACACATGCCAACAAGCTACTGGAACCTTAGCAATTATATAATTAACCTATACGATTGTGTCTTATATCTCCTACAGGTTGAGATGGCAATACATTTTCTGTTCCGGTCATACCAGGGAAGTGAAGCTGAAAATTATTAGCGTAACGGTCTCTTTGAGCAACGAGACTCCGGCCATTACATTATTTATAACGCAAATTCCCAGGTAGGGTAACTCAGGGCAAAGCACCCCTTTTAAGTAAGAAACGTAAACTGAATAGCTCCTCCTATTAACGTAGCTAGCAGCTCGAACTAGGCTTAAATCATAGAGACACTTCAAAGCTACCACATATCACGAACATTCGCATATGGAAATAAAAGAAAATACATAGAGAATTAAACAAGATTTGTAAAAAGTATGGGGTAAAACGTCTTTCATCATTGTGTAAAGCGCCTGCTATATGCCTTTTTGAAATAATAAGAGTTTTTTTTTACATAAATATAAGAGTATGAATTCATTACCTAATTGAACTGGAAACTAATTAAACTGAAAGGTCCTCATGACATGGGGTAAAACCCTTCAATATTGATACTGATCTTTCCTGTTAACAAAACAAAAAGAAGGAAAAAAGAACACATTGACATTTTCGTCAACAAATGTAATGTTAAGGAAGAGGAAAACACCTAAAACAAATTTAATTGTCAGGACATGCACTGCAATTCATGAGGAAAATCAACTGAAAACGTCTTGTTCTGTTATAAATGAGTAAAATCAATTAAAACCAATTACCCCAACCGACCATTTTTCTTGAAAACTCTTCCGGGACAAAAGTCCTCATTTGTGTGTGAGGTCTGTTGGATCAGCTTGGGACACAAGTATATCAACTAACAAGTTAGTATCTCGTATTTTCCCCCAGTCGACGTGCGGTGGTCCCGTTGCCCTTGGTTTTAGCCACAAGCTGAGACGGGGGTATCCCAAACCTAAAAATAGAATAGAGAATTCTGGGAAATCTGTTCAAGGGAAGTAACTGATAACTAGCTACGGTTGCAGGCATGGTCGCCATTTCTCGCGAAGATGTGCTGGCTGAAATTGAAGGAAAGTTGGGAGAGGAACTGCATATTTCTGGTAGTGAATAAAGGCTTTGCTCAATTTTCGAAGGAGAACACGATGGATTTATAGAAATATGCACACATGTATGTGAGCTCAGTGCAGGCGATCGTGAGTCTCAGTGAACGATTGTTCGCCATTGTCATTGATTCAGCTGCTCAGATCGCTTCGATGTGATGGTTCATTTATCGCTTGAATCACACTGTATAATGCACATGCAAGTACTGTCAAAGATATGATGATTTGAGCATATGTTCGATTCTGTACCGGTGATGATCAATCATATTTTGCAATGGTGGTTAGGCCTACTTTATTGTGTATGGTCACGGGTACTTACCTTTTGTAGTTTGTGTGCTTTTTGTTCTGTCGGCCTTGAATGTTTGCGTCGCCTTGGCTCATTGTACTTTGTTGTGGTCTCGCTCTCTTTTGATTTTTGAAAGCAAATTCAAATTGCATTGTTTTCCAGCAGCATGCGAGGTCAAATTAGACGAATTCAGATCTAACCAATCTTCTTGTGACGCCATTTTGCGTGTGTCTCGTGTGCCATGCACCTATCGCGAAGAGTCCTGCCGACGTCATTTCAGAAAAGGATTTCCCTACCCATAATTCCCCTGGGTTTTGAAGTTTCTAAAAAAATATTTTAGGCCGACGACGCTCTATGGAGCGCAAAGCATGTAAAGGGAAGCAACCGGTTGTACGCGCATGTCGACAGAGACATAGAAGGGAGATACTAACTTGTTAGTTGATATACTTGTGCTTGGGAATATTGGACGTTTTCTGCCAGATGGTCACTGGGGCTTTCTATGATGTTATTATTTGGCAATGTAGGCATTTTATATGTATGGTTTTGTTGATATTTTATAATGATGTTTGTATTCTATTTTGTTTTTGGTAAACGGGGCTTCGATAAATTAGAGTATAGCCTCAGCGTCCCCTGCGTGGGATGTCTTTATTGTAAAGTGACCGGCTGGTGGAGTGCCTTCAGTTGTTACCACTAGGGTTATTTCGGCAGATCTTTTATGCGGATCAAGGGTGAGTCCTCTTTCACCGAAGTTGATTCGGCTCTTTGCAGTCCACTGGACCCTGTAAGCAATGAATAACTAACTAACTATACTAACCATGTATTTCTGGGTCTCTGAAGGCAAGACTGAACGAAAAGAAAATCGCGTTTTAGACCGGGAACCGAGCCGGGCGTCGGGACTGAGTCGAGCGTAGGCGCGCGCAATTTAAACTGCGAAAATAAACCATGCAACCCAGTGACTTGTCCTCTGGATCGTTAGCTTCCTCGTTCAAAGCACTCGGTCTGTCCGCTGTTAGGCCGCTATCTCTTTGCCAAACACCACGTCCACCGGTGCACCTCAAGGAACGGTTCTCTCCTGTACTCTTCACTCTCTACACTGGTGACTGTCAACAATCTACCCCGACTTAGCGTATTACCCTGAGTTACCCTAAACTTATTGCACGAAAAATTAAAAAAAAAACGCGCGCGCGCACACACACACACATACCCATACACGCACACACTCACACACACACACATACATTCGCGCGCACCCCACATCCCCTCCCCGCCCACATACCCAAACAAACAAACGCACACAAACGTTATATCCAGGCCCTTTAAAAAGGACCCAGTTCAAAGGCTTTGTTTACTTTTGGCGAAAACGGGTTTACCTAAAATTCGCATTGTTATTACAGTAAACGATGATAGAGTGGGTTTTCGTTGCTCAAACCAACCGCTAAAGATGGAATTTTCAATTTTGGTTCAGACAGGGAGTTATTTCCCCTGGTTTTAAACGGTACACCCGTGCAACCTTTGACCTTATTTGTGAGTGATCCACGCAGTTTGAATAGTGCATCTTTTGGTGTTTGGGGTAGCGTAGGGTCTATTTTATCAACAACAAAAAAACCCGAAAACCCTTATGAGTAACGTTTTATTAAAAACGGGTTCTGTCTCTTCCCGGCTTTGGTAACTGCTATTTTTAGGTCCAGAAAGTTGGCTGTTGCTATTAACAGACACAAAAACTACGGAATTTATTTATTTTAAAAATAACTTAGCTTTGTTGTTGTTGTTGTTGTTGTTGTTGTTGTTGTTGTTGTTATTTTTAGAGGGGCAACACTCACTATAAATGTTGTAAAAAGGATCTGTGTTGCCCAATTGGGTTCCTTTAAAAAGACGATTCCATTTAGCTCAATCTCACCCTGGGTAACGGGAATCGCGCTTAGCGCGGAATGTACTTATTTTGCCTCCTCATGCTCGTGCCAGAAAGTAGGCCAGATAAGACCTTAATGATAGAGATCGGGGTAGTCGGGGATTAAAAGCCTGGGCCTCTGTGCATATACAAAGGCTATCCGTAAAATCGATATTCTAACTCGGGATACATCAAAGTTCGGATATGTGTTGCCGTATGACAAAACCCGGCTAAAGACGCCAGGATTGATTCGCTGCTACAGCCGTAGAACACTAAAAATAGGCTACCCCATCAATTTTAAGATTGTTGCCTCTTTGTCTTTATTTAAGACTTTTCTTTAATATCCCAAACGGATTTTGTTCAAAAATTACTAAAACATTGTTTATTTTGTTGATTTTGATAAGGGTGTTGCTCACACCTTGCTAAAACAATGGCACTAATTGACCTCCGATACCCCAACTTTTCTTGTCCGACTATGAAGGGAAATCCCCAATGTGGATTGATATATAACGTCTGGGGAGTGAAAAGTCCCTATTGGTACTACTTTTTGGTACAAAGAAGTGTGTGGCATATGAAGTTTTCATGAAATTCCTTGTTCTGAAGCTTGCTTGTGACACAAGTTGTGTTCGAATGCGTCTCTTGCCGGGTCGTGAAAAACGGAAGTGTTTCCTATAGATTTTCGACGATTTTTAGTTCAAAGTGAATTTTTTAATGTAGATAAACTCATCTTACATCTATTTCAAGTGTTTTCTTGCAATATTTATGTTGCATTTGTTAGAAACAATTTGTCAAAGTAACCGGAAGTGATGGCTACATCTCCAGCGTCAGTAGATGTGTCGTCTGCTAGAGTAGCTAGGGCCTTGAATCGACCCGGTTTTGCTTCTGAAGAGCTCCAAGATCTGCTTTCGGACTATTTTTATGATGGTGCCGGTGGGAACGGTGATGAGGATTATGATTCTGACGAGCAGAAGCTTGATCCCGTTATTAAACGATACCGTTTGTTTTCATTCAATGATTCATGTTTCGTAGGCCTCTTCGCTATAGGCGTGTCTTTAATAATCCGTCATTCTACTTGCATAGATTTAGGTAAAGGTTGAAAAGGCGATATCAGTGAAAGAATTACAGTAGGAGTGTGGAAAATATTTCAGTAGTATATTTTGTTGGGTGGGGGTGGGGTGGGGAGGGTTGAAAAGGTAAGTAGTCTGGCCTGCATTCAATATTACTAGCATGACAAGTTGACTATATTCTCAGTATTTATTGTTGTTGGTTTGTCTGTTTTAGGAAATGAACATGAGGACTATTTACCAAATTACTAGTAATTAGTATTTGCTTTCATATTTGTGTTTATTTAAACTTTATAGAGCAAAATTACATGTTACTTTGATAAATTTACACCTGTGACGCGACAGATTTATTCGACGTGCGGAAGGGAGTGGAGAATCGGGGAATTATTAAAGCTTGATTATTAGGACTGAAAACTACCTAATGAAACTTTTGTTTTAGGTTTGTAATCTTTGTTTGACTATTTGAACTGAGATGATGTAGCTGTTTGCAATTAAACAAAAGATTACTTGACGGACGAGGGATTTAAGAGGGGAAGGGGCGGGGGGGAATTTTGATAGGGTTTATTTTAGAAAAATGATTGATTCAGGCCATGTTCTTGATATATTATTATGTGTTTGAGTTATTATAGACTTGCTAAACACTTGTTTTATTTCTAATATGTTTAAAAACACTATGCATTATGGATGGGTACAGAATAAAATTGTGTGTACTGTTTTAATTTGTTTATGTTCAGTATTGTGTGGATGGTGTATAATGTGAATTTTCTCATCTTATCTCAACTCACTGCCATATTGCCGCCATCTTCCTGATTGTTTTGATACCAAATACATGCATGGGAAAATTCTGATTGTGAAGTAATGATCATTTTACAATTTAAAACTTTGAAGGCAATTTCTGGAAATTAGCCCCCGAGAAAATAAAATATTAAAAAGAATCATAAAACATCAACCAATAAAGATAAAACAATTTGTTTTTTTGCATTTTGAAGATTATTTTTAGTACTTTGTTAATAAGTAAATAAGTAATTTTTCATATTTTGACACTTTAGCCTGGTTTTCTCATGCTGCAACACATATTATTCGTATTCAAGTAAGTTGGGATGTGGAATCGGATTGCTTTAAAGTAGCGTTGATATTAGCAGTATACAAAATCCCAGTCAGTAGTAGTGTGAGCTACTATTTCAACGTGCAACATATTCGATATCTTAATTTAGACGTTTGTGGTTTGTTGTTGTTGTTTTTTCAACAAAGAAAGCGATTCTTCTTTTTCTTGTTGTTGTTGTTGTTGTTCTCCTCCTTCTTCTTTGTTTTTTCTTCTTCTTCGTATTCTTCTTCTTCATTTTCAACAAAATAAATCTCTTATTGTCCTTTTTTCTTCGTTTTCTTCTTCTAACATCAACACATGTAGCTTATTTCGTCCCCACCCCTTCCCCCAACAAAGCTCTTGTTGTTGTTGGTGTTGTTGTTGGTGTTGTTGTTGTTGTTGTTGTTGTTGTTCTTCTTCTTCTTCTTCTTCTTCTTCTTCTTCTATGTATCTTAAATATATATCTGTGGTGTGTGTGTGTGTGTGTGTGTGTGTGTGTGTGTGTGTGTATGTGTGTGTGAGTATGTGGGTGGGCGTGTGTGTGTGTGTGTGTTTACCGTGTGTGCGGGTGTGGGGGTGTGTTATTATTTGTATAGATCTCTTTCACTAAACAAGCAAAGTCCCATTCTTAATCCAGGTTTATCAGCAAACATATAGTATATCATACCCATGCATATCGGCCCCCACAAATTCCAGACGTCCTGTGTCATCACGGTGGACCTATTGTCGTTGGTGATTGGGCAAAGAGATCTTATTATATTTAAGCAACACATTATCTTTCTTTTCCTTCTTCATTCAATGAGCAACAGCGTAGACATTGCGATAACGTTCCAGTGTATCCTCCTCTTCTTTCTTCTCTTCCTTTATTACCACCCCACTCCCCTCCCTCTATTTCCTTTTAAATTACGCAAACATTTGTACGAGGGTTTGGTTTGGTTAGTAGTCCTTGTTTACACAGTGTTATCTGGACAAATCAGTGAACATCTACGTAACTTGTATTGACATGCTTACCTGTTTTGAAGTTAGAACAATGATCCGTTAGGGTTAAAGCTGGGTTAGGGTTAGGGTTAGGGTTCGAACACTTCAAAGTACTTAAAAATGGGGACGAAATATGACCCATTGTCAGCACAACGTAGGTGGCGTTTCGGGAAAGTCATGATAATACTGTGTAACCTCGGCTGTGTGGATATGAGTGATTTTGCCAACGCTAGGCTTAACCCAACTAGAACTCTACCCCTACAACTGGGAAGATGCAGGGGCGGATCAAGGGTAAGGTAAGGGGAGTTGTTTTTTTTCCAAATTGTGGCCAGGGTTTTCAGACCCCGGTGGTGTCCAGGGGTGAAGGCGTTGTCGTAGGGGGGGAGTGGGGAGGAGAGAAGGGAGTAGCGGTTTAGGGTAAGGAGGGGAGGAGGCGAAGCGAATGCGCCCCTATCTAAATGTGAGTAGAACATAAGGTTGGAGAGAGAGAGAGAGAGAGAGAGAGAGAGAGAGAGAGAGAGAGGGGGGGGGGGGAGGCGCTCTCTAGAGAGACGTTCTGACACCCAGGTGCAGGCGCCTGTGATCATAAGTGTGCGGTAACGGTTCATTCTCCTTATTTCTTCAGTTTCACAAGATTAGATCTTACATGGACTCGGTATAGGTCGGTCTTCATAACACTGCTGACTATAATTTATAGCCTAATAATATACTATCGTGAAAGAGCCGTTTACTCTCTGCAAGGGAGTATATTTATGTTCCCACAGCTGTATGTTTCCATAAATTTATGTTCCTGCGACTCTTAGTCTTATGTTCCTCACTTTTATGTGAGAACACAAAACTGAATATCGAAATTTCGGGACATCGAATCGTAGGAATATAGAGTTGTGAGAATCATAGAGCTGGCAATGCAGAGTTGTGGGAGACATAGAATCGTAGGACTATACATGTACAACTGTGTGAAAAGCAAGGCAAAACAGAACACATTTCTTTGTTTGCTGAGATGCAATGCCCTGTATGAATTCTCCATTTTGGGTGATAAAGATTTGTTGATTTGACTTGGGATAGAGCTGTGGTAACGTAAGAATAACCCCTCTCTCGATCTGAGGACCATCTACGAGTTTAGCTGCGCAGCAAAGCCTACTGAATCTTCAATACAAATAAAGAGGACTATCATATTCTGTCGAAAGCACGTAAGGCTACAGGTCGTGGGCCTGCATGTTATGTTTATAAGCAGAGTCTGTTAGGCTACTATCGTTGTGATAGTAGGCTAAGTTGGAAAGATAGTCAATACCACCAAGCAGAAGGAATAGGGAGGGAGGAGGTGGGGGTGGGGAAGGTATCAAGGCATAAACACTTTTCCAAATTTTCTCCTGTATTAAAAAAAAGAAAACAGAAAAAAAAACTTCAACAGGATAAAACGTAACAGTGTACAATGAATACAGTCAAGTGCAATGCAAATATTGGGAGTCAAGAGTATTGTCAAAATTAATTATAAACGAAATGGAACGTAATTTAAATGGGGACGTTTCGATTTGTGTTTTTTCGCATCAAAGTGTACTGTACAGTGTAAATGCACAGACCAAAAGTTGGGTGTAGTAAACAGAGACAATACAATACAACACACTGCAATACAATACAATACAATACAATACTACTTCATTATCCCCAAAGAAATTACAGCAGGCGCAGAATCACAAGCATTTTAAATTTATATACAAAAGAAAAGAATGCACAATAATCCACTATCATCCACATCACACTCATCGTAAACATTAATCCAACTCTTAACCAAAGTAAAGCAAAGAGTTATAAATGAAGAGGAGGAGGAGGATAATGATGATGATGATGATGATGAGCAATGCTAGATTAAAATGTTTATCGACGCGTAAAACAGGAGGCAGAGTTTTCAGCGGAAAACGATGCTTAACGTCCTATTGCATGAGCGTTAAGGACGATCACCACGTCGCCACCCTGACAACAATGACCATCATCATCATATCAAAAATGAGAACGAACGAAAAACGATGCTTAACGTCCTATTGCATGAGCGTTAAGGACAATAAAATTGGGCTAAAAAGCCCTCATCATACATATTTACCAGACCATTTGGTCTGGCTCTGTGAGAACGAACGAACGAAAAACGATGCTTAACGTCCTATTGCATGAGCGTTAAGGACAATAAAATTGGGCTAAAAAGCCCTCATCATAGATATTTACCAGACCATTTGGTCTGGCTCTCATTTAATGTGAGATCCAACGGAACAGAGATTTCCTACTATTGTATAGTATCTTCTCCTCACCCACAAGACAACTTCATTTCATTGTGTGTGACCCTCAGAGGAGGTAAGGTTAATTTTGTGTGATTGATTGGTGCTTTGCGTGTCATTGCATATGTCACCCTAACTTCTTGTAATTAAGGAATTCGTTAATTTCCGAATAATGTTTGGGAATTCAGAAAATAGCTGTTTAACTACGGCATTTTTGAAAAAAAAATTGGGGATAGTCACGACATGACTCTGTCATATTCCATATAGGAGAGATTTAGTTGTTGTTGCGAATATTCCATTCAGAGACTTTATAAGAAAGAGAAAAAAAGAAAGAGATTTCTCTTATATAGCGCACTTATAAGCTCAGAGAGCTTCTCAAAGCGCTGGCCACTACTATCCAGCAATCACAAAATAGTTTGAAGTTAAGTATCCTTGTTTCTGCCTAGTGCTACTGGAGTTATTGGTGACGGTAAGGGTTGTAGATGGTGGAATTGATGTGCGTGCGTGTGTGTGAGAGAGAGAGAGAGAGGGAGAGAGAGATAGATAGAGAGAGAGGGGGGGAGGGAGAGAGAGAGGAGAGGAGAGAGAGAGAGAGAAGTAACATATTGTCTAGAAAATGTACTTCGCTACATGTAGGTCATCGTTGCTTCCAGATCACCAATGCTTCCAGGTCATCGTTGTACGTTTAATTCTGTAGTGTGATGCAAAAGCCTGCATGGGTGTAGATCTAAGCTTACCTGTACATGGCCATTATCCTTCCTGCCTTCCCTTCCCTGTGTTCTACAGAGAGAGCGCCTGACAGTCAGCATACTCTCTTAAGTAAACGCTGTTTGTGTGGGTGTGTGTGTGGGTGTGTGGGTGGGTGGGTGGGTGGGTGGGTGGGTGTCTGTGTGTGTGTGGGTGCGTGTGTGTGTGTGTGTGTGTGTGTGTGTGTTAACGTCGAAGAATACATTAGGTTATGTATGCGACCAAGGATACCTTATCCAAAGTTCAAAGATAAACCCACAATGACTATACTCTCGTTCTGATTATCAGAGATAGAAGAAGCTTCCTTCTAATAATAATAATACAGGATGTTATGTACGCGCCTTTCCCCAAACCAATCAGGCTCAAAGCGCGGCGATCTGTACCAACATACACGCTCACCTGTCTCATCCACTTTCACACACTCACAACAAATACACATCCATCACTCAAACAGGTGGTGTAAAGGCAGGGAGATCGCTATTGGAAGACGGAAAGAAAATAGAATTTGTTATTTTTTTTGAACATTGTGTATATTGACTGCATCTCTTGTACCATTATTGAAGGGAGGGAGAAAACCGGAGTGCCCGGAGAAAACCCTCGGTGACCTCAATAGTCTCGTGCCTGAGTCACATATGTTCGCCCCTTGCGGGAATGGAACCTGCGACCTTCGGCATAGGAAACCGGCGACTTATCCACTGCGCCACGAGGTCACCCGGCTAGGGCATAGCCCCTTGCGCGCAAGATGAGATACATTATGTTAGGTTCAGGGTTAAATCATGATAACTTCATCCTAAATGTGACAAGGCGTGCAATCACCCTCTGACGTAGGCTAGCCGCAGTCATTCCACACACTCAGCCAACGACGATTTCCACTTAACCAGCCATCTCTAGCAGGCTCGCTCGCCAATTCGCTTAAGCCCCGCCCCTCGGGCATCAAGTTAAAGCCTTCCACAGAACCTGACTTAGTGTCAGTCCCAAGCCTTCCAGCCTTGAAGTCACAACCTGTCCGAAGACACGTCTCCATCACCGAGTGACCTCTGAGCTTCGACAGTACCCGTGTGCTTCCACCCGTCTTAAGTCAAGGTAAGAGAGGGAACTTACTCTTTGTCATATAACAGACCCATCACCCGTCGTTCGCCCATCATGTTCATGCGTCCTGTCGATATGTATGTTCATGTTTATAGTTTTGCCTTGATGCGTTGCTGTGACTTGTATTTATCCCTTGCACATATTTTCTACCTTGTATATGACCCATGACATGTTTGGATTTATGCTTGTATGCTCCGTTAGCCCCATGTGTAAATACCCCATGCCATGCTGCCCCCTCCACATAGATTAAAGTCCCCAGTACAGCCCAGTCCATTTGCTTTCCACCATGCTCCCAATGTATAAATATTTGTCCCTGTTGCCGACCCCATCCTAATGCGCCGAAGGTATCTTATACTAGCGGCTGCCAATAAACTCCACTTTGGCCCAGTAAATCTAGTTGCATTGTTTGACTGTTGGTATATGCGCCGGCTCAAACCTTGACCGGTCAACCAATTTGAATTCTGAGAAGGGCGATTGTGCCACAGGCCCTGAATCCAGACTATTCCTATCCCCCGCTGATACAGAGTCTGTATTGCATTACAGACGGTTCCTGTACCGGGCGAATCACCCCGGCCTTGTATCATCTCCCAGTCGCTGACCCGCTGCAGGCCCCTGACAACCCAGGAGGTCAATGAGAAGCGTGACTCGGGACTTCGCCATTTTCCTAGACGGCTAGCTACGAAAGCCGAATTCTAGCCCTGTACCCTGCCCAAGACAATCACTCGTGATCGATGCGTCACCGCGTGACCAACTGACCTGCATCAGCACCGCCCGCGCCACCGACCGTGGTAAACAAGCCACCCAGAGTATCCTGGACCAATCGCCGCTCTGCAGTACCGAGCTAAGTGATTAGCCTACGAGAATCCCCACTCGCCAGATTATCAGAGAGACCCTGAAACCATACAGATACACTCTCGCCCTATGATGAAATCAGTCTACAGTAGCTCTAGTACCCCGGATACTGAATACCCAGAATATCACCGAACTACTCCTTACTGAAAGACGCTGAGCCAGTGACTCACTTTAGAAACATTTGACCCAGACTCCCCACTTCAAATTAATAAAAGTAAATAGTTAAGAATTGCACTTATCCTGACAGGCCTTTGAATTTGAATTTCTTAACTAGTATAGTCTACCCTCCATCTCGTCTATTCCCTGTCTGTCTCTCATTTATGTAGTTGGCCTAGCATTAATCTCTCGAATGTCATCGCACCATTAACCTATCAAAGGAGGTAATACAGCGCGAGAGATTAAGAGCTTACCCCCATCCCCCAGCCCCTCTCTTTGTGACATTAACTTTGGCGACCCCGACGAGACAAAAGACCTAGGTTTCCCCTTCCAACCCGACGAGACAAAAGACTTAGGTTTCCCCTTCCAACCCAACGAGACAAAAGACTTAGGTTTCCCATCCCAACTTGACTAGACTAAGGACTTAGCGTAACCTCCACCCCAGCCCAGTATAGATAGGACCCAGCCCTCTAGGCCTAGTAGTAGATAGCATAGCCCCATAGGTCCCTTACTGGCTTTCCCGAGTGGTGGTATCTCAAAAGGCTTTTTCTTGCATTCATTTTTGTATTTTTGATTGATTGCATTTTGTCTTTGTGGTTGTGTTGTATTCGCCCCTTTGCAGTTTCATCGTAGCTCATCCAGCCCACCCCCTTGTTTTCCGTCAGTGTACCCCCTTGTGTGCGCCCCTCATTCCGGTTAGGACTTTTGCAGGGTAAGTTACCTCCCTTACCATGGCCGACCGGGGAGAGCTTGCGCTTAAGTACAAGAGTATTGGCGAGAGCTTAGGGCTCGCCGGCACCGAACTCAAGGACTACGTCCTGGCTAACGTAGATGCGGACGTGGCAGAGGAAAAGTTGAAGAGGGAGGAGAGGGCCAAAGAGCGAGAGGCGAAGAAAGAGGAGGAGAAGGAGCGCCTCGCCGCGGAAGAACGGGCCGCCGCCCGGAAGAAAGATGAGGAGAAAGAGCGCATCGCCGCGGAGGAACGGGCCGCCGCCCGGAAGAAAGAGGAGGAGAAAGAGCGCATCGCCGCGGAGGAACGGGCCGCCGCCCGGAAGCTTGCAGAGGAGGAGAAAGCCGCCGAGCGGAGAAGAGAGGAGGCGAAGGAGAGGATTGCAGAGGAGGAGAGAGCCGCCGAGCGGAGAAGAGAGGAGGCGAAGGAGAGGATTGCAGAGGAGGAGAGGGCCGCCGCAAGGAGGAAGGAGGAGGACGAGAGGATCGCGGCACTGGAAGAGAAGAGGAAGGACAAGGAGCTCGAACGGCGCCAAGCACTCCTCCAGCTTGAGCGCGACCGCCGCGATTTAGGGATCGCATCGCCCGCGAGCGAAGACTACTCGCTCATCGCCCCCAGCTTCGCCGCCAGCACCGGAATACCCGCACTCCCCCCGCCGATTCCGGGGATGAACTTTCCCCTGGACCCATTCGTCGAACGAGACGAATCGATTGAAGTCTATCTCGCCCGATTCGAACGAGTCGCGGGAGAAAACAGTCTTGACCCCCAGTACTGGTATCGCAAGCTCAGTCATGGCCTTAAGGGGAAGGCCTATGAAATCCTGGCCAAGACGCCGACTTCCGAGGAGGGAGACTACCCCGCCCTCAAGAAAGCTCTACTGCATGGTTTTGAGCTCTCAGGTGAGCACTACCGCAAGAATTTCCGGAACTCCCGGAGAGAGAAAGGGGAGAAGTTTACGCAGTTTGCCGACCGTCTAGCTACGCTACGGGACAAATGGATAGAGCAAACTGACGAACCAAAGACGTACGACGGACTGCTAGAGTTGATGCTAGCCGAGCAACTCCGAGGGACAATGCCAGCGGAACTTCGGACTTTCGCCGCCGAACAGGGGGCCGCTCGCCTTGAAGACCTTATCATCGTCGCGGACCGCTACCTCACCGCCCATCCCGACGACAGACAGCCTCGCCGTGATCCCCCCGCACCCTCGTCGCCAGATACCCGCCACCAGCCTCGCCGGCCAGTCCCGCCAGCGAACCACCGTCCACAACCGTCCAAAGGACGCCCGAACCCCGGAGCAGAGCCAGGGAAGCGGAGCACAGAGCTCTACTGCGGCTACTGCCAGCGCCGAGGACACACCCGGGAGAAATGTTTTCGCCGCATCAGCGACCAGCGTCGCAAACAAGGTACCGTACTGGCCCTACGCCAAGTTACCCCCGACGGGAAACCGGTAACCCCCGTCGTCACTCCCGCCGATCGACCGGCCGTCACCGAGCAAGCGACCGTCAACGATCGCCCAGCCCACTGTCTATACGACACTGGACTCACCTTCGACGCCGTCGTCCGCCGTTCGCTCATCAGGGAACAAGACCTGACCGGCGAAACTATCACCCTGAAGTTGGCCGACGCGTCCCAACCCAGCACCACGCTCCCTATAGCCCGGATCCAAGTCACCAGCCGGTACGTCACGGGAATCATCCAAGCCGCCGTGATGGACCAGCCCCTGTACGACTTAATCCTAGGATGCCGATACGTGTTCTTGGGTATGCCGCCCCAGCCTGTGGAGGCGATGGCCGCCGTCCAGACGCGCGCCCAGGCGAAAACAGCCGCGACACCACCCCCGATACCCAACCAGATGCCGGAACAGATCCGGAAGGCCCAAGAAGACGACGTCACCCTCCGCAAGTGCTACGGAAAGCGTCCCGCCGCACGCACTCCACCCAAGTCCGGGGACTTTTTCGTCGAAGACGGACTCCTCTTCCGTCAGAAGGACGACCATTCTCAACTCGTCGTACCTGCGACCCTTCGCCCCCAAGTCCTGGAACTTGGCCATAGCATGCCCTTAAGTGGACATATGGGCATAGGAGCGACCACTCTACGCATCAGCGCTCAGTACCACTGGCCCGGGATGACCGAAGACGTGAAGCGCTACGTCAAGTCCTGTCGCCAGTGCCAACGATACTCGCCCCGCCATCACACCGTACCGGTCACTATCAGCCCCACCGTCGTCGTCGGAACGCCCTTCCAGCGAGTGGCTGTCGACATAGTAGGACCCCTCCCGCGGACCAAGAAGCGGAACCAGTACCTACTAACCCTTGTCGACGCTTGCTCGATGTGGTGTGAGGCCGTTCCACTACCGAAGATCGACGCCGCCCGAGTCGCCGACGCGCTCGTCACCATATTCACACGAGTCGGATTCCCGGACAACATCTTGACCGACAACGGGTCCCAGTTCACCGGAAAACTCATGCAGGAAGTTTTCCAACTACTCCGCATTCGCCATATCCGGACTCCACCCTACCACCCCGCTAGCAACGGACGGGTCGAGCGCCTGAACGGGACTCTCATCTCGATTATCCGCAAGATCGCCGACGAACAGCCGGAAGCGTGGGACACATACGTCGCGTCAGCGCTCTTCGCGTATCGAGAGACCCCGCACACCCTCCACCGGATACACGCCTTCCACGCTGCTTTTTGGAAGACCCCTTTCCGGACCTCTAGCCGCCTTGCGACGTAGCTGGACCGACGCCAAACTGGACGAGGCACCGGTCGACGCCACGAAATACGTCACGAAGCTCCAAGAAACCCTCAAGGCCACATGGAAAGCCGCCTCCGCCAACCTGAAGAAGGCGAGAGAAAGGCAAGCCCGCTATCATAATCGCCGCGCCCGGGACCGAGAACTACAGGTAGGAGACCAAGTCCTACTGCTTCTCCCCAGCGGCACGAACAAGCTAGACATAGCTTGGCAGGGACCCTACCCGGTGCTTGAGAAGCTCTCACGCACCACCTATCGCATCGAGGTAGGCGGAAAGCCCAGGACCCACCACATCAATCTGCTCAAGCGGTACCTGGAGCAACCTGCACCCGCCCCCGACTCCCACTCGCTCCTCACGGTCGCGCTGGCCGTCGAAGTGGATGGCACAGAGACCGGCGTCGCCGAATTTCCGCTAAAAGGGAAGGAATCCTTCCGGGACGTCTCTCTGGACCGCTCACTCCCCGCCGGCCAGCAACGGCAACTACGCGCCATCGTAGCAGAATACAGGGAAGTCCTCACCGACATTCCTGGGAGGACGGACCTAGAAGAAGTTCGACTAACCCTGACGGACCCCACTCCCGTCCGCCAGAAACCGTACCCCGTCCCACTTTCCCAGCAGCAAGTAGTAAGAACGGAAGTAGAGGCTCTGCTACAAGCCGGAGTCATCGCTCCCTCCCGTTCCCCCTACAGCGCAGGAATAGTTCTATCACGGAAGCCCAGCGGAGAACATCGCCTCTGTATCGACTTCCGGCAGTTGAATCTCGTAACCCAGTTCGTGCCCGGACCCCTATCCGACCCAACCGACTTGTTTGCAAAGCTACAGTCCGCCCGATACTTCTCCAGAGTGGATCTGAGCAAGGGCTTTTACCAGATTCCCGTGCACCCTTCATCCCGCCAGTACCTGGCCTTCAGCACGATGGACGGCCACTATGAGTTTAACGTTCTGCCGTTTGGTCTACACAATGCCCCAAGTATTTTCAGCACGATGATGCGGAAGCTGTTGGACCCCCTCCACTGTCCGTTCGTACACTCTTTTATGGACGACATACTCGTCGCAACGGAGACATGGGAGGAGCACCTGCGAGTGGTGCGCCAACTCTTGCGCCGCCTCAAAGAAGCTGGCCTCACTGCCCGGCCGACCAAATGCCAGTTCGGCTATCAAGAGCTGGAATTCCTTGGCCACACCATCAGCCATGGACAGCTCCGGCCTCTGGAAAAGACCGTCCAGCGCCTTCGAGACGCGCCACGCCCAAGACCAAGAAAGATGTCCAGTCCTTCCTGGGACTGAGTGGCTTCTATCAAAAGTTTGTACCCGGATACAACGGGATCGCCGCGCCACTATCCAGCCTAACCCGGAAAACCGCACCGGACCGAGTCCTCTGGACCCCGCAATGTGAAGCTGCCTTCCAGGAGCTCAAGGACAAGCTGACGTCCCAGCCAGTCCTGCGACTCCCCAACCACGGACAGCCCTTCGTCCTGCGCACAGACGCCAGCGACGTAGGCCTCGGAGCCGTTCTACTCCAACGGGACTCCGCGGACGCCCCGACGCTCTTCCCCGTCGCGTACGCCAGCCGGAAACTTAAGCCGGCCGAACAGAATTACGCCACGTCGGAGAAGGAGTGTCTCGCCCTCGTCTGGGCAGTCCAGAAGTTCCAACTGTATCTCTACGGCTCGCACTTTACCGTCCAAGTGGATCATCAGCCGCTTTCCTTCTTGGCGACCTCAAAATCGCTCAACGCCCGGCTGATGAGGTGGGCTCTGCTGCTCCAAGCATACTCTTTCCAGCTGGAGCACATCCCAGGAAAAGACAACCACGGCGCAGACTTCCTCAGCCGTCACCCCGCAACCGACTCCAGCAAGTCGCCCCTGAGGGCCGACGCCCCAGCCTTCATACCCGCCGCCGCCCACTAACCGGAGCCGAAACCCGGCAGCTCCGCGGACCCCAGCCTTGGGCATCCGCCATCGACTACCCGGAACCCTGCTTCGCCCCGCATCACCCGGATCATCGCAAACCATCGTCTCACCCGGCAGCCGACCTCAGAGCTGATTGGCCGCGTCTCAGTCGAGGCCTACGACCTCGCCTTTTTCCTTGGGGGGGCCTCTGTGACAAGGCGTGCAATCACCCTCTGACGTAGGCTAGCCGCAGTCATTCCACACACTCAGCCAACGACGATTTCCACTTAACCAGCCATCTCTAGCAGGCTCGCTCGCAATTCGCTTAAGCCCCGCCCCTCGGGCATCAAGTTAAAGCCTGCCACAGAACCTGACTTAGTGTCAGTCCCAAGCCTTCCAGCCTTGAAGTCACAACCTGTCCGAAGACACGTCTCCATCACCGAGTGACCTCTGAGCTTCGACAGTACCCGTGTGCTTCCACCCGTCTTAAGTCAAGGTAAGAGAGGGAACTTACTCTTTGTCATATAGCAGACCCATCACCCGTCGTTCGCCCATCATGTTCATGCGTCCTGTCGATATGTATGTTCATGTTTATAGTTTGCCTTGATGCGTTGCTGTGACTTGTATTTATCCCTTGCACATATTTTCTACCTTGTATATGACCCATGACATGTTTGGATTTATGCTTGTATGCTCCGTTAGCCCCATGTGTAAATACCCCATGCCATGCTGCCCCCTCCACATAGATTAAAGTCCCCAGTACAGCCCAGTCCATTTGCTTTCCACCATGCTCCCAATGTATAAATATTTGTCCCTGTTGCCGACCCCATCCTAATGCGCCGAAGGTATCTTATACTAGCGGCTGCCAATAAACTCCACTTTGGCCCAGTAAATCTAGTTGCATTGTTTGACTGTTGGTATATGCGCCGGCTCAAACCTTGACCGGTCAACCAATTTGAATTCTGAGAAGGGCGATTGTGCCACAGGCCCTGAATCCAGACTATTCCTATCCCCCGCTGATACAGAGTCTGTATTGCATTACAGACGGTTCCTGTACCGGGCGAATCACCCCGGCCTTGTATCATCTCCCAGTCGCTGACCCGCTGCAGGCCCCTGACAACCCAGGAGGTCAATGAGAAGCGTGACTCGGGACTTCGCCATTTTCCTAGACGGCTAGCTACGAAAGCCGAATTCTAGCCCTGTACCCTGCCCAAGACAATCACTCGTGATCGATGCGTCACCGCGTGACCAACTGACCTGCATCATCACCGCCCGCGCCACCGACCGTGGTAAACAAGCCACCCAGAGTATCCTGGACCAATCGCCGCTCTGCAGTACCGAGCTAAGTGATTAGCCTACGAGAATCCCCACTCGCCAGATTATCAGAGAGACCCTGAAACCATACAGATACACTCTCGCCCTATGATGAAATCAGTCTACAGTAGCTCTAGTACCCCGGATACTGAATACCCAGAATATCACCGAACTACTCCTTACTGAAAGACGCTGAGCCAGTGACTCACTTTAGAAACATTTGACCCAGACTCCCCACTTCAAATTAATAAAAGTAAATAGTTAAGAATTGCACTTATCCTGACTGGCCTTTGAATTTGAATTTCTTAACTAGTATAGTCTACCCTCCATCTCGTCTATTCCCTGTCTGTCTCTCATTTATGTAGTTGGCCTAGCATTAATCTCTCGAATGTCATCGCACCATTAACCTATCAAAGGAGGTAATACAGCGCGAGAGATTAAGAGCTTACCCCCATCCCCCAGCCCCTCTCTTTGTGACACTAAACACTCCAAAAAAATACACAAGGGCTTTGACCATAGGTTCTCATATCATAGTACTCAACCTCAATTAACCTTTCAATTTTATAAAAGAATCTATAAAGCATAATATAAAGCGTCAATCAATTTTGGCAAGTCATAACTGATGAGGTCGGGGGAGCCAATTCAACCGACCTCGCTTGAGCAAGTATAACCGATTTGTCATTTGGGTACAAACAAAGCGATACACGCATGAGATTACTTCAAAGCTACTGAACTGTAGCGGTAAGTTGACAGGTGTTTTAAGCTCATCAAACAAACACGCAATCACACACGTGTGCGCGCGCACACCGACATGCACACATACTTTCCAGAGACGCACTCACACACACACACACACACACACACACACACACACACACACACACACATACAAACACATTCCTCTATATCTGAGCTTAGTCTACATAATCGGGGATTCGGCGTTGTTTTTAAGATCGAGGTAAGACGCGACAGATAAAACCTGGATTTCATTCCACCAAGTGGAAACCGATTTATTTTTTTCTCAGGAGCGTTCCGCTCCCATGTTAGCTAACAGGCACGCAAAATAAAAAAAAAGCAAACAAAAACAAAAAAAAACGGTCAATTCCGTCAAGATACCCATGACAGGCTTAATACAATACAATACAATACAATACAATACAAAACAATACAATACAACACAATAAGCAATGGCCTGCAAGCTGCATAACGAGGGTGATACAATGACCCTATGGCGATGATGTACAGGATTGCAGCCAGTGATTTTTTGAGAGGCTTGGATCCAGTAGTCCCAGTCAGCAAGTAAGCGCCTTGAGAAGCCATTCGAGTTGATAAGCGCTGGAAATAAGAAAGGAATATTTTACTCCAGAAGTCTTTTTTTTTAATAGGAACGCATTATTAATGCGTCGAATAACTTAGTTTAACCAAAAATAGCATTACCAAGTTCCACCGCCGTTAGCTCAGCGGTAAAGCTTCCGCCTATCCCCCCCCCCCTCCCCCGTACCGAGGACCCATATTTCCAAACCCACGGTTGGCAAGATAAAACTGTCCATATTAGCAGTTTGACCGTTTTGGTGGTTCAGTGTTGATTTAGATGCGTCCCTATATCTTCTCTTCCCTGGCGGAATTGTTATCCCCCTTTATGCCAAATCGCCAATGGTGGGGGTAGACGTTAAACTTCAATGTTCAGTCATTCAACAATACGAGTACTTTGGATTACTTCTGTCTGATGAATGAAGGTCTGTCAATTTATTAGTTTAAGATTTTGTACGGAACCTATTATAGTATTTGATTTAGTTGGCAAATTACGTTCGTGTGGCAGGCCATTATCACACCAAGATTCACACTGCGAATCTGTGACCTTCATTTAAGCCACAATTAAGTATCTATATGTAGCCCTATGTAGCAGTTGTATCAACGCCTGTACATGTACACACGACTTCGAGGTAGCAAAGAGATTACGCCTACGAAGTTTTTTTTATTACAACCAGGCCTCTCGCAATGCAGTATAGTAATAGTAAGCTATTGGAAATCATTTGGTATTGACGCCTTGGGCAGGTTTGAGTAAGATGTCATTTTCGGCCAGCTCCTTGAGTGGCTCTTTGAGCTGGTAAGTAAGCTATTTTTAAGAGCAGGTCAGTTTATTAATTAGGCGTGGATTTACGCGGTGTTTTGTTTGTTTTTTGATAGTGTGTGTGTACTGGGCATTGATACTGTCCTGATGAAGCAGCCTAGTTAGAGAAATACATGTGTACACAACATTTGTTTAGTTTTATCACCTTTTGTATCTTCCTTTATATATCGTCTTCTTCTATAATAAGGTCGTATTATTATAGAATAAAATTATAGTATTATCACAGTATAAAACAATATATTTTATAAATTAACATAAAGACACTGTCAATTATTATTATATTACAAGGGGGTCAATGTTCCTGACTCAGTTAATTGCATGACTACAATACTGAACATGACGCATATTATATTGGCACCTTATCAAAACATTTGTCTAAAGGCGATTGCATCGATGAACCTAACGTCGGCTGGGGATAAAATGCATGGATCCCTGAGTTGACAGAGTGATACTGATAGGTACTGGCTGTGACTTATTCTGGAGTTAAAGTTTAAATGCAGTAATGAAAGGGATAAAGCGGAGGTTCAACATCAGTAGTCTCTTTATTCTCTCTCTCTCTCTCTCTCTCTCTCTCTCTCTCTCTCTCTCTCTCTCTCTCTCTCTCTCTCTCTCTCTCTCTCTTAGACATATTTAAAACATCTCTGTCATATTCTGGCCCAAGTATGTGTAATTCTCTACCACCAGAGATCAAGGAAAGTAAATCATTAACATTGATTAAAACTAGACTCCACAAATTTCTATTTTCCGTTGCTTCTAATATTTAAGTTGATTGTATACATTTGTTCTTCCTATCTTGCGTCAGTTTAATTTGTTGGGGTGTGAATTTAGCTTGTGTATGTGTGTGGTTGTGGTGGTGGGGGTGGGAGGAGAGAGTGGTAGTAGGGAAGGGGTATTGGAGTGGGATGGGGGGAGGGAGTATGTGTATTTCGGTACATTAATTTTCTTAGTATTTTTTTTTAAATTCTTACCATTGTTAAGGTTTGTGTTGGTTTCAAATCAATTTTATGTTATTTATTTTGTTCTGAATTTTTGATTTCTGTTATTTTACAATTTTATGAAGGACTAGCTGTAAGGCAGGTCCATAGGACCTAATGCTATTATCCTATTAAAGGTTTCGACTTCGACTTCTCTCTCTCTCTCTTTCTCTCTCTCTCTCTCTCTCTCTCTCTCTCTCTCTCTCTCTCTCTCTCTCTCTCTCTCTCTCTCTCTCTCTGTGGGTGTCGGATAGCGCAGTGGTTGGAGCACTCGCTACTGTGTCGCAAGTTAAGCACCGTCCAGTGCGGTTAGCACTTGGATGGGTGACCGCAAAACGTGAAGCGACATATAACAACGGCCCCAGTTGACTCAACTGTGACTGAGTACCTACTCTCTTAAGGGTGGGGAAGGTAAAGCAGCGAGGGAGAGAGACGAGCATCACCCTCATTACGCTGGCCCAAGATTAGTGTGATCTCCAACATCACGCTCCCCTACGGCCACAAGGCTATGGGACCACCTTTACCTTACCTTTTTACCTAGTGGGGCCGGGTAGCTCAGTTGGTAAGAGCGTCTTGCTAGTAACCGAAAGGTCGCTGGTTCGAATCCCGGATTGGTCAACGTGTGATCATATTATTTTCCCCTTTACCAACAACTGGCCCGCTGGTGTCAGTATAAATCGGTCCAGTAGTCACCTATATGCGAAAGTGTCGTGTGACTATAATCTACAAACAACAACAACAACCTTTTTAACTCTCTCTCTCTCTCTCTCTCTCACACACACACACACACACACAAGGACACAAACAGACACACAAAGACACAGACACATACACGCAACACACACACACAACACACCCACCACCACACGCACAAACGCACACACACACACACACACACACACACACACACGCACACACACACACCCATATAGTGCGCCTACGTTATTCTATTGGACCCAGAACAAGAGTAAAATAGGGAGTTCCTTACTGCCACTACTCTACTATCCATTGAAAACTGTTCATTCAGCAAGGAAGATGACAGGTGATCGTAATTATATGTCAGACGTTGTATGTAGAAACAGGAACCATAACTCGGTGTTCTCAATTAAGATTTCCCCGAGTTATGGTTCTTTTAGTTTAGTACATGATCACCCAGTGTTGCGGTAACGGAAAAAAGTTCATATAAAATACGATTGTGAGTAGGTTTGAATACATGTAGTGAGTGATGTATTGACCATGGTCACCAGTACACAGGTCATTATAATAGGAAATGTCAAGAACGAGAAGTAGTCTTTCTTATCCTATCCCGTAGCTCGAAAGTCGTTGGGGCACTACAGATGATCGTTTAACCAGCGTACTCCATCTTTCTCTGTCTTCAGCAGTCCCCATGGCTTCACTCAGCGCCAAGCCAGTCCATTCTCGAATGTTATATTCCCACATCTTTTTCTGTCTCCTTCTTCTGCCTCCTTACACCGTGCCTTGCAGAAGTAGCATAGAGAACAATTTATGGCGACCAATGGTGCTCCCAAAAGCCCGGTCACCAGTTTAGATGACAGCAACCTTGATAATAAACTTGGGAAAGGTTGAGAGAGAGAGAGAGAGAGAGAGAGAGAGAGAGAGAGAGAGAGAGAGAGAGAGAGAGAAAGAGAGAGAGAGAGAGAGAGAGAGAGAGAGAAAGAGAGAGAGAGAGAACCAAGCAGCTATTATATTCGTATCACTCTATCACTCTACGTCTTTACCCACCATTAGAAGCTAGGGATGGTGGGGGTGGGGGGAAGGAGATTAGGAGGGTGGGGACCTAAATCAATGCTGAACCACCAGTGCAATCATACTGCTAAGATGGACAGTGAAAATGTCCACTTGTATGTTGCCCGTGCATGCACTACGGGATTCGAACCTGGGTCATCGCTGTGCCAGGTGAACGCTCTATCACTAAGATACGACAGCGGAGAATCCCGGGATTAGCGCTGGAGAACCCAACTCGAGGTTCGATGGCTCAACATTCTATAACTAGAGTCTTATCCGAAATTTATCCTCCATCGCAAGGCCCTTAAAATACCATGACGCTTATGTCCTAGGCGACTGAATGCCATATACATACACACATCCAGCAAGCACTGAGTTCCTATTCATAAGAGCATGGCAAGGATTATGTTATTTGTGAACATATTGTCCTTCATTGAGGACGGTGTTACACTCCGTTTGATGTTGGTGTTTTTCTATCAGTATTTGATTCAGCCCCGATGCTTGAATTCCTGATAGTTGTGTAACTCAGATTCGTTTATCCACGCAGCCCGCTCAAGCAGCATACAAGTCACAATGTCGACGTATGAAGTTTTCCACTTTTATTCAGCACACATCAACAACTGCATACAATCGCTCAATCGTCTTTCCACTCTCAAATTTACTTTCCAACTAACAACAACTTCAACTCTCTCACAAAACACACGGAGCATCGAATATATAATTTTTTTTTCCTTCGAGATGACGACAGGTTGTTCTAGAAAATGACGTATTACAACCAACCAATCAGAATTAAAGATCGTCATCACTGACTTACGTCATACTTCTCTCTTCCTGCCAAAAGAATGTTCTCCATTATCTACGACCATCAAGAAACTTCGATCGATAGTAAACAAACAGATCCAGAAAATTCTACAACAATATCGACTAACGCAAATTATCAACGTTATACAAAGCCTCTCCTAACAACAATGCAAACTCAAATCAAAGGTAAACAAACTCTATTATTGAATACTTTGCAAAACGAAACGATTATGTGACGACACGAGTTTTCAGATAGCAGGGAGAATTACACTTTTTAGGAAGTTACACTTCTCCGTATATCTGTTGTACATAGAATAGCGTGACCGATTTACTTTTTGCGTATGAAAGTGCAGTTTCGTAAAGTCCGTGCGATTCGTAGAAAACAGGGAGTCGGCCAATTTCGAATAGGGATACGCGTAATAAAGAACGTGCATACTGACGAGAGCTCGACTATTTTGCTTGTGGCCGGCGCAGTTTTTGGAGGGCAGAGTGGTTTGAGATGCTGTTGCGAGAGGAACGAATTCTAACGAGGCAGCAACCCTGTGACAGAGGTCATTGTAGTGTAGGGTACTGTTGGAAGGGTGTGTTTATTGTTTATATAGCCACCCAAGGTCTTATGCCCTCGTTGGGATAAGGATGTTTAGAATTCGAAGGAAGATGTTAACTGCCATTCGTCAACGAATGTAGAGTTCCATACTTAAGGTGTGTGTAGTTCTCGATTGAACACCCACCAAGACTTAGTGTCTGTACCAGAGCTAAGGTGTCCTCATCCTCAGTATAAGTGTTATTTGGAAAGTGAAATAACGTGCAATAGCAAGAGAAAGTGACTCTCAAAAAGACTAACCCATTGTATTGTGACAGTGTTGTGTCGTGTTGTGGTGTTGGGGTAAAGGGCGTCACAAGCCGAGGCCTGTAAGGTGAGCAAATCCTGTCATTCAATTCTCTAGTGGCGCGCTCCGAGAACTGCGTACGTGTATGAGTGGTAATGAGTGTGGGGAAGGGGATGTATTTTAGGATGTATAATGAATTTTGTTGATTTTATATGATTTTCTTATGATTTTCTTATTGTATATGTGATGGGGGAAATGTCGTTGCTGTTGTTGTTATGAAAGTGGGTCAAAGGCGACGATGGGAAATATAGAGAGGGAGAGAGAGAGAGTGAGGGGGTATGTATGGAGAGAGCGATAGAATGTATTATACTGAAGAAAGATGAGGTGATGATTATGAAGGAAGCATGTTTACAGTATGGATGAAGGGAGGTAATCGTGATGTGCTATAATTGTTGGGGGTGACGGTGGTGATGAAGGGGGGCGGAATGAATCAGGACTGTGTGATTGAAGTGAGGTTGCAATGATTATGTACATTTATATAAAGGTTTGTGTTTATAGAAGATGCGAATTATTTAGCATCAAAAGTTGATTTATATTATTGAAATGTGTGTATAGTATCTTGTATTATTATCATGGTATTCATAATTATACAGGTCAAGATGGTGGACGGAGGACGGCGTTTTATGTTATATTATATAGTGTTTATTGTTTTATGGGCATATTGTTAAGACTGTGTATATGTCAACAGGTGTGGGCTGATTATTACTTCTACGTGTTTCTTCTACCTGTTTATTTCTACGCATTATTTCAACGCTGTTGCCTTTGATGTTGCCTGTTATGCTGTACTGATGTTGCTGTTGTTGACGCTGACTGGGTCCTAGCCAGCCTGGGGTGTGCCTTTGCCTCTACAACAGAGTAGTGTTGTGGTGATCTCTTACACTGCTGCAGGTTTTGCCTATGTATCGAGGCAACACATTTACAGGAGGTTTTCATACCTAATTCATGCACACACAGACTCACATTGCACGCACCTAAAAACATATCCATTTAGTTAGAAGAATCATCCACTTATTGTGAAAGAGACTGTTAGCTCTCTGAGCTACTTGACAAGAACATTGAGACATTACTTCTGTGCCACAGCTTCGCCTAGATAATAGTTTATGATTCAACGCCATTGCTTATTATTTGAAGACTTGCATTTTGGAATTGATTTGTTGATTTTGATTTTGTTGTACACACTTTGTAAAGAAACTGTTGTTGTTTAGTTCTATTTGGGGTTTGTTACAAGGGGAGGTAATTGTTAGTTAGTATTGGGACGGGGGTCTATTTAGGGGTTGGGGGAAGGTTAGTTCCCATTTGTCCTGTGTTTGCTTGTTGATTGTTGAATAAAAGAGTGTGTTTGTATTCTGGCATTTTTGTGTTAGTTTATTTTGTTTGAGTTTTATTCCTTTTCACTCGCTTAATGTGCTGACGTCACTGAACCCGCTCGGGGGACGTGACATTTTTGGTGTCAGAAGTGGGATAGACTCATTTATTTTGTTAGGGTAGTGCCAGATGTGTATGTTGTGTACTTGAGTTGTTGTGTGAAAGGGTACGCAGCGGGCGGTTGGCGGGAGTGTGGGTGTATTGCACTAGGGAACACACTCGGAGTGCAGCATTAACGGGGAATTGAGTTGCAGGGTTCACTTGCTCGCCTTTAGGGGTACGACGGTGAACGATTCCTCGGCTCCTGTGACTGTTGTGTTGCGTATTCATTCTGTTAGGTGTTTGTATCAGTTAAGTGTTATTTGTTTTGTGTATACTAACATTTGTTCTTCCCTTCTTTTCCGACATGGCTACGCGGGATGCTCGAGCCGCGATGCGCCGCGACGCTAGGACCCGTAAGGAGGAGGCTGAGCAGGAGGATCGGGACTTCGGTGATGACGGCTCGGTGACAGGGTTGTTGGAGGAACCTTACGCAGTGAGTACTCAGACCGCTATGCCTAAGATGTATGCCAAATCGCCCGGTGCACAGAGCAAAGTCGAGGTCGCGCTCAGTGATAGTGAGAGATTTAGGCAGGTTGGGGAAAGTCTGGGTTTCCGAGACGGAGCGTTAGCGCACTACGTGGTTAGCGAGATGAGAAGGGAGGACGAGCGGAGAGAGAAAGAGGAAGAACGGAGGGAGAGGGAGGAAGAGAAGAGGGAGAGAATGAGGAAGGAGGCAGCAGAGAGGTTAGTTAGGGAGGAAGAAAAGAAAGAAAGAGAAGATGAGCGTCGACGTCTAGAAGCTAGATTGGAAGCTAGATTAGAGGCTGAGAGGGAAGACCGGCGTCGATTGGAGCAGAGGATAGAAGATGAGAAGCGAGAAGAGAGAGAGGCTAAGGAAGAGGAAAGGAGGATGTTTGAGATGAGGCTAGAGGAGGAACGTAGAGCCAGAGATGAAGACAGAGCTGCTCAGGGTGAGAGGGAGAATAGGGCTAGAGATAGAGGGGCAGGTTACTCCGTTAAACTGAAACCCTTGGAGGAGAGGGAGGATGTAGAGGCCTACCTCCAGATGTTCGAACGGGTGGCAGAGATTCAGGGTTGGAGGAGGGAGGTATGGGCGGTTAGGCTAGCGCCTTTGTTACAAGGGGAAGCCCGGGACTACTACCTTCGTCTAACGCCTGAGCAAGCCCAGGATTTCGACATTGTGAGGAATGCGCTGTTGAAACGCTTCAGGAAGGACGCCGACTACTATCGTAGGCAGTTTCGAGAGGCCAAGAAGGAAGCTGCAGAGACGTTTCCTCAGCTAGTAGTGAGACTAGGGTCGTTGGTGAAGAAGTGGTTTTCGCTCGCCGGCAAAGACATCACCGACGTAGAGCAGGTACTAGACACCTTCATTGGAGAGCAGCTTTTCTCCATCATGACTACCGAGTTAGAGATCTACGTGAGGGAGAATTTACCTGAGACTAGCCATGCCGCAGCAGAGTTAGCACAGCGCGTGGTAGACGCCAAGCGGGCAGCATCAGCACCGGCACCCGTACTACCCAGTCAGAGACGCAGTTTTCCCAGACGACCGGAGGCTCCTCAGCAACCTAGCAACAGGGGAAGTCAGGGTCAGAAGGTAGGGAGGACGGAAGGGGGTAGTGGGGTACGTCGTTGCTACCGATGTGGGTCGGACAAGCATGTGGTCAGGGACTGCAAGGTCAAATCTCAGACGGTAGGCCAGGTTACAGTGGGAAGGACTAGTTCCACGGAGACCGCACCTCGGGCTAGCGTGTGTGCAATCAAACCTTATGATCCATGGGGCCAAGGTAGGGCGAACGGGCAGGACGTTCGAGTATTGAGAGATACGGGGGCGGAGATAGGGGCAGTCGCGAGCAGGTTAGTCAAACCAGCTGATTTGACGGGTCGGACTGTCGAGATTTGCTTGGCGAATCGATCGAACGTGGGTCTGCTACCTACAGCTTGGGTGGAGTTGGATTGTGCGCTGGTCAGGGGGAGAGTGGAGTTGGTGGTTTTCGAGGACGGGCCCGATATCATCCTGGGTAACTGGGTGACGTTTGATAGCGGGGAAAAGAGTCCTGTTTCCTTGTTCGGAGGTGAATGCGCGATGGCTGCAGCAGTGCAGACTCGGGCGCAGGTGAAGGCCGAGAAGAAGAGGGAGGTACCCTTAGCAGTAGTCGAACCATCCCAGATCTCTGTTAGCACCCCAGAGTTAATCAGGATGCAAGAAACCGACGAGACGCTCGCGAAGGCGAGAACGTTGGCACAGAGTGGTGGGGCGATAGCGTCAGGTAGGGCGTCAGCTGAGTTTCGCAAGAAGAAGGGGGTGTTGTACCGGGTACACACGAAGAGAGGTAGCCAGGTCACGCAACTGGTAGTCCCGAAACAGTTGAGAGGGGGGATCCTTCAGTTGGCTCATGATCCACCCATGGCTGGGCATTTGGGAGGGAAACGCACCAGGGAGCGGATCTGGGGAACGTTCTATTGGCCGGGAATGTGTGCCGAAGTACGGAGGTATTGCGCCAGTTGTCCAGAATGTCAGAAGGTAGTACCGAGGGGACGGGTGAGGAAGGTACCACTACAGCAACTTCCGCTGGTGGACGAGCCATTTCAGAGGGTGGCGGTAGACATTGTGGGACCCATCAAACCCAAGTCAGATCGGGGTAACATGTACATCCTAGTGGTAGTAGACTATGCCACACGCTATCCCGAGGCTGTACCGCTCAAGGGCATAGAGGCAGAGAGGGTGGCAGAAGCGCTGTGGGAGATTTGGTCGAGGGTGGGCGTTCCTATGGAAGTTTTGACGGATCAAGGGACGCAATTCATGTCTGAAGTCATGCGGGAGATGAACAGACTACTGTCGATCCACGGGAAAGCTACCACACCGTATCATCCACAGTGCAACGGATTAGTTGAGCGATTCAACGGGACGCTAGTGTCCATGCTCAAGAAGTTAGCCAAAGAACAACCTACAGCGTGGGACCGCTACATTCCAGCGCTACTATTTGCATACCGTGAAGTAGCACAAGAGTCTACAGGGTTCTCTCCCTTCGAGCTCCTATATGGAAAGACCGTGCGGGGACCGATGGCTGTGTTGAGAGACCTCTGGACCAAGGAGATACAAGAGGAGGAGGTGAAATTGAGTAGCCAGTACGTGGTAGACTTGCGTAATCGCATCGAGGAGACATGTAAGTTGGCACAAGGAAACCTCAGAACCGCGTCAGCCAAGCAGAAGCGGCACTTTGATAAGAAGGCGAAACGGCGTTTGTTCAACGCGGGGGATCAAGTGTTGCTACTGTTGCCAGAAAAGCACAACAAGTTGCAGCTAGCATGGCGAGGACCGTACGAGGTGATCGAACGCGTGGGAGAGTGCGACTACCGGATCAGGATGCGTGGGAAAAGCAAACTATACCACGCCAATCTCTTGAAGAAGTTTCATACCAGAGCGACGGTGGCTACGATCGTCGTAGACGACGAGGGGGTAGAGGAGGAGGAAACTATGCCGGTGTTTGGGGATATTCCCGTAATCACCTTGACAGCATCAGAGACGCCCCGCGACGTGAAGATGGACGACAATTGCCCAGAAATCCGGGAAGAATTGCAGGAGCTGGTGTGGCAGTTTGAGGATGTCCTAACCGACTTGCCACTACGCACTACACTGGACGTGTGCGAAATACGGGTGGACAGCGACATTCCAGTGAGGACGCGGCAGTACCCACTTCCCCATTCGCATCACGAGACCATTAAGAAGGAAGTGGAAGCGATGCTAGCGATGGGCGTCATTGAGAGGGCCAGTTCGCCATACAGCTCGCCCATCGTGTTGGTAAAGAAGAAGGAGGGCACGATGCGTTTCTGCGTAGATTTCCGGAAGTTAAACAAGCACGTCGTATTCGACGCGGAACCATTGCCGAACATCGACTACCTGTTTTCCAAACTGTCAGGGGCCAAGTATCTCACCAAGATCGACTTGACCAAAGGTTACTGGCAAGTGCCTATGAACAAGGGAGATAAAGCGAAGACAGCATTTACAACGCCAGAGGGACAATTTCAGTGGACCGTAATGCCATTTGGGCTGAAGACGGCGGGAGCAGTCTTTTCTCGCATGATGCGGAAGTTACTAGCACCCCTGGGAATGTCGGAGATCGACAATTTTGTTGACGACTTGTTGGTAGCCACCATTACCAAGCAGAGACACCTGGAATGCTTGGCACGTCTTTTCCTTAGGTTGCGTGAGGTGCAGCTATCCGCCAAACCGTCCAAGTGTTACTTGGGTTTCCGAAGAGTAGAGTATCTTGGGCACGTGGTTGGACAGGGAGAAATTCGTCCTGAGGTGTCAAAGATGGAGAGAATCCGAGATGCACCGCGACCAACGACCAAGCGGCAAGTGCGCTCATTTTTGGGTTTAGCCGGATACTACAGGCGGTTCGTACCCAACTTTTCAGCGATTGCTTCACCACTACACGATTTGACCAAGGGAGGCAAGCCAGGGGCGGTACAATGGACCGAAGCATGCGAAGCTGCATTTTGCACACTGAAGGAGAAGTTGTGCTCTGACCCTGTATGCTGTCTACCGGACTTCACCCTACCGTTTGTGCTACAGACAGATGCGTCGGAGGATGGAGTAGGGGCCATTTTGAGCCAGGACAGGGGACAGGGACTACAGCCTATTGCGTGTGCAAGCAAGAAACTGTCGAAACCCGAGAGAAACTATTCGACCATTGAAAGGGAGTGTCTAGCGCTGGTGTGGGGTGTGCAGAAGTTCAGTCAATACCTGTACGGACGTACTTTCGTAGTGCAGACTGACCATATGCCACTGCAGTACCTACAGCAGGTGAAGAACACCAACAGCCGACTGATGAGATGGGCACTTCAGCTGCAACCCTTCTCAATGTCTGTGGAGCACATTTCTGGGAAGGACAACGTTCCAGCAGATTTCCTCAGCAGAAACGCTCAGTAGAGTAGGGGTAGGGAAATTCGCGTCGTAGTTAAGGTTCTTCAAGGTGTTAAGAACTGGGGGGGGGTTGTGTGACGACACGAGTTTTCAGATAGCAGGGAGAATTACACTTTTTAGGAAGTTACACTTCTCCGTATATCTGTTGTACATAGAATAGCGTGACCGATTTACTTTTTGCGTATGAAAGTGCAGTTTCGTAAAGTCCGTGCGATTCGTAGAAAACAGGGAGTCGGCCAATTTCGAATAGGGATACGCGTAATAAAGAACGTGCATACTGACGAGAGCTCGACTATTTTGCTTGTGGCCGGCGCAGTTTTTGGAGGGCAGAGTGGTTTGAGATGCTGTTGCGAGAGGAACGAATTCTAACGAGGCAGCAACCCTGTGACAGAGGTCATTGTAGTGTAGGGTACTGTTGGAAGGGTGTGTTTATTGTTTATATAGCCACCCAAGGTCTTATGCCCTCGTCGGGATAAGGATGTTTAGAATTCGAAGGAAGATGTTAACTGCCATTCGTCAACGAATGTAGAGTTCCATACTTAAGGTGTGTGTAGTTCTCGATTGAACACCCACCAAGACTTAGTGTCTGTACCAGAGCTAAGGTGTCCTCATCCTCAGTATAAGTGTTATTTGGAAAGTGAAATAACGTGCAATAGCAAGAGAAAGTGACTCTCAAAAAGACTAACCCATTGTATTGTGACAGTGTTGTGTCGTGTTGTGGTGTTGGGGTAAAGGGCGTCACAAGCCGAGGCCTGTAAGGTGAGCAAATCCTGTCATTCAATTCTCTAGTGGCGCGCTCCGAGAACTGCGTACGTGTATGAGTGGTAATGAGTGTGGGGAAGGGGATGTATTTTAGGATGTATAATGAATTTTGTTGATTTTATATGATTTTCTTATGATTTTCTTATTGTATATGTGATGGGGGAAATGTCGTTGCTGTTGTTGTTATGAAAGTGGGTCAAAGGCGACGATGGGAAATATAGAGAGGGAGAGAGAGAGAGTGAGGGGGTATGTATGGAGAGAGCGATAGAATGTATTATACTGAAGAAAGATGAGGTGATGATTATGAAGGAAGCATGTTTACAGTATGGATGAAGGGAGGTAATCGTGATGTGCTATAATTGTTGGGGGTGACGGTGGTGATGAAGGGGGGCGGAATGAATCAGGACTGTGTGATTGAAGTGAGGTTGCAATGATTATGTACATTTATATAAAGGTTTGTGTTTATAGAAGATGCGAATTATTTAGCATCAAAAGTTGATTTATATTATTGAAATGTGTGTATAGTATCTTGTATTATTATCATGGTATTCATAATTATACAGGTCAAGATGGTGGACGGAGGACGGCGTGTTATGTTATATTATATAGTGTTTATTGTTTTATGGGCATATTGTTAAGACTGTGTATATGTCAACAGGTGTGGGCTGATTATTACTTCTACGTGTTTCTTCTACCTGTTTATTTCTACGCATTATTTCAACGCTGTTGCCTTTGATGTTGCCTGTTATGCTGTACTGATGTTGCTGTTGTTGACGCTGACTGGGTCCTAGCCAGCCTGGGGTGTGCCTTTGCCTCTACAACAGAGTAGTGTTGTGGTGATCTCTTACACTGCTGCAGGTTTTGCCTATGTATCGAGGCAACACATTTACAGGAGGTTTTCATACCTAATTCATGCACACACAGACTCACATTGCACGCACCTAAAAACATATCCATTTAGTTAGAAGAATCATCCACTTATTGTGAAAGAGACTGTTAGCTCTCTGAGCTACTTGACAAGAACATTGAGACATTACTTCTGTGCCACAGCTTCGCCTAGATAATAGTTTATGATTCAACGCCATTGCTTATTATTTGAAGACTTGCATTTTGGAATTGATTTGTTGATTTTGATTTTGTTGTACACACTTTGTAAAGAAACTGTTGTTGTTTAGTTCTATTTGGGGTTTGTTACAAGGGGAGGTAATTGTTAGTTAGTATTGGGACGGGGGTCTATTTAGGGGTTGGGGGAAGGTTAGTTCCCATTTGTCCTGTGTTTGCTTGTTGATTGTTGAATAAAAGAGTGTGTTTGTATTCTGGCATTTTTGTGTTAGTTTATTTTGTTTGAGTTTTATTCCTTTTCACTCGCTTAATGTGCTGACGTCACTGAACCCGCTCGGGGGACGTGACAGATTAGATCTATCGTGCGCGTTTCCGACATACTTTCGTTCGCGTTTCAACGTAACAGACGGGGAGGTTTGTCGGACTCTAGAAACCTTTCCACCTTCTCAAAAAAAGAAGTCCGTTATAACGTTAATATCTGGATGTGCTTAGCATGACACTGGTCTTGATTTTAACGTTGTGCAGTACTGGACCACTAAGTAGCCTGCAATATTGCGAAGGAGCCGAGGGTACACTAACAGGCGGACTACCGATTGCATAGTTTCCATGGATTTACCCGCTCCGTAATATAAAGTACTGTCCCCCGTGACCCGCGGACACAGCAAGATGTAAATTACTGAGGCATCAACCGTCTGTCTTTAACTGTCGGTGTGACAATATTTCCAAAACAATAGTATGATCATGCTTTACGAATTATTATTACGATGTATGCAATACATTATTTTTTTAAAGTACAACTATGCCGTGAATTGCAGCAACGGTGTTGCATTTAGGCTAACAAACATATAATAAGTTTCTCCTTAAAAAATGTCTATAAATATTAAAACTGCGTCACTGTCTATGAAATTAAATTCTGAAGAAAATAAACCGACCACTCGGTTTTGTATGTTAAAGAATACTCTTTAGCATTGTGACCAATTTTCACGTGAATTTATGTGATAGAAACGATACAGTGTGATATTATTTCACAGTGAACACATTTTTTCGTGTGACGGTTATTGACAAGCATCTATAAGTATAAACCGATGTCTAGTCTGTTAACGGATATATCCCATCGCACGGACCTGACGCCCACGTTCTAGACAGATGAGTGTCACAATTCATTTAAATTCAATTCAACATAATTATTTTCATATCGTTACATACATAAACAGAGGTCTAATGCCCTCCCTGTCCTTCAAGATCACTCAGTTGTTCGAGGAGTAAAACGGTTCACCTCAAGCTACATGTTGGCGTCTTGGGCGCCTTCAATTACAGCCTGTTGTCAGCTAGCACATTTAGCTCAGTTCAGTTCAGAGTTAAACGTCCCCGGACACAGTGCGTATAGGGGACTTCACATTTAGCGATTTGCGATTTGATAAAATTATAGTCCCCGACACATCAGCATATAGGGGACTATGTGATTAAGAAGACAAATTATAAAAAATAGGGACAAAGGTGGGTTAGGGAAAATAAAAATTTGTAATAAAAGCCTCCTATCAAGGGATAAAAATCCTATCAGGACCACGTATAAAAGGACAAGACAACATAAGACAGAATTAGAAGAAAATAATGTATGTATAATGGTACGGATGATGTACATCCGTGTTGACAAGTCGAGGTGTCAAATAGATAAGTCTTAAAACATGGCAGTCCAGTGTCAGGAGAGGACATCTATAGGATAAATACGATTGATAAAATGGGACAGTGCCTAGTCGATGAGAGAAGAAAGTCGTTATATATTGACAATTCTAACTACTTGTTCCATTAACATGTCGGTACCTAAAGGTTATACGCCTATAGTGGGGGGACTTGTAGAAGTCATCCCAGAGTTCGGCGAGTCGGGTCTGGAGGTCAGTAGGTACAATGTCGTTATCCATAAGTCATCTGGAGCGTCAATAAAGATTTTTTATTGATACCTATATGATAGGAGTGAGGCTGGGACCCAGGACAAAAGTCAACTGAAGGTCAACCAGTCACGAATGTCAGATCATGAGAGGTATCACCCAGGACCCAGAGGGTCGACTGTGGTACATACAAACGGGGTTAAGTCATTATAGGTGGTCAGTCCATAGGTAAGGGCTAGGCATAGGATAGGCACCAGGTGCCTACGATCTCTAGTCAGCCGGCACACCACGGAAGCCCAGGGCTACCATCAGGACCAGGTCCGAGGCGCGGGAACCGGGTGGCAAAATGGGAAGGTCAGTCCATGGTTACTGGGACACGAACCCTAGATCTTATAAGGTGGCCAGTAATAAGTAAGGATGTAGTCGTTGGGTAGGATTTAGGTTGTGTTAGATAGAGGCACAGGACTGAAGTCTCTGCCGGCATTTAGCAGCGGTCAAGAGCAATTTATACTATGATGGTGGAGGCGAATGTGCAGCTTCGACGTCGACGGCGGTGGTGGAGGGAGCTAGCAAAACTAGTACTAATATTATACCGCGGCGGCAGCTACTACTACTACTACTACTACTACTACTACTACTATTACTACTACTACTACTACGCCTCAGCATACAGTCTGTGATGCTGGGATCGTTCTGTAAAATCACGTGAGACTCTACGAGTGTGTGAGGAGGGCTCGAAGCGGTACTCCTCCCCTTGGTCTCGAATACTCTGGCGACAGGCGCGATATTGGCTATCCACCACACCTTAGCTGGTCTATAAGGCAGCCATTAGATTAACAACTACCGCGCAGTCACGGTGATGTGAGCATATGGGTTTCTCTCTATAACGGGCTGCTCTAATGAACTATACAGCTAGTTCAGTGTGTTAACAGCCGTAATGCTGATTGGTGTTGGAGTTTCACAACGTCATGCTGTTGTGGTTTTGTTGTTGTTGTTGTTTTAATCAAGACAAGGTGTGTATTATTTTCAAATTTAATAATTTTATTGTTTATTACCAGAAGACGAGATTTAAAACCAAAACCAAAACGAGATGGCAAGCGTATTTGATGATACACCCTAGAATACTATTACCGGTTAGCTTACTATGAAGGACATATGCATGGTTTCATCGTATTAGTCTCGTTCTCTAAATGTTTTTATAAATGCATTCTATCCTACAGTTTTGTTAAATAGCACATTTGAGAAAGTGATTTATATTTTCGTTTCTTTTATTTTCGTTTAGTATTTTAAAATAGTTATCTTTGTGCTTTGTTGTTGTTGATGCGGTTGCTGTTTAGGTGGTTTAAAATAAAATCTAATTCAAGATTGCTGGTTGTGTGCTATTTTTAGATGAATCAGGGGGCGATTTATGACTTCAATTTATTCTCTCCATTGTGCATAACGGAAGTACTTAACTTGTACACTTACTATATTTCGCAAATTTTAGAAAGTAGGTGTGTGTGGGGGGAAGGGGGGGAGGTGTGTGTGTGGGTGTGTTTGTGTGCGTGTGTGTGTGTAAAACCGTAGTCTAAAATTCCATAAGCCTGGGTTTTCAATATCAGTCCAATCGGCCTGTTCTTAAGGCATTTATAGACAATGGTTGTATCAAGCCAAACGAAACAGCACGAAACAAAAGCTATACAGTTGATATCAGACAAGAGGTAATGTATTATCCTATAATTATATTCTAGAGAGCTAAAGATTGTCTTGGACTTTAATTCTGAGTGGTGTAGTCACTTAACGGTCTGCGACGTTCAAAAGCTTATGTGTTAGATAATAGACAAAGCGTAGTTCGAGGTCATTAAGTCTGTCAAAACACCCATTGATCGATTCCGTTGTTCCTGAATGTTTCCAAGCTATGATCTTTAAAATGCAATTCATCACGTGTGATTACTTGAACACTAAAAACAGGGAATGTAAAAAGACCTCATAAATATTAAGGTTGCCAAATTCAAAGAGTTTCACAAAGTAAAAAATTTTCTTAACCCCTTGGTCGTAGAGCAAAGAGGCATTACGGACCTATCCTTCCTCAGGGATAACTTTTTGAGGGCGGAGCCCGTCTTATACCGCATCTGTGCCTTTATCTTCCCTGGTTTTTAATAGGAGAACCATCCACGTCGTAAGCCGGAAATGGTTGCAGTGGGTTAGTTATTGTGTGATGATTTGTCTTTCTGTTCGTTTGATCTTCTAAACTAATAATAATAATAATAATAATAATAATAATAATAATAATAATAATAATAATAATAATAATAATAATAATAAGGGTATTTATATGACTGCTTTTAGCTAATGACATCAGCTCAAAGCGCAGTCCCCATGCATAAACGTTAACATCGAAATATGCATACGAAAAGAAGTGAAACAAAAACAAGACACCAATAAATTATGCAAAGACATAATACAAACATGAAAAAGAATATTTACAGGTAAAATATAAAAGACGAGGGAGGACGAGGGACGAGGAAAGCAGCTAAGGAGTGAGAGGAGAGAAGGGGGGTGGCTGGGATCGTGCGGTTTCATTGCGGTGGTCTGAATCGGAAAAGAAGGAATGATGATTGTGATGGGAGACAAGATCAGATATGTTTAAGGAAAAGATGAGTTTTCGAGTTGGACTTAAAAGTGGCTATGTTCGGAGAGAGAGTGTGTGTGTGGGGGGGGGGAGGGTGTGTGTGTGTATGTGTGTATGTGTGTGTGTGTGTGTGTGTGTGTGTGTGTGTGTGTGTGGGTGTGTGTACCAAGTTAAAGGACAAAGCACTGAGAAGGATCCTCACCCTGCAGAGGAGAGTTTGTAGCGGGGTATTTGAAGCATGAGGGTGTCAGAGGAAGAACGAAGATTTTTAGATGGCTTGTAGAAGTGAACGTTCTGGGTGAGGTAGGAAGGGGCTAATCCATGGACACACTATTATTAGTATCTAACCCCACTCACTAAATAAGCACTAGGATGAATCAATAAATTAAATGCATGAATCATTAGACTATCGGCATAAGATTGACAGTTTTATCAATTTAATCACAGATCTTATAGTAGACTATCGGTATATAAGATTGATAGTGTTACCAATTTAATTACAACTCTTATAATATTAGACTTTCTCTATACGGTTAACATTATTACCAATTTAATCTCAGATCTTATGTTCATTAAATTATCTGTATAAGATTGACAGTGTTACCAGTTTAATCACAGATCTGATAATAGTAGACTCTCTGTAGGCTATAAGATTGGTAGTATTGGATTTAATGCTATGGGCAACGCAGATCAATTCCGCAAACTCCAGGAACTCTACCGACCGAGGCGTGTATTGTACAACCATGTTTTACCCCTTTTATGATAGCGTTGTAACAGCCTTTTACCCTGAAAATGCTTGTTTTATAGGTTGGGTTAACCCACCTTTAATGCCTGTTTTATCAGCAGGACCTACTTCTCAATATAAAACGCCAATAACAGAAATAACCCCCTTGGGGATTGTGCTGTACCGTGTACGTGAGCTCGTGGATAGTTTCCAATATACGAAGTCAATTACGGTAACTATTCAACAACACATTTCAAGATGTAATCCCATTGCTTTCTCCTTTTGGCGTGTGGAGGATAAAAAAACATAAGCATAAGAATCATAATTCAGTTGTTAAAAAAAACACAAAAAAAACATTACTAACACTCCAACTTTAACATTTCAATACGCTACAAACGATGGCCGTTTACCAATATTGTTAATATCGTTAGCGCACGCTCCTTCCTTAATTCTATAAATATTATTTACTCAAATTTGACAACATTCGTTTTCCTTCTCGAAACAAATTACTGGAATGAAATACTGACTTGCACGATAAAATAGTTACTAAGTAAACAATTGCCGAATTCGCTTTCAGGATCCGAATCAGAATCTTTATAGTCCTCATTAAACAACACGGGGGAAAATGTTGCTTTGGACGCTGAAAAATAAAGTGAAATTCACCCCCAATAAAACCCATATTACAATCCCTACAAAATCTTTTTTCTTTTGTAGGATTATTTTTTATTTTATTTTTTAATTTTTGAGGATTTTTATAGCGCACTTATCTTGCCGTACTTGGCCAGACTCTAGGCGCTGGCCGATACAGGATCTAACTCAAACCGCCCGAGACGCCCACCCACAGCATTTGCACGCATGGTCTGACGCCCGGACAACTGAGCACTATCCTGGCCTGCCAGGGATGAGGGAGAAGGACCAAGTGCATGCTGGGTGTGTTCTTGTTACCGGCACTCACCCGTCTAGGACAAGAACGTCAGGATCTTTAAAGTCCGTTATGATGGAATGTCTGCGACACACAGACTAGACCTCGGTTTATACTCTCATCCGAAGGAGTAGGAAACGGGAGTAAAGTGTCTTTCCCAGGGGCACAACACAATGGCCCGGACAGGGCTCGAACCCTGGACCTTCAGATCCGCAAGCCAAAGCACTACCATTAGACCACCGTGCCTCGTGATTGCACGTATATAACTTCTCAATCCTCCTTGGGATGAGACTATAAACCGAGGTCTATAGTCTGTGCATGCACGTACTCCATCGCACGGGCTTTTAAAGATCCTGACGCTCATGTCATAGACCGATGAGTGCCGGCTACACAAATGCACCATGCAAGCACTAGGTCCATTTTGCCGTCCAGCCCAATCCCACATACCCGATCGCTCAGGCTTGTATTCAGTTGTCTGGGCGTCAGACTATGCGCCCAAAAGCTGCAAGAGAGCGCCTCGTGAGGTTTGATTTATACGCTGTATTGGACAGCGCCTTGAGCAGCTCTTGAGCGGGAAAAGCGTTCTATAGGAACGATGGAGTAAAATAAATACATAAAACAAAAAGCCACTTACAGGAAATAGTTTACCTGCAGATTGGTAGACTACCTACGTTGATCCGCTACTGATGCTGCTTTAGCGCTGGCTGCATCGATTTGTGGACTTGGAAACCAGCAACACAAAACAAATGTTATCCTTCTTCCCGTTGTAATGGATTAATTTAGGGCAAACGAATGTCATCAGCCTCAGCCCATAGCAGAACAAGCTATGAAGTGAAATGTGTATCATAAGTTATCCAAATCTTTAAGGCGTTATATTTAAAATAAAAACAAAAAACAAATATGTGCCATTTCCGATCACCTTTGATAGGTGAAGGTCTCGTTTGGAAGTGTTATGTTTTGTTCATCAGTCTTGTGGTTTGTCTAATATTACAGATGTGGAATATAAGTTCCATGAAATAAATCGATCTTGTGGCGATTTCCAATCATATTTGGTAGGTTAATGCCTACTTTGGAAGTGTGAGATTTAAAAAAAATATCATATGGATCTATTCAATCATATTTAATAGATGAATGTCTAATTTAAAAGTGTGATATTTTGTTCATTACCATAGTATTTGATAGGTTAATGTCTAATTTGGAAGTGTGACATTCTGTTCATCAATGTTGTGGCTATTTCCAATAATATTTGATAGGTTACTGTTTAATTTGGAAGTGTAATATTTTGTTCATCAATCTTTTGGCTATTTGCGATCCTATTTGATACGTTAATGTCTAATTTAGAAGTATAATACTTTGTTCATCAATTGTGTGGATCTATCCAATCATATTTGGTAGGTTAATGTTTAATTTGGAAGTGTAATATTTTGTTCATCAGTCTTGTGGCTATTTCCAATTTCATAATTGATAGGTTAATGTATTATTGAGAAGTGCGATTTTTAAAAATTCTTGTTCTTTTTTCGATCATATTTGAATAGGTTAATATCTAATGTGGAAGTGTAACATTTTTTAAATCAATCTAGCGGATATATCCAATAATATTTGATAGGTTTATGTTTAATTTAGTAATAATTTTTTTAAAATATCAATCTTATTGTTCTCACTCCAATCAAATTGTTCGATTAATGTATAATTTGGAAGTGCGATATTTTGTTCATCAATCTCGTTGTTATTTCCGATCATATTTGATGGGTTAATATCTAATTGGGAAGTGTGATTTTTTTTATATCAATCTGCGAATATTTATTCCTCTCTCTCTATCTCTCCCCCTCTCTCCCTCTCTCTCTCACTCTCTCTCTCCCTCTCTCTTTTTCTCTCTAACGACTACACAAAGCAACGCTTACCATCATAAACTTATATTCTTGCATGTTTTACTTTGTGCTTTAAACACACACACAAGAAGAAAACACACACACATAAACACCAACACACACACACACTCACACAGGTAACAACTGAGTAAACAGCGAGTTTAATTCTTTGGGAAAAGGACGGAAATACACTCTTAAATTTCCTCTTTCCCACCAACACCATTCTCTTTCTCTCCCCTCCCCAATACCATTTCCTCTTTGTCTCCCCCACCTTCCATATGTCATCAGTCTCTCTAGTCTCTCTAACCTCCCTCCCGTCCCTTCTCACACCTCCCCCTTCCTCACTCTAACTTCTGCCCTTATCTCACTCCACTCCCGGTCACATGTAATTGAATTTCATTCTCTAAACTCAAAAGTACTGCCAGCGACGACGAATGCTGAAACCATGGTAGTAGTAATAGCTTACTCTCGGCACACAAGACTCACATCTATTCTCCAGTAATACCAGTAATGCTGGGCTGCGAACCACGTGCACTGACACAGACCCCCGATTCCAATCTGCACATGGGGCTTTCAGGGTGGGATTACCAATTCTAAACAACGTTAATCCCACCCAACTCATAACTAGAAATCCTAACTTTGATTCTGGGGGGATTTACCGACTAAAACAGCTAAGACGCCTTAGATCAAGCCTACATGGGGACAAAACCCACAAGAAAGCACACACCTGCACACACACACACACACACACAGACACACACACCCCCACACACACCCCCACACATACACACACCCGTAAACAAAACCTGTTCTGTTTTCCAAATACTTTTGCTCCAAAACATTCTCTCTCTCTCTCTCTCTCTCTCTCTCTCTCTCTCTCTCTCTCTCTCTCTCTCTCTCTCTCTCTCTCAATCTCTCTCCCTCTCACCCTTAGTACCTTACTCTCGATTTGTTTTTATTTATTTTTGACACTTTATTGTTCCTTTTTATCGGAAAATTCTGGGCCGCCTCCCCTGGGGAAGGCGCAGTCGCAACCTGTGGCGCGATCAAACCCGACCTATCTAATATTAGTTGTGTTTTTGAAATTTGGAAATTGGTCAATATCAAGATTAGTCTGATCCCCTATTAGAGATAAGCATGATCAAACATTTAAGTTCTTGTAATTATGCGAGGTATTTGCGCTAAAGAAATCAATGAAATTTTTTATGTATTTATTTATTTATAAAATTTATTTATTCAAGAATGGTGTATACTAAAGCACTAGCTTATCCAAAGTTACTGTGATGTGGTTTGGTTTGTTTTCTTTTTTAAAATTTATTTTAAAAACAATTGTTTTATTTATTATTTACTTCTTGATAGTTGAGGGCTGATTAAGCTGCCAAGGACCCAAGTACGAGACCACACAGCTATCCAAGATCACTATGCTTCGTGCACGGAAATTCATATTACTGGTAATTCGCGATCCTTTCCTAGTTCGCACACGTTCGTCACGGGAAGTCCACTGCCATGTTATTTGTCGATTGCCTGATATTGATTAACGGATTGATTGGCAGATACTTTACGTTCATGATTGTGTTTGAGGATTCGATAGACCTATTTTTTTCCCTTTTCCTCAAGGCTCAGAATTTTCCTTTTAAAGTAGGATTGCAAAGCAAGCCGTGTGCTAGCATAGTCTGTATAGATGGTTAGCAATTTTATACGTTTTTTCGACAATGCGTGTTAATGCAATCACGTTAAATAGTCCATGATTCAACAGTGTAAAACAATACAATGGGGTATTGCTATGCTTCGCGCCATTTCTATGTTTTCATTAATGTGTGTGTGTGTGTATGTGTGTGTGTGTGTGTTTGTGTTTCACTAAATGTTATGTCATCCTTTTAAAATGGATGATTTCTTAGGAGATTTCAAGGGAGCAGAATCCTATACAAGGCACTAAAGGGGCCAGACCCGTTCTGTACATGTACATATAATTTTTTTGACCAATGAATAACATTAACAACGCACAAGCAAAGATTATATTATACAGCTTTTGGGACAAGACTCCTTATTTGTGTATGAGGTCTGTTGGATCAGCTTGGGAATATTGGACGCTTTCTGCCAGGTGGTCACTAGGGCTTCCTATGATGTTATTATTTAGCAATGTAGGCATTTTATATGTATGTGTTTTGCTGATAATTTATAATGATGTTTGTATTCTATTTTGTTTTTGTAAACGGGGGTTCGATAAATTAGAGTACAGCCTCAGCGTCCCCTGCGTGGGATGTCTTTATTGTAAAGTGACTGGCTGGTGTGGAGAGCTTTCAGTTTTACCACTTGGGTTGTTTCAGCAGATCTTTTATGCGGATCAGGGGTTGTCCGGTCCTGATTTGGCTCGGAAGAGTCCGCTGGACCTAAAGCAATAATTATGTAATGTAATGTAATGTCTCGGTATAGCATAGTCTTTCGTACAACTTTTTTGCCGTGATATATGGAAAGCGGAAAGCGTCAAATGCGAGTGCAATTGCACGTCTATCTAGCTTATTGGTCGAAAACTGTCACGCCAAAGTGCGCAAGCGCAAATGCACACGCGCAATTGCACACGCATTTACCTACGAGTCACATTAAAAGCAGGAATTGGAAATGTCCGGAAATACGTTCTATGTACCACATTATAGGAACGTAAATTGACAACTAATTTACAATGTAATCCTCGCCACCCACGATCTCACCTGCCTCCAAAACTTCCCTCTCCCAAAAATAAATTAAATGTTATAATAATTTACTTTGGTTTGCCTGTAAATAATATGATAATCATCGTCCATCGCGCGCACCACCCTATTGGTCCTCAATAGGGCCACAGTGCAAAGCTGACGATAGCTAAATGCGTTTTCCGATGCTATTTCCGTTCCATGTTTTGTCATTCTTCAATAACATCCGGCGTGCAGTTTGGCGTGCAATTGCGCTTGCGCAGTTCGGTGTGTAAGTTTTGACCATGGATTCCAACAGGGAAATGCCGAAATTCTGGGAGGAGGGGCAGGGGGGGGGGGGGGGGTCATATTAGGAGCATGACTGTACGTCGATTTGCGCATCGTTTTGTCTATTCATAATTGTATTATTACGCAAAGCTACAGAATTTAAATTTAAAAAAAACCCACAACGTTAGCTAGGCCAGCGCCTATTGAAAGAGTCCTCTGTGCAGAGCTTTTAGCAGACTGACTAAACAGTTAAAATCCCCTAGCAATTTTTAGGCTTTTTTCTGCAATCGATTGGTCCTCAGAGCAAAGTAAGAAATAAAAACAGGTGACGAAAGTCCTGGAGATGACGTAAGCTTAAATGCTACGTCAAACAAAAATCCACGTGTATGTCTTGGTGACCTTACAGAACAAAATATTTAAATATATTTTTCTTTCAATGACATCATTTTCAATAAACATCATAAGCTTACTTCAACAACGTATAAATGTATCTCAATGGAGCTTGTATCGCGACAATCTATATAATTATTAATTTGTAATATAATTATGCATTGTGAATTGCTTTGTTATAAGTATTGTGAATTGTTTTTTTTTTTTTTTCTTATTTTTCATATGAAGAAGAGTTACTAGTTCACTGAATAAGCCTACATCTGTACTGTAACATATAATGTAAAATATCTAGCCCAAAGTTGAACGTGCATAATTATTCATATCTCCATAATACTAAGTTAATTATGATAATATTAGTTGGCTAAGGTAAAGTATTATTATTATTTAATAGTATTAATTTAATATTATTTGTTTCTTCAGTACGTTAATAGTATAAGCACTACAGTAGAGTAGTACTAGTAGGCCTACTCAATACTGATATAGTAATAGTCTATTATTCTATTGCTAGTACTAGTACTTGTTGTCAGCATGACGTTGTCATTGAGTTGTTAGTTTGTGTAATTACTAAAGAAGAGTAGTATTAGTAGGCCTACTCAATATTAATAGTCTATTATTCTGTTCCTATTACTAGTATTTGTTGTCAGCCAGACAAAGTCATTGTTAGTTTGGACTGTGTTTGAATCTTTGATGTGATGTAGTTTTGATTGTTGTCAGCTGGTTCTTAATTAATTTATGTATTTAACTCTTAACTTTAACCTGTAAGCGATACTACATTTCAAACGCATGCAAGTTGTCAGGACTTTATTAAAGTGTATTGTGTGAATTTTTAAAAGTCATGAAGAGAAAACTTGAGCCGTGTGAAGTACTTATTATTTTGGCGCGAGCGAGCGCATTTTCTGCGTAAACTGTAACGAAGAGGACTTTTGGTAATGTCAGCTAGAACGAGCAGTCTAACTGCACAATGGTAGACAAAGAAAGAAGTGGCACGTGAATGAAAAATAACAAACAATGAAAGTACAGGTAGGTAAAATAGTTGGGTTCTGTATAAAAGCCATCGGCAAATGACAAAATGTTAATGCATGTTCTTACCCTCAGTTCTAGTGCGATATTATTTCAGTGAAATCTCATGATGAATGCAGAACAATGTCACTCTGTACAAATATACCTGGCTCTAATTGTGTTCCTCCCTCGTTTTATGCGTGCAGGTCGGCACGTCCAGCATCATCTGCAGACCAGTTCCTTTGAGACAATAGAAGAAGCAAGAAAACTTGGTGAACCAGTGGCGATTAATGAGCAGCAAGGCGCCAGGTACTATGCAATATGGCGGCAGCCGGAAGTCAAGTTAAAAGCAAGACACCAAACCACAAATACTCGCCACAAATCTCCATGGAGAAATACGACGAGAAGTCACAGGAAAGGGCAATTCTAGTGAAAGATGGCCGTCTTGTGACAGTGGTGGTGTCCAAACCTAAGAAGAAAAGGAAAAAGAAACCGGAAGCAGCGCTGGACAACGATGGGTTGCGAGTGACGCCTTCGTTTGACAAAACCGATTTTAAACCCATGGACGGCAGCAACACTCACAGAATGAAAGAAAAGAAGAAGGTTGACGGAAGTGGGAGCGCCAGATTGATAGAGGAAAATGTGTCCAAAGAGTCTTACAGTGAAGCAGCGAGAAACGTAGATAAATCCAAATACGCCCATAAAGCACGCAATAACAATAGAAATGGTGTGACGAAGGCTGAAACTGAGGAGGACACTAAAACCAATACTGCGGTCACCGTGGTGCAAATCAAGGACAAGGTGAGTGAATCATCTCCTTCGAGAACTGCCTCCAGACTTTCACGCAGCCCTTTACGGAACCGTCTGCGCTCCACATCCCCAAAGGCTAACTGGAAGTCACGTCCTTTACCGGGCGGACAAAAGCCCAACGATTTACTACGCATGCTGTACCAGATGTGGCCAATGCAAAGAACACGGTCATTGAGGCCAGCAGCTGTGACACCAAAAAGGCAGCGTAGTGCCCAGCAGAACTTGCGTCTGGTCAGAAAATGGTCTCGCCGCAAACGGAAAACGAAGGTGGCTGGAATAACGGTAGAAGCTGGTGTGGTGTTTAGCAAAAAACCTTTCAGTACTGGAGGCCATCACGTTTGATTTTGGGCCACACAGTATAGTGTCATGTATAAACTTCAAGCGACTGAATGTGTGGCTGTGGATGATTTTCCGGTGTTGATGGAATTGGCACAAACACGTTTGGTACGAACTCAACATTCTATGGAACAACTAATAGTTACTGCCACGGCGTCTAATCTTCAATTTTTTCGTCACGTAACAACGATTTTGGACTACAGTTAATCATCCAGATTACTTAATAATTCATCAAGAGACTATAGACATGATACCTTAAATCCTTGAGAGACGGTCACATGTGGTGCACCTCATAAACAAAAACATGCTCTCGATTGTAGTCGTCATCTACAGCACACTCCTACAGTCATCTAGTTTAGGTCTAATGTTATTCATCAGCATTGGCACCTCCCACTGTCGCTGTCTTCCTCATTTACTCTTTCCCATTCCTGCTCTGTCCTATCACTCTGCTATACTATCTTCTTCTTCGCTAGATCAATGACCTACCTTTTTTCTTGAAAACTCTTCCTGGACAAGACTCCTTGTTTGTGTATGAGGTCTGTTGGATCAGCTTGGGAGTGTTGGACGCTTTCTGCCGGGTGGTCACTAGGGCTTCCTATGATGTTATTATTTAGCAATATAGGCATTTTATATGTATATGTTTTGTTGATAATTTATAATGATGTTTGTATTCTATTTTGTTTTTGTAACCGGGGGTTCGAGCAGTTGGGGTAAAGCCTCAGCCGTCCCCTGCGTGGGATGTCTTTATTGTAAAGTGACTGGCCGGTGGAGGGCATTCAATTTTCCCACTAGGGTTGTTTCAGCAGATCTTTTATGCGGATCGGGGGTTGTCCGGTCCTGATTTGGCTCGGAAGAGTCCGCTGGACCTAAAGCAACAATCAATCAATCAATCAATTGGCACCTCATAAACAAAAAGGTTCTCTAGTGTAAGTCGTCATCTATAGCAGCACATTACTACAAGCATCTATTATAATGAAGCTCGTCAGCATTGACATTTTGCTGGCTCTTCATCAGCTCACTATCTCGGTATCATCATAATTATGCGGTGCACCTCGTGAGTATAGTTTTGAGCATAGCTAATGCAAGGGTAAGCTTACAACTCCTCAACGGACTGCCATATAAAGTATACTCGAACAGGCCGCACCTTATTGACAGACTGCCATGCTCGGTGTTCCCTAGCAAAGGCCTGCCAAATGTGACAGGTGCTTATGGTGTTGTTTGTTTTATTTTTTTTATGTTGTTTTTTTTTAATTCTGGCAAATCACATGCACTTGAATACAAATGATTTTGTGCATGTGACCATCTTCTTTAAAAGCTGTAGATCACGAATTCATTTAGAAATAAATGAATGATTATGGAAGTTTATGATATGCAGATTTACGAGTTTGTGTGTGTCTTTTTCTTTATAGTAAAGGCAATTATCGTATAATTCTCAACCATTTCATGTCCCCAAGACAGCAGAAAGTAGGTTCAACATGAAAACGCAGCCTTTTGTTGTTGTTTGTTCCAGTGTTTACGCTCTTCAGTTGCAATAAATATTTCGTAACGTGAGATTTCCACTCTGCGAAAGGTTAAAACCTTCACATCTAGTGTTTAATTTAAACTCTGTATCTATTGTATCTGGTAGCCATTTTCGAAATGCTGATTCCTCTCCTGTACAGAACTGTCTTAGGCTATCGCGAGGAACGTCTTTGCCTCTTTGAATGTTTGATACGGGGTTGCATTAATTAGTTTTGTACATTAGTGTATGTTGCCTTCCCATTCCCCCCAATCCCCTTGTCGGTTAAAAAGCCCCCTTGGGCTGAGAGCCTGAATAAACCTTTGAAACATTTGATATAATCGTTGGGGAAATATTTTTACGTTTAAAAATAAAAAGGCGTTACCTTTATTTACAGAGGACCTAGCAGCAAATTTACTCTAGACACTTAGGCTAGTTTTTTCTCACAACGTATTTGGGTGGTAGAAACAAGGAATATCAAATTATGACGTTAAAAGTACTTTACGTCATCATAGATCATAATGACGAAATGACTTGATTTCGCGCTAGCCTACGTCATTTTGGACTAAAACAACATGTAGGCTATATCATCATCTTAGCACATGCACTCAAAATTATCAGCCATCGCCCCCTATTCAAGATTCGGTTTGAAAGTCGATTGTGTGACGAGGTCGACGGAAAATATTTCGAAGCCACACTCCTTGGATTTCTTGGACGACTTTCGCTAGCCGACAAGTGTCCAAATAAACCACGCATCAGTCCAAGTTTGTCAAAGTTTAACCTTTTAGAACGACAAACACACCCCAAGGGTCTCCTCAACCGTATAACAAGTCAAGTCAAGGCAAATACAAAACCATCAGTCTGACAAGAGTTTACGTGTGGAAAAACCTCGAACAAGGTGATTCGCTGCTGTCATTTATTTTCGTCCTAAACTCTTTTCTGCCCGGTAGAGTGGAGCATTGTCCCTGTCAGAAAAAATATGATTTTGTTTTAAATGTCCAAATAGACATGTAACTCATTGAGTCTTTATAAAGGTAAAATGCAAGTTTGTGCTTTGTGATTCAAATACAACGGGTATAAAGTGTGCTGACAGCTAGAATGTTAGAATGGTAGCTGACAAACCCCAGTCTGAAATGTCTGTTAGTGGCCCGACAGCAACACGACGGATCTGAACAATGGCGGCCAACGAACCAGATTTTCGGGAACATGGCCGACAGTCTGGGGTTGAGTACGATGAGAACGGACACAAACAGGCGCACTTCTCTAATCTGCAAATCGGTCCAAAAAAATTACTATTGCAGATGTGATCAAGAAAAGCGACGAAGAGGTGGTCAAAGTAGAGAGGAAGATGAGCATCGTCCCTTTGAACGCCTTACCGAGTATAGTCACCAGCGTCACAAACCAGATTTTCAACCCGCATCAGAACAAAATTCCCTCCACTTTCGGTGAAGCGTCCGACAGCCCTTCTCAGGTCGGTTTTGAACAAAAGAATGCAACAATGCGACGCAGAATGACACCAATGCCTAGAACCTTTTTATCTAATGAACCGACTGATACATTCCACTCATCTCGCCGCACTTCCGCTGTCTCTGGCTTTTCCTCCGCTTTAGCGGCACAGCGAGCAGGAAAAGTCTTTAAACAGACGTTAGTCAATGGCAAAATGACCCACAGCTCAGGCCGGCATATCTCTCGCATTGCCAGTACTGTAGTGGCACACCAAGCTGGATATAAATTTATGTCTAAGTCATCAACCAATATGAGCCGCGGCACCGGCGCGAAAAATGTGGCTAGAAAGATCTCGAAGGCCATAGAAGAGACAGATGAAGAAGAAGAAGAAGATTCAGAATTACGAAAGTTTTCACGACCGCTTTCAGGAGGGATCTTGCCTAATCAGATACTGATGGGCTCGATGGGAATGCGGGAAGTGAAAATGGGCTCCTATCGCCCAAACGTGGTGCCGGATCCCCATAATACGGCGGAAAATACCCTGAAGGTCTTGCATGCTGTTCAAGAGCATGCTACAGACTGCAACGTGGTGGTAAAATTCCGCGAACGACCTCGCCTGGTCAGGTCAATTTCTACGAAATCACTGGATTTACCCATGTCAACTAAAAGTAAAATAGGGATTCATGCACACACTCGAACGTTGGAAAGCACCCCTTCCCAAATTCTGCAATTATTATCAGGGAAATCTAAAAGTGCCTAAGTTTTCAAAAAAGGCAAATTCAAATACAGCTACTTAATCTTAATAGTAACGAAACCAGACATCACAGCATTAGGCTACGCCAACGCATACACTGTTATCAGAACTCATCGTAGCGTGATTGGAAACAATCTGTAGGAAAGGTAGGGAGGGGAAAGGGATGGAAAGAATGGCAATATAATATGAAAATCTTTCCAATGTAGGACTACCTCCTTAATTTTATCAGCCAGCGTCTACGGTTTTGGGCGGATGTGGTCCTTAACCGGCGCACTACTAGTTTGCTGATATATATTGTGTGTGAGTGTGTGGGCGCGCGCGCGTGCTTGTGTGGGTGTTTGTGGCAAACGCTTGAAGCAGCTCTTTGAGCTCTATGTTGGAACAAACTTTGTTGTCTTCTGTCCCCTGCCCGCCACTGCCTCCTGTACCTTTGGCGAATGGCGTTCAAACAAACACTAGTGCTAACACTGAATATTCCAATAATGTGCGCGCGATGAAGTTTTGTTCACAGGAGCATTAACCAAGTAGCCTACAATAGATCGCGTTATAGTGCATCCTCGGTAGCACAGCGGTAGCGGTCCTTTGATTGTATGTCTCTAAGTCTAAATGTGAAGCGTATTAATTATTATTTATTTAATCGTTCTTATAGAACGCTAGCGCTTTTCCACCTCGAGAGCTGCTCAAGGCGCTGGCCGATCCAGGATCTAACTCAATCCGCCTGTGGCGCCCTCCCCCCCCCTCCCCACTTCCTGCGAACTTTGGGCGCCCAGACATATAAATTACCGTGCACAAGCCTTTGCGACCGGGTATGGAGAGGACCTAGTGCTTGCTGGGTGTTTTTGTGTGGCCAGAACTCACCCCGGCTGTCACGTCCTCAAAGTTTCGGGTGTCTTACTTTAGCCGGGCGCCTTTGCGCATGCGCCAGGTCAAGACTGGCCGGCTTTTTTACGATATTCTTAGGCGTCGTAACCCTAACCCTAAACCTAACCCTAATCCTTACTAAGACTACGATAGCACTGTGCGCATGCGTCGAATTTTGTAATGCGTCGACCAGTCAGAATGCTCCCAGCCCAAATAAGATACTAGGAACTTTGACGATGTGGCATGTCACAGCGGTCTAGGACAGGAGCGTCATGATCTTTAAGTCCTTGCGGTAAGAAAAAAAAGGGCTGCTTACTGCTATGCTGTTGGGGACCCATTACCGCTTTGTTCTATCCAAGATCCATTCTTTTGTGTTAATGTCCCTAGGAAGAAGAAAACAATGTGTCGTGCGCATGTTGCATTATTCAGCGTCAGCACAATAGTTTATTTGGACGTCATTCACCACAGGTACAAGAAGCATACATTGCAATGTGAGTGTATGTATTTCTCTCTCCCTCCCTCCCTCTATCTTTTCTGTTGTTGTTATTTAGGACTCATCTGGCCCAGATTTACAAAAAAGATATTAACAGCAACCAAAAATGTTTCTGTCCATCCGTCTGTCTGTCCATCGCTCCGCCGCCTGACATCCGCCTGTGAAAAACTTGGAAGTCAGAAGTAGCGTAATTTCTCAGAACTTATTGTGTCTATCGCAACCATACATAGTATGGTGGTGAATTAATGACTTTACTTCAAGGTCAAGGTCACAGGGTCAGAACATGTTATTCAAAAATGACAATTTTTCACAAAATTCAATTTTTTCTAAGTTATTAAGATTGAACGTATGATTCTTTGACGTATGATTAGATATCAATGAGACACACATACTTTGCCAATTTGGTCAACCCCGCTCCAAGGTCAAGTTCACTGGAGACGTTTAAAGTCGGTTCATATGGGTATTTTGAAGTGATCTTGACCCTAAACTATGAGAGGTATAAAGTCGAAACTTGTATTTAGAGATAATATATTGATCTATTATTCATGTTCGTTTTTGCGTTGATCTTGAAGGTCAAGCTCATTTTAAGCCTTAAGAAAACATTAAGACATTTCTCATCACACAATGAAATGGCTCCATATCTGGCGCATAGTATGCATCAACATTGGATTATTTGATCATACACGAACATCAAGGATCACGTGAAGGTCAAGGTCATCCCAAAATCAAGGTTATTGTCATCCCAAGGTCACTGGTTCTTTTTGAGGGGAAAATACAACTTTTGCTGTATTTTATTTATAGTACATGAGTGTACTTGGAGCCGGAATTCAATGTCATCTCAAGGTCAAGAGCATAAAAAAATCAGTCTGTATTGTTTCGCATTTTAATGCCACCGTTTCATTTCGTTTTGTTGACTCACATGCATAGCAATGTGAGTATATGTGCTCAAACCCCCAGCCCCCTCCCCTCTCCACTTCTCCACCCCACCCGCAACCTCTCCCCCTCCTCCCCCGAAAAAAAATCAAAATGTTTGCACATCTGTGCGAGATTAGTCCTAAATAGTCCAAAAATAATATCGGAAAAAAGTCCGTCTGTCTGCCCGCTGTCCGCCGTTGTATGTGCAAACATATTAAAGTGGCTAAGAACTCAGAACCTATTTCAACTATCACAACCAAACTTAGTAAAATGGTGTATACCCATACGACCTCATAAATGATCAGTGAATGCTTGACTTCACTTCAAGGTCAAGGTCACAGGGACATTAAATATTAATTTTAAAAAATGACAAATGTTCACATTTCACCTTTTTTCCAGGGTTATTAATATTGAACTTATGATTCTTTGAGGTAAGATACATATTAATGAGATGCACACACTATGCAAATTTGTGTAACCTCACTTCAAGGTCAAGGTCACTGGCGCTGTCCAAATTCGGTTTGTATAGATACTTTGAAGAGACCTTGACCCGAAACTATGAAAGAAAGTGCGAACTTGTATTTAGAAATGATAGATTGATCTTTCATATATGATCCATTTATGCATGGATCTTGAAGGTCTAGGCCATTTTAGGCCTTGCAAAACATTTTTTTTAAAAGGTCTTCGTTCAGTGGAATGGCCGTTTATTTAACCCATAGTATGCAACAAAATGAGTTATTTGATCAGACATGCTTGAGAGATCATGTGATGGTCAAGATCATCCAAAGATCAAGGTCAATGAAGGTCAAGGGCATCCCGTGGTCACCGCTTTTTTGTTGTTGGCATAATACAACTTTTGCTGTACTTTATTTGATAGTACATAAGTGTATTTGAAACTGGAGGCCAATATCATCTCAAGGTCAAGAGTACTGAACGATCGAAGTCGGTATTACTTTGCATCATAACGCCAACATTTCATTTTTTTTTAAATTCTGGACACTCATTTTCATGTTAAATATTGCGAGTTCCATAAGGAGCATGTGAGTCATATGCGCTTTATTTTCACTTCTAGTTTTGTAGATTTTGAGTTACCCAGAATTCACTGTGGGCGATGAACAAAACAACCTTTCAACGTTGAGTAATTACAAGATATTGTCAAACATTTTTAGACTGGCATGAATGTAAGTAGTCATATTTGAATAGCTTCATTAATATAAATATAATAATAGACGTCTTCGGAAATGGGAGGTAACTTGTCTTTTTGTTTTGTTTGTAGTTATTTATAGAGTTATCCTGGCGTATATCTATGACGGCCTCCTAGCACCAAAACCGAGAGTTATCATTATCACGAGATAATTGTAGCCTAATTAACACGTGTTGTGTGTAATTCACAGGAAACCGGTAATCCACAGTGTTGATTAAAAATTAATAGTATTTGCCACGCCTTCATAGCGCCAAAACCTGATAATTACAAATATCATGATATAATTACAAATATCATAGGAAAATTACAATTATCAAGGGATAATTACAATTGTCATTGGAAAATTACAAATATCTTCGCGTGATCATGTTTAATTTTTAGTTTTGGCTCTAGCGATCCGTCTGGAAATGGGCCAAAACTGAAAATTGTAATTTTCATTTGATATTTACGTGTTCATTGTAAATATGTCGTTGATATTTGTAATTATCACATGATATTTGTAATTATCAGGCTTTGGCGCTAGTAGGTCGTCAGAATGTGAATTAAACAGAATACGTGTTGATTACTATTATCTTTGATACCGGTTACTGCACGTTTTGGCGCTAGTAAGCCGACTTAGTTATAATTAAGTATAATCACATAAATATTGTAATTATTAAGTGAAAATTGCAATTATTATGTGATAGTTAAAATTTTAGGTTTTGAAGCATTTCCAGGCGGATTGCTAGAGCCCAAACTTAAAATTAAAAAAGGAGCACGCGAAGATATTTATAATTTTTCTTCTATGATAATTGTATTTATTCCTTGATAATTGTAATTAACCCATGATATTTGTAATTATCTCATGATATTTGTAATTATCAGATTTGGGCGCTAGTAGGCCGTCATAGACATCTGGTCTCAGAACGCTATGAAAGCTACCAAGAGCTGCAAGCATTTCTTCGGGAAAGGGGGGTGGTGGTGGCCTATCAAGGCAAGCCGGACTAGCGGAGCTAGCAAGGATTAATTGTAACTGAAATCTACCTTTCGATTGATCCGGAAGGTTTGATAGAGAACAGAGCAGAAATTATAGGCGATAAACTGCAAAGAATGTCCGCCTCAACGTTAGACAACCCTGGCGCAACATGCAGGGCGAGCCGGCCAACGTTTTTCCCCTCGTAATATCCGAGCATGGTCTATTAATAGTATTTCTTGTGAGAGGAAAACAAAATCAGTTTTCCAGAAGTCAGTGTTATTAATCGACAGATTATATAAAATACGTGCAATTTCGGTGGTGTGTGTGTGTGTGCGTGTGGGTGTGTGTGTGTGTGCGTGTGTGTGTGAGGGTGTGCATGCGCGCGCGCACGCGTGACATGACCTGTCTTATAGAAACGTTTTGTGGAACAACTCTTCAAAATAATTATTTCTTAGTTTTTGAGGGTCTTGCATTTTTGTCGCATAGACAAAATTGTTATTTTTCTTGTTATTCCTTACAAAAACATTACTGATGAACAATCTGTAGTTGTTTTTTCTTTTCTTTTTCTTTTTTATTTTTATAAATTTTAATTGAACTATTTTTATTCTAGTATTTATGTCTTTTTCATTTTTTACTTGTAGACCTCAATTTTAAGTTTTAGACTGCACTTTAGTATTGAGGTATAGCTTGTACATAATTATATTGATTTTTGTGTGGTCAAGAGTGAGGTATTTTGTTTTTTTTACATTACATTTAGTAGAGCTTTGAGATTTTTGTGTGTGGTGTGTGTGCATATTACGACATAGGTCAGTCCTGAGATTACTTTTTAAGTGGATTTGTTTTTAATTTTTAGATTTTATTTATGTATTTATTTTGTTGTTGTTGTTTGGTAATTGCATGTTCCATAGGTCAGTATTGAGGTATTTATTGTATTTAGTTTTATTCATATATTCATGATATAGGACAGTCTAGAGGTATTTTGTTTTGGCACTATATGGCACAGGTCAGAATTGAGTTAGTTTTATTTGGCAATAACCCTCTGTCTGTCTGTCTGTCTGTCTGTCTGTCTGCCTGCCTGTCTGTCTGTCTGTCTGTCTCTCTCTTGTTTTCTGTTAGCTTTCAGATCTTATCATTTTTCACGATTTTGTTCTCATGCTTTAATTTTTTTTTTTAAATTTTAAATAAATGCTTTTAAAAGTAAATAAATTAAGAAGGCTCTCATTATACTGAATAAACTCTCTCTCTCTCTCTCTCTCTCTCTCTCTCTCTCTCTCTCTCTCTCTCTCTCTCTCTCTCTCTCTCTTTCGCTCTCCCCCCCCTCTCTCTCTAGCTCTTTCTCTCTCTAAATCTGATGTTCGTAGAAAAAGTCTGTCCGTTTACCAGTCGCAGTGTAGGAAAATAGTTAATAATTATATTGTTATAACCAAAACTCCTCATCTGTAGTGTCAGGTTGGGAATATTGGACGCTTTCTGCCAAATGGTCACTAGGGTTTTATTTGGTATTATTATTTAGAAATTTAGACATTTAGTATGCATGTGTTTTGTTAATATTTTGTAGTGATGTTTATATTCTTTTTTTTTTTGTTTGTTTTTTTTTTGCTTGTAAACGGGGGTTCGATAAATTAGTGTAACACCTCAGCATCCCATGCATGGGATGCCTTTATTATAAGGTGACCTGCTGGTGGAGTGCCTTCAGTTACCATTAGAGTTGTTTCGGCAGATCTTTTATACGGATCAGGGGTGAGTCCTCTTTCAACCAAGTTGTGGTGCTGATTCGGCTCTTTGCAATCCGCTGGACCATATAAACAATGACTAGCTAACTAACTAACTAATCCAAACCAAACTTGTATAATTAATCTATTGTTAACCATCCAAACCAAACTTGTATAGTTAATATATTGTTAATTAACCACCCAAACCAAACTTGTATAATTAATCTATTTTTAACCAAACGTGTATAGTTAATCTATTGTTAACCATCCAAACCAAACTTGGTGTGATGGCTATCCGAGTACAGCTTAAGGAGGTTGGCGTAGTAGTACTATATCTTGGAATGATGGCCGATCTTTACCTTGTAGTCGTTGATCCCCACCACGGTCTCCACTTCGTATGGGCCTTTCCACTGCATCAGCAACTTTATTGTGGTCGATAGGTAGCAGCACCAGCACTTTGTTGCCAGGTTTGAACCTCCTGTTCAGAGCCCTACGATCATAGTAGAGCTACCACAGTCCTGGGACTTCTTCAAGTTTTCTCTGGCTATCTCGAGAGTCTGCTCCAGCTTCTCCCGTAGCTCAAACACATACTGGTAGCTGTTCTTCACCTCTGGGGTCTCTACTTCTTTCGTCCACAGTTCTTTCAGGATGTGCATCGGCCCTCGGATGGTTCTTCCGTACAACAGCTCGAACGGAGACAATCCTGTGGACTCCTGCGGTACTTCTCTGTAGGCGAACAGTAAGGCGTTGATGTCGCGATGCCATTGTCTGGGCTGCTCGCTACACAGTTTCTTCAGGGTGGACTTCAGCGTAGCATTGAACTTCTCGACGAGCCCGTTGCACATTGGATGGTAGGGTGTCGTAGTCAAATGCCGGATGCTCAGCAGTATGTTTACCTCCTTCATGCAGTCAGAGACGACGTCTGTTAGGATTTCTTCAGGCACTCCAAGTCTGCTGAACATGTCCACCAGCGCCTCTGCTACAGTTTCAGTGTCAATCTTCTTCAGAGGCACGGCTTCTGGGTACCAGGTCGCATAGTCCACTAAAGTCAGTACCCACCGATGACCTTCTTCACTCGGAGGTTTTATTTTGCCGATTAAGTCCAAGGCAGCCCTCTTGAAAGGTCGGTCGATCAAGGGCATCCTGTGCATAGGCACTTTCGGGACCATCCCTCGAGGTATGGTCTTCTGGCAAATGTCACATGATCGGCAGAAACGACTGACGTCCGCACGAAGTCCTGACCAGTAGAACACCCCCTGGATTCTGTCCGACGTCTTCTTGATGTCCAGGTGACCTTCCATGATGGAATCGTGAGCTACTTCCATCACTTGGCGCCTTAGGGGTAACGGTACCAAGATTTGACGTAGTGGTTTACCTCCATTTACCATCGTGTGCTGGGAGATTCTGTACAGGATCTTGGCCTTCTCCTCGAAGTAGACCATGCCACTGCCTTTGGTCAAGTGGTCTTTGCGGTTCCTGTACTTGTTTAAGGTACCATCAGCTTCTTGGAGCTGGGTCAGTTTATCTCTGACCACGATGGCGGCTTTAATTGGAGCTGTAGGCGACCTTCAGTGGCGTAGACGTCTGAATTGTCTTTCTTGGCCTGGGCCCTAGTAGTGACAGCACCGACGATCTCGGATCGGCATGGCTGAGCTGGAGTAGCCATGTTATCCCGTAGCAGCTCTATAAGGTCTCCATCAGGAAACGGCAATGGATCCTCCTCTACAACTTCGACGCGTTGAGTTGAGGCAGGACTCCATTCTGAATCGGGATCGTTGGGTCGTCTCGCGCCGTCGATGTTCCCGATCATCAAATCGTATAACGGCTTCTTAAGGCAAACCGCTTTTACTTCGCCTATGTAGAAAAGGGTGCTGGCTTGAATCTTCGCAACTGGCGCTTTCACACATTTGCTGTCGGCCATGAGTGTCCATTTAGAATCGCCAGTGAACTGTTCTTTAGCGATTAGATCTTCTCTGACGATGACCCCACTGCAGTACGAATCTCATAGGACAGTCACTTCATGATTTCCGACGCGTCCCTTGGAAACAGGCATGTTCTGGACGGTCACATCTGCGCTGGCGACGACGGGGATGGATTTCCCATTGGCAAGGAGAAGTTGGCCATCGGTCATGCACTCTTGCACATCCGCAGGAGTAGCTGTGCGCTCGGTCTCACTCGGAAGAATGACGCTCCCGCTGCACACTTGATGGTCAGAGCTACTGGTTTGCCGTCGATTGGAGAAACGCCTCTGTCGGTTGCCCGCCGCTGCATTGTCCGTATTGCTCTGCTGTCCGCTACTTTCATTTTGAGGACAGTTAGCAGCTCTGTGGTCTGTGGCGTTGCAGATGAAACGGCCTCTTGAATGCCCTTCCTTGGAAGGTGGCGTGGAGTCCGTCTGTCTCTGGTTCGTCTGATTCCCCTGGATCTGGTTTCCATGGTTTCCAGTCCTCTGAAAATGTTTCGTCGCCTTGGGTGGCCCCAGCGTCTTCCCATAAGCGATGAGATATCTTTCAGCAGCCTCAGCAACATCTTTTAGCGTCTGCAAGTTTTGTATTTCCAAGTGGATCGCGAGGTCCTTAGGGCAGGCGTTGAGTAATTGCTCCCTCACGATCAGATCATGGAGACTCTCGTAAGTCTTTCCTTTGCCTAATAATTCCACCCACTTGTGTACCGTGTAGATATGACGACAGGCGCTCCACAAACTTCTTTGGCGTCTCGTCTGACAAAGGCCGGCATTCACGAAAGCGTTTACGGTAGCCCTTCTCTGTAATGTTGTAGTCTTTCAAAATGTTGTAGTCTTTGGCGTCAGTGTTCGACAGTCTGGTGTAGACGTCGAGAGCATTCCCCGTCAGTAGTGCACTGAGTCGAATTGCCCAGTCTTGAGGTTGCCAGTTAGAGCTTTCGGCAAACCTTTCAAATCTCGCCAGATAACTGTCGATCTGGTCCTTCCCGTCGACGAACGCTGGCAATTTTTGAGCCTTGTGGTCGCTGATGACTTGTGGCGCATGCTGATTGTTTTGGATACGCGTCAACTCTAGCTGGTACTGACGCTCAGACTCTAATCGTCTCTCTTCCATCTTGTCACGCCGACGTTGTTCTTCTCTTTCTTCACGCCTGCGTAGGTCTTCCCTTTCTTGACGTCGCTCTTATAATTCTCTTTCTTCACGGCGACGCTGCTCTTCTAATTCTCTTTCTTCACGCCGACGTTGTTCTTCTCTTTCTTGACGCTGCTGTTCAATTTCTCTTTCTTCACGCCGTTGTTGCTCTTCTTGTTCTCTTTCTTCACGCTACCGCTGTTCTTCTACTTCTCTTTCTTCACGCCGGGGTTGTTCTTCTTGTTCTCTTTCTTGTATTCTCTCCTGAGACTTGACGTACTCCGTCAGCTGCTTGCCTTTTAGATTGTTCAATTCCTTTCTGCCAGAAGTCAGTAATCTTGATGCTTTTCTGGAAAGTTCTTGACTATGCTGAACCTTTCTAGATTGTTCTAGAACAGCACGCTTTCTGCAGTAACTCTGATGCTTGTCACTAGTCTCCTTCGCTGACGCAGGCCCCGCTGTCCTCGTCATATGCTCCGAGACTGTCCCTCCACGTAGTCTTGCGGCAGCCACGTAGTCCCGGTCCGTTGTTCGCTCACGAAGCAACTCTTCGGCGACTACACGCCCTTGCAGTCAACCCAAATCTATCGGAGATGTAGTTCCAGTATGTTGCAATTCGTGGGCTGCTACCCTCGATGACTGCCTCTCGTAACGTTGAATGAATGACACATTGAGGTTTAACGTCTACACCCACCATTGGCGATATGGCAGATGGGGATAACCATCCCAGGGAAAGAGGGGTAGGGATCTGAATCAACACTGAACCACCAAAGCAATCATACTGCTAAAATGGGCAGTGAAAATGGCCACATTTTATATCGCCCACCACGGGATTCGAACCTGGAACGTTGACTCGCTTGTTGTAGCAGTTGAACCCTTGGCTATGACGTAGATCGCGGCTTGGCCCCTCAAAATGTTACACTCGTTATTGGTTTTATCAATAGTTGATTCAGCCCCGATGCTCGAATCCTGATAAGTGTAACCCAGATTCGTTTATCCAAGCAACCTGTTCACTCAGCAACAAGGCAGGAGTCTTCGTATGAAATTTTCCAACTTTATTCAGCATACATCAACAACTGCATACAATCGCTTTTCAACTTTCTTCACTTTCACAACACAGTGCATCAATTATATAGTTTTTCTATACTCTAGAGAACGTTGGAACGTTCCAGCGTGACGCAATTACAACCAATCAGAATAAACTTCGTCATCACTGTCTTACGTCATATAGCTTAGAATCATCTCGTAGCCATAACTAGAATTGTTGTTAAATAAGGAAGTTATTATTTAGAAGACGTTGCTAAATAATGCATTATTTACGTAAATAATTAATTCGTTGTTTATGGGCTGCAATTTTTATTATTTAGGGGATTCCCAGGTGTGAGGTTATGTGGTAGTGTTAAAGAAAATTGCAAAATCGTGATTTTACAATGTTTTGCGATTTAAAATTAGGCAACTGCTTCATTTCACTCTATTTTTTTTTTACATTTGTTCGTAACATTATTAATATACGAAACTGCACAGGTAACGGCCCCGTAAAAAAGACATCCATCATTATTTCTGTATTGTAATCCTTGAATTCAGAGTACCTCCGCTATGTTTCTTGTCTGTCCAACCTGCAAATCCCTGGTAGTTTCGAATAAGCTGAAACTTTTCGTTTGAAATTTAAACACAATTCAACTTAAAAGAACAAACGGAAACAGTCTCAACACAGTTTTTTGGTAAATAAATACTAAAGCCCCCCCCCCCCCCCCCCCTTATCCCCTTCTCCTCTTCTCCATCCTCAAAAAAAAGTCTTGACGGTATCCCGATCGACCCTAAACTTTTTGGGGGGATCGTTTAACAAAAAATTGAAATAAGCTAAAAAAAATCGCACCCAAGGTGGAGAAGTTCAAGTTAAAAGAAAAGGAAGCCGCCCTACTGACCCTATTTTGTTTACCTATGTTACCGTAAACAGATATATTATTTTTTTCTGGCGTACAAGATTTTTTTTTTCTTCTGACGGAGATACTCAAATACTGAACACTCTTCTTCTGACGGAGATACTCAAATACTGAACACTCTTGCATAAGACTGCCCTTGACCTTTCGTTTGTGTTCTGGAAGTTACAGACGTTTTATCTTCGAATTTGTGGAGTGATTTATGTTGAAAAATAAATTTTTAACACAAATATTTAGTATACACAATCTTTGGAAAGACCTTGCATTTAATTATAGAAAGCAATAAAAGTATAAAAATCAAGTTTTCAAGCGAATCCTGGAATCCCCTAAATAATGAAAATTGTAGTCCCTAAACAATTAAATGTTTATGTAAATAATGGATTTTTTTAACAACAATTCTAAACAATACTTTATTTAGCAAATTCTGCTAAATAATACATTATATAGGTAGACAAAACATTGTTTATAAACATTTCTAAATAATATATTATTTAACTCTAATTTCTAAATAATACATTATTTAACATTTAAATAATACATTACTTAACTGCCACGTCACCAGATCATCAGGCCTTGCAAAGACCATCCTGCAAGGCACAGTGCAAGGAGGTAGAAGAAGAGGGAGACCGAAAAAGAGGTGGGAGGACAACATTCGAGAATGGACTGGTTTTACACTGAGCGAAGCCATCAGGGTTGCTGAGGACAGAGAAAGTTGGAGTACGCTGGTTAAACGATCATCTGTGGTGCCCCTACGACCTCCGAGTTACGGGATAGGATAGTATAGGACATTATTTAACAGAACCTGCTAAATAATGCGTTTTTGCACTATGTAGGTGTTTTTTTGTTTAAATTTAGCAACAATGCCTTATTTACATATATTGTGTTTTTTGGTGTTTTTTTATTTTACCTCCGGCATTGTTTAGGTAAATAATAAGTTATTTACAGAGAAAATATATTATTTAGAGAAATCTGACATTGTTTGTAAACAAATGACTATTATTATGCTTCTATATAAATATTATTTACCTGAAAGTGGTTTTAGAAAATTTAAAAAACATCGAAAAATATCGCAAATAAATATTTTACAAAGAGAATTCCATACATTATTATTTGGGCGTCGTCCTTCCAGGTAAATAACCTCTAATCGAACAGTCGCTTCGGTAAGGATGCCTATTATTAGCATCCGGGCCTACGTGACGAGTGATGAACACCGATGATCACACACACGCACACACACACGCACACACACACATACACACACACACCCACACACACACACACACACACACACACACACACACAATTTTCTTTTTTAAACTTTGACTCCAACGTCACTACTGACGTCACTAAAGGCGTGTAAGCGTGTTCTCAAACTGGCCTAGAACTGTCAAATACGACGACTTGTTCCGAAGTTCTTAAACTGATAAACAAGCGTACGAGTGTTCTCTAGAATTGCCCAGTAACTGTTTCTATGCCATGTTTATCACACAGATATGAAACTTGTTCAACCCAGCTGAAAAAGAAGAAACTACCTCCCGGAGAAAAACTAACAAAAGGGATTCGGAGTTTGCATGTCGAGCTGTGGCTGGAACCGGCATTCTAAGAGCAGCTGGTACCTTGGCGGTTCACCGTAGTTTTATATCAGTCTTGGAAAATGCGAACACATCTGTCAGAATTGACAGTGAAAGGTAAGACGCCGTGGACACAATAGCCAATATAGCCGGCATGACAAACAGAACGAAGTATAGAGCATCCTCTTTCCTGACCCGCACTATAAAAGACAGGAATGATCTTCCCCAGAAGGCTGTGGCCGGAGGCAACGTTTCTTTTCCCCAACATCCCCTCCATCCCTCCTCCCGACCCCCCCCTCCCCCTTCTTCACCTCTCCTTTTCAGTAACCCGGATTGTTTATTTTATTTTATTTTATTTTAAATGGCCTTTAACCATAGCTGTTGGTGAAACGTGCGCATACATCTTTTAAAGTGCCAGTGTAATCAACAAGTATAAGTGTGGGCGCCTACGGAAAGAGAAGACCAGACGGACTAAGTACTACGGCACATGCCGGAACATTGCACGTGACATCACTCATTGGTGACCTAAACTGTCACTACCCTAAGTAGTTTAGGATGATTGCTTTAATTGATTCACATTCATAGCAGTGTACTCACTATGTACTCACCGTCTCCTCCCTTACTCATCCCCCCAACCCCCCCCCCCCCCCCAAAAAAAAAAAAAATAAGATCCAAACTGTTCCAAATCTGTTCTGTGCGAGATGGTTCCGAAATAGTCCCAAAAAATGTTTTAAAAGTCCAAATGTCTGTCTGTCCGCCGTCTGATCTGTCTGAGCAAAACTTGCAAGTGACTTATTATCTCAGAACCTATTTCAGCTATCACTGAGGCATCATAAATGGTCAGTGAATGAATTACTTCACTTCAGTGTCAAAGTCACAGGGTCAACACATGTTAGTAAACTTTTTTTTTTTTTAACAAAACAAAATTTCACTTTTTTTTTCAGTTTTTAATATTGAACTTATGATTCTTTGAAGCCTGATAGATATCAATGAGACACAAATACTATACAAATGTGGTCAACCTCACACCAACGTCAAGGTCACTGGAGCTGTCCAAAGTCGGTTAGTATAGTTTGAAGTGCCCTTAATTGACTATAAATTATGAAAAATATAAAGACCAAACTTGTTGTATTTAGAGATGATATATTGATATTTTATATATGTTCCGATTTTAGGTTGATCTTGAAGGTCAAGGTCATTTTAGGCCTTGCAAAAACCTTTAAGAATAGGTCATCGTTCAATGGAATGGCTCTATATTAACCCACAGCATGCAACAACATTGGGTTATTTGATCATAAATGAGCATGTGAGGCTCAAGGTCATCCCAATGTAATTTGGGGGGAGGGAGAGGGGGGCATAATAGAACTTTTGATGTAGTTTATTTGATCGTACATGAATGTATTTGGGGCCGGAGGTCAAGGCCATCTCAAGATCAAAAGCACAGAAAGATCAAAGTCGGCATTACTTTGCATTTTAATGCCACCGTTTTTATTGTGTTTTTTTGTGGGCTTGTGAGTCTTATGAGTTTTGCCCTTCTAGTTATCTTTTTGTTTTCTACTGGTCCATATTTAACACTTTTGTAACTAACTAAATTAAAAATAAAAATAATAAGTCCTTTCACCGCCAAAATAAATTCCGAACTACACAACCAATTTCCTTCCTTATATCTAATACCGATCCCCCTACCTGTACACAATATATTCGAGTGATAATTGTGTACGTGTTCGTTGCTTACGTTAGAGTGTGTACGTGTCACCTATTGGAAAGTAATGTATGCTCGTTACAGGTTGCCCCTTTTTGAGTCTGATTTATGGAAAATAAAAGTCCGTAACCTATATCATAGTATCCAATATACACACAGTATACATACGTTACAGTATCCAATATAGTTTTGCTGACTAGCTTGTTGGCCGCCATATTTGACATTCGTTGGTGAACGGGATCTCGTCAAACGGGGTCAAGACTCAAGAGAAGTATCTATCCCCTTGAAACTTTGTCCGTCTTACATAACCTTTGCTCTGTGGGTTCGGGCAAATAGAATAGACCCAACGTTTCCCGGCGTGTCGTAAGAGGCGACTAACAGGGGTGCTGTTAGCACGGCATCACTGGGCGAAAGTCTTCTACACAGAAGTCACCGGCCAGGGCGGAGGAACCTCACGTTACTACAGGTTCAACGACCACGTGCTCAGGGCCAAGGCGAGCCACACTGTATTCGTGGATTTCGGCTGTGGCCAACAGCCTGGAGAGGATTGGGCCCTGCCAGGTCTTTTTTTGCCCAAGACACAACACATGATGAAGCTATCCACTAATTCCATGCCGGATCGGTCGTCGCCCGGCTACACAAGGACCGCGCCTTCCGTTGGCCACCAGGACGGAGGTGAAAAGTATGCTACTGATGGACAAATTAGCAAGATCCGCACGAGAAACAACATCGTCATAGGAACCTGGAATGTCAGGACCCTAACTGCGGAAGGAAAATTAGAAAAACTGGCCCACGAGCTGGACCACTATCGATGGAACGTTCTAGGTATCAGCGAACTGCGCTGGAAAGGCCTAGGTGAAACAACGACTGACAAAGGCCACAAGCTCTATTTCAGCGGTAGAGATGACAGGCACGAACACGGCGTTGGATTCTTGGTCCACAAGAACATTCTAGCCACTGTCATGGGTTGCCGCCCAGTCTCCAGTAGAACTCATTACCATCCGTCTGAGAGCAACCCCTTTCAACATTACCATCATCCAGGCCTATGCTCCAACATCAGACTATGAAGACAGCGAAGTGGAGGATTTTTATGAAAATATACAGGCGGCCCTTGACCAAGTGCCGAAGAAGGACATAGTCAAAGTGCAAGGCGACTGGAATGCCAAGGTTGGCCAAGATGCGCACCACAACTGGGGAGACACATGCGGACCCCACTGCAACAACGAGACAAATGACAGGGGTCTGAGGCTATTGGAGTTTGCCAGATACAACAATCTGGTACTGGCAAACACGCTTGGTCTCCACAAAAAATCCAGACGATGGACATGGCACAGTCCCGGCGGGGAACATCACAACCAGATCGACTACATCATGGTCAAGAAACGCTTCAGATCAAGCATCAACATTGGCAGGACACGCACTTTTCCAGGAGAAGACATTGGAAGTGACCACGATCTCGTGATGATGTCTTTCCGGCTCCATTTGAAGAAGAGTAAATACAGCAAAGTGCACTAGGCTGAAGTTCGACCTGGACAAACTGCAAGACCCGGAGGTGGCAAAAATATTTCAGGCCACAATTGGAGGGAAATTTGCACCACTGCTTATTTTTGGGGCAGGCGAAGTAGATGTCAACACCATGACCAATACCTTCAACTCAGCTGTAACAGATGCCGCCACTGAGATCCTTGGCAAGCACCGACCAAAGAAGAAGCCGTGGATCACACCTGAACTTTTGGATCTGTGTGATAAACGAAGAGAGTTAAAAAAGAAAAAGAACACCTCACAGGGAGCTGATGTCTACCGAAAAATCAACAATGACATCCGAAAAGGCATGCGCACAGCAAAGGAGAACTGGATAGAAGATCAATGCCAGGAAATAGAGAACATTCTGAACAAGAACAACAGCAAGAAGGCCTACCAGACTGTGAAGCGGCTGACAAGTGTTAAACAGCCCAAAGTCTCCACTATCCAAAGCAAGTCTGGCATTTGCCTTACAGAAGAACAAGAAGTCTTGGACAGATGGACAGAGTACTGCTCTGACCTTTACAACCATACACCAAATGGAGACCCATCAGTTCTAGCATGTCCCGAGAGCAGAGAAGAAGAAGAAATCCTCCCAATTCTCCGGGAAGAAGTTGAGGCAGCAGTGCAATCGCTGAAGAAAGGGAAGTCAGCGGGAGTGGACAACATACCAGCGGAACTGCTACAAGCAGGAGGAGAAGCGATGACTGATGCTCTCACCATTATCTGTAACAAGATCTGGCAGAGTGGGGAATGGCCTACACCATGGACCCAGTCGCTTGTCATCACTCTTCCCAAAAAAGGTAACCTTCAGGATTGTGAAAATTACCGCACCATCAGCCTCATCAGCCATCCCAGCAAGGTCCTCCTGAAAATAATACTCAACAGGTTGAAACCACAAGCTGAACAAATCATAGCTGAAGAACAAGCAGGATTCATGGCAGGGCGAAGTACCACTGAACAGATTTTCAACCTCAGAATAATCTGTGAGAAATACCTACAGCACCAACAACATCTATATCATGTGTTCATAGACTTCAAGAAGGCGTTTGACCGAGTCTGGCATGCAGCTCTATGGGCAACCATGAAAGTGTACAACATCAGCCCTAAAATTATAGAAGTCATCAAAAGCCTGTATGACAAGGCTACCAGTGCAGTCCTCCATAACAGCGTCATCGGGAACTGGTTCAGAACAACAATCGGTGTGCGTCAAGGATGCCTACTCTCCCCAACACTCTTCAACATCTTCCTAGAGCGCATCATGTCAGATGCTCTTGCAGATCACGAAGGCACAGTCAGCATAGGGGGCAGAGCAATCTCCAATCTTCGTTTTGCGGATGATATTGATGGATTGGCTGGAGAGGAACAAGAACTTGAACAGCTTGTACAGAGGCTTGACACCACCTCCAGAGCTTATGGAATGGAAATAAGTGCAGAGAAGACCAAAATGATGACCAACAACACCAATGGCATCAACACGGACATCAAAGTACAAGGCCAATCCCTCAACACAGTGCACAGCTTCAAATATTTAGGAGCCATTGTGTCAGACAATGGGTCTCGACAGGAAGTCCTCTCCAGGATCGCACAAACAACTGCTGCCCTGACAAGGTTGAAGCCCATTTGGAAAGACAGAACCATCAGTCTACATTCCAAAGTAAGACTGCTGCGCTCTCTGGTCATCTCCATCTTCCTATATGCTTGCGAAGCATGGACCCTCACAGCAGATCTCCAACGAAGAATACAAAGCATGGAGATGAGGTGCTACAGAAGACTTCTGTGCATTTCCTATACCCAACACATCACCAACGTTGAAGTCCGACAGACCATCACACAAGCCATTGGACAACACGATGACCTGCTCACAGTGGTGAAGAAACGGAAACTCCGATGGTTTGGCCACGTCACCAGATCATCAGGCCTTGCAAAGACCATTCTGCAAGGCACAGTGCAAGGAGGTAGAAGAAGGGGGAGACCGAAAAAGAGGTGGGAGGACAACATTCGAGAATGGACTGGTTTGACACTGAGCGAAGCCATGAGGGCTGCTGAGGACAGAGAAAGATGGAGTATGCTGGTTAAGCGATCATCTGTGGTGCCCCTACGACCTTCGGGTTATGGGACAGGATAGGATAGGATAGGACATAACCTAGTGATAATCTTCTTCCTCTTCCCTCTTCCTTTAATGTCCATCTGTCGTACTCGACAATTACTGACATATTAGGGGTGTGACGGTGGGTCTATTGTTGTTGGGCTCTGCACAATGGAATGCTCTTACCCACTCGTCTTTCGTCTGCGGGAATCGGCTAGTTCAATCACCCTAGGACTAATCTTAATACATTTATAAGTTTGGGGTTATAGAGATAGGGAGAAACGTGTAGTTCGCTCCTTGATGGGTCTATGCTGCTACTGTTCTCGCTATTTGCTACTGTCTCATCATTGGGCTATTTGTTCTGGTTGGCCTAATGTTCGTTTTCATGAGAGTGGACTACCGCATAGTCCTTCTAGATCAGTGTTTGTGCAAGTTTTCTTGAGCACTTAGCTGTATCGTAGAGGTGTGGGGCTGGTGCCTCCTCTTCTTGTTTGTTGACTATTGGGCTATCGGAGCTCAGTGCTTGATGCTCCACTTGCAGGCCAAATGTCTGGGTTCACTCTCAGTGGTCTATCTCCTGCATCGGACCAAACCTGCTCGCCTGCAAAACATAAGACGAGTTTCTGCAACGTCTTTTTAACTAAGGGTGTGCAGAGCGTCTCACTGATGGCAGAAACAGCCCTCAGTGATCGCGTCCACTTTTACAAACAAGAGACAAACAATCTTCTACCTCCGTAGTCCACTTCAACATACTTCCTATACATATACATATCATGGCTATCATAAACCCACAGGGAGAAATAATTAATAATATACACATTATCCGGTACAGCCACTGGTCTGCAATAATACACATAGAAGAAACAACAGTTGGTCAGTGGGGCTACCTCGTGGTGTCTAAAACCGGTCGCGGGTCAGGCACATGGTCAAGCAAAGTTTTACTAACAATCATAATTATAAAACAGGGCAAGACTTCACAAGCATAAACCAACAATAATATCAATAAATCATGGTGAAACAAAAGATTGATCATTTACCTTTCTCACAATGTCAGGCTACGGCCATACTGCGATGAACTGAATTTCACCCGTCACCTGCATAGTCTGTTGAGAGATCTTTCCACGTGTCTGTCTCGGGTGAGGTTTTAACAAAGACTCCCTACCTTAACCCTGTGGTCAGCCAAAGCCCGCGAAATCTCGTGATACCTTTAGCGCCCTCTAACGAGGGTGGCGGTTATAGGTCAGCAGGTTGAGGTAACTGCCTACCTTAGCGAGAGTTAGCTTACACATGCTTAGAACCACCTGACTTCTGTCTTCTTCTAGGCATCGACTTTACCATACAAAGGCCAAAGCAGGATGAACAATTTGAGGTGTGAAGCCATAGTGCTGGGTTCAAACTAGCCTATTTGTGGGAAGGGGATGTTGTAGGACTGCGCTGTGGGTTCTTCACTGTAGGCATTGAAATAATTTATTTATTTTTAATAATAAGTATAGAGAGCACCTACAGTAACAATGGCGGTCAATGTACAAGCTAGTCGATTAATGAAGTAGTTAAATATCTTCTATTCTCGAGTCGTTGTCCACATTTTAGTCGGATTTTTCAAAAAATTCAACCCCAAATTAAGGTTGTCCACTTCTGATTTCACGGTGTCTCAGGGGTATATTTCTATCTGTCGTGCTGCAATGTCTCTGGGGCTGATGGGTGTGTGTTTGCCGTTATGTGAACGGTGTGTGCGTGTGTGTGTGTGTGGGGTGGGGGGGGGGGTGTTTGTGTGTGTGTGTTTATCTCGATTCCGAGACATATTCCTTGTATCTTAACTTGGCAATAAAATTAATTGACTTGAGTTGGTAGTTGTAATCTCAAAAAATATTAGAGAGTGCAGGTGTATTAATAGAAACCGACTTTAACCTATTGGTAAACCTGATGTCATCGATGATTCTCAAACCAATATCATGGCATTCATGCTTATTGTTGGAGTATTTAAGAGCAGATGTGCACTTCTGAACTCCTGAACATTGATGTTGTTTACTACATAGCCTCTGTTCAGTGCTAAAATAAGGCCAGAGGGTTCCACGATAGAAGACAACAGCAGAAACGGTCCTGAGGTAGGCCTTCTCCAGAAGGAGGATGAGTAAGTCGCCAAAGATTAGCATCAAGAGCGGAAAAGGAGTCACCGCAGGCGTCGAAGATGTTCCACAATCCTACACAGCAGGTAAGTACGCCATGTTAACTACCACGCGGGCATATTTGAGAGAAAGGCAAATCGATACCTATTTAAAGACTCTATTGCATTAAAATACATACCATTACCTACGATGAAATTCCATTTCAGCATTGATGATATCTGGTGCTACTTCACCTTATCACCAACGATAGGCGGGGATCAACGTCAATCAGCCCATCAACGTTTCCCTTTAATTAACTCTTCTGCAGCGTTGGTCATGTCGTTTATCACTGACCATTTTATTTCCTACCCATTGAACGTTATTTATGTCATACGATTGTAAGCACTGAAGAAAAGGATGACACATCTTCAGTATCAACAGGAAAGAAAGTGAGATGTGTGTTTGTGTGTTTGTCTTAAGTTGTTAAAGGGTACAAAATCGCGCTTTCAAATACACTTTGCATTTTCTTTTTACGGTTACGTTTTGAAAAGCTGTTTGTGGTAACTGGCCTAAAACGTGCTATCAAAACAATTAACATTTTCTCGTTGAAAAAATCCATTCTCGGAGTTATTAGCAATTGGAACAGGTCATTCTTCTTCACCGTATTTTTAAAGTGTAACATAATGTAATTGCTGTTGAAACCTCGTGCCTGTAAATCCTAACCTTAGCCCCAAAACCGCTTTGTATGATCTGCTACCGCGGTTAGACACACAAGCCTATGCAGTGTGTGACCATAAGCCTCAGTTAGTCGCATTGTGCAGGTTAGGAACAAATAAAGTGGACTTTCCCTTTACTGTTATAAGACCCTTTAAAAACAAAGCAATGAACGTTGTCCAGGTTCAAGCGGACCTCCTAGCGCGGCAGCCAGCAGAGCCCCTAGCATGGCAGAAGACTTAATATCGGTTGAACAGGCCAGTACACAAAGTGTCTTATCCATACTGATGGAGCGGTTGCACATTGACGTCTCCCCAGACAAACCCGTAAAAAATGGCCAGCAGCCAAACTTCATCATCCACCAATTGATGGAGATGTGGCGACCGCAACTGACTCAATCCTACCGTCATAGCGCCAAGGGGGTCGAGTGGGCCAGTGCTGAGGAAAACCTGACCTACTTGAGAGAATGCTGGTATCCTTTTGACAAACATGCATAGCAATGTGAGCAGATGTACTCTTCCGCCAAAAATAATAATTAAAAAAAAAAAATTAAAATGTCCTCATTTTAGCAAATCTGTGCGAATTGAGTCCTAAATAAAATAGGTAAAAAAATTACATTAAAAAAAAAAGTCACTCCGTCCGTATGTCTGTCCGGAGTGCCGACATTTAACCACGCGTCAGATGAACACAAACAAAATTAATCACACGACAGGAAAACCTATGGACAGATAGATCACAGCAACAGATTAACACAATATTAAACACACGACCTATAATCACAACAAACTTGATAAATAGTATTTAGACAGCATATTCCAATGCAGTCATCTCTGGATGATACACATAATGCAAATTTGGTCAATCCCCCTCCAAGTTGGAGCTGTCCAAAGTCGGTTAGATTAAGTACAGTACTTTGAAGTGATCTTGACCTAAGATAGAATATATATATATATGCATTATAATGGACAAACCTGCAGCAACCGTTGTGTGGATTTGAACAATTATTTGGAACTTCTTGGAGGATGAACGATACTAACCGATACGACATATTAATATTTTATAAAATATTAATATGTAGCATCGTTCATCCTCCAAGAATATTTAGTATCATTCATCCTCCAGCAGGTTCCAGATAAGTCTCAAATCCACACAACAGTTGCTGCAGGTTTGTCCATGGCCTGTCAAGCCGTCGATCGCCCCTATAATAAATACCAAAATGAGATCTGCAGTAGTGAATGGAGATGGAAGGTTTGGTTTTTTTAAAAAGGTGGGTGTAGGAAGAACAACAACAACAAAGATGGCAAGCCATTCAAATGTATATCCAGACATTCCTTCAGTGAAGGATGGCCCATGATCTGAAGTCAAATGCCAAAACTCAACAAAATCGCATGAGCTGTTTTGGAAATAATGAGCAAAATTTGTTTAGTAACAAAAATAACTCCAGTGACTTTGACCTTTGTGGTAGAGCAATATCATGACATGGGAGCCAGGTCACTAACCAATAAGGTAATGTTCTTAGGAGGTTTGGTCAAAATCCGTTCAGCGGTTCTTGAGGTGTGTGGCTTCCAACGGACCAATATTGGGTAGACAGACCAACCAGGGTGGAGAACAACTGAATCAAGAAATCTCTGAAATCCGACCGGGGCCCAGGGGCCAAGCCCCGGTATTCGCCCCCTGGAAGAAAATGAATTTATGCTATTTTGAAAGTAATTTAGGGCCTCTCCTAAAAGCAAAATTCAAAAAGTAAACATGAATAGAAACAAACCAAAAAAAAAAGAATGTTTTATGCACATGTCTTTCAAAAAAGTTAAGAATCTTGATTTGTAGGCCTAACAAAGTTTGAGGTCCACCACTGTTACACACAAACTCCACATTTTCAATTTTACTGGGCACACGTTTGTCTATTTTTTTGCTGTAAACAGGCAAGAATTTTTATAATTTTAGAGATATTTAGGGGTACGTTAGTAAAAACACCACATCTTAGGTATTAGTGACTAGTGTATAGATTTAAATGAAATAAAATACAAAATGAACAGAAATAAATTCTATTTTGATTATCTACCATTTTATACTTCTCTTGTCATGTGTTGTTTTTTTATTACTCCATGTGTATAAAAAAAAAAAGTTTTAAAAATTCCAAACAAGCCCCCTCTTCTTCACTTTCATGCCAGTCTGAAAGATCGTATGCATGCACACTAGTACTGACACTAATTGTCTAATGTCGGTACCGATCTCTTCCTCCGACTCCAAGACCATTTCTCTCATTTTAATGTCTAATAAATGGAAGCCTGTAAACTCCCTTTCATCAGTCGAAGAATCCAAACCATCCCTTTTAGGCACACACAAAAAAAAATTTGAAAAAAAATTCGAAAAAACGAACGCATCACAGAGAAAACTTGTGGAAATGCAGTCGAATGTTTTCACAACAGAATAAACCGGAAGTCAATTGCCGGAAGTCTCGCAATCTTTCAAACAACGCGAGAATATAACCACATAGTTGATACGGACGCTTTTGGACGTTTTGCCTGTTTAGACCTTCGGCCGCTTTTGGCCGTTATGCCCAGTAAAGGGTAGCCCCTCAGCTTCTCACACTCGGAACTCAATATTTTTTTCTCGGAAATGCAAATGCCTTCCGCGGAAATCCGCAGATTCGCGAAAAATTCTCCACCCTGGACCAACAGACCAATATTTGGCTCGTTCTGATTCCCCATATATTTCAAAGTAGAAAAGGATGATTTGGTGTCAACCAAAGAGGGCTATCCAGCAAAAGGAAAGAAGAAGAAGAAGAAGAAGAAGAAGAAGAAGAAGAAGAAGAAGAAGAAGAAGAAGAAAGTGACGCTGATGTTGATGCTGATGACGACGACGATAAGGACGATAATGATTACGACGACAATGATGATGACGAAAACAACAACTACAACATTAAAAACAATATTAATAAATAAAACATTGGATGTGCATTTTTCTTGACTACTCGAAGCATTAACCGAGCCGTTGAGCGAGTGGAAAGTTGCAAGAGGTCAGGTCTGAACCTAAAAGACAGGAATAAAGAAAGGGACAGAGATAGGGGGGAACACAAGACTGTCAAGCTTATGACTCCAAGCTTACAGCAATTAAGCAAGCTTCCTTCCACCCCAAAACTGGAAAGACAAATAAGCAAACTGTAGCATACCGCCACTGGATTTTTTTTTTTTGCAGCAGTTTGAAAACTTCGGTCTAACCATCATGTCTATAAAAAGAAAAGAGGAAAACAAAGAAAGAAAAAAAAAGAAAACAAACAAATGTAATAAAAGCAGAAGAATGTAAAGATTTTAAAAAATAATAATAATAATAAATCGGTGGTTTTGCACATAATCCAGTTTGTGCCGGTTTTGTCAAATAGAGGGATTACTACAAGAAAGATCTGAACTTCACTAGAAACAAAGAGACACTGTGTTGCGAATATATGTCTAACCACCCATTCAGCGGTCAACGAGGAAAAAAAAGTAAAGCTCTTTAATTGAATAACAGTGTTTAGACTTAGGCGAATGCATACCCTCTTCAATGACAGCTTTACGTGACGACATACTCTGAACACTTTTCTTTGCATTTTCATATTCCTTCCCTTGCTTGCGTGACGCTTTGATACCCTTTTGGCTGACTTTCATCACGGGGTTTGAATTTCTTTAAGGAATCATTGACAATTGTTAGAGAAATCACATTTGATGCACTGCCTTTCAAACCTGTGTGTCACTTTATATAGACACCTTACTTTTCCAAAAAGAATGTATCATTGGATATACCCATATTCATGTATTTTGTACAACCCAAACAGATTGTTTGCCTACAACCAGTAGTGCCTTGAGTCTGTACCAAAGGATGCTGGGTTGGACTACCTCTTTTATTGAAGACATTTCACCATGGGGGTTACCATCCCCTATGAGGACTTTTGATTTTCATTTTGCTTTATTTATTTATTATACTTGTGTATTTACATACATAGATAGTATATCTGTACTTTTAACTTACATATGTGATTGGCCTGACTTTTTGCGTGTATTATGAACAGAATCTGAGTCACCTGATGTGAACATAAAACGCTTTCGACGGTAAACACTATGTGCCATATACAAATGTTTTTGTTGTTGTACATTTTACAAGTGTAAATATATATGGATTTCTTTCCATGCACATAATAATTATTTGAAGCAAATTAGCGATTTAAAAAAATGTATTTTACACTTTGTACAATTTTTATTGTATCTTCAAAACTGCAGTTTTTAATATATATTTTTAATTGTATCTTATTCTTTCCAACTTTACCGTGGTCCTTATTATTTGAATTGTATCTTTTAAGAATTACATACTTTATTAATTGTATTTTGTACAGTTCATAGTATTACGACACTCACAACCTCTCTTGTCCAAATGTATACAATAATTTTTAATAAACTGTTAATTTTGACCAAACGTTTTGAGTACAGTTTACAGTGTGAATGTTTAGACAAAGTCAAAACTGAGTACCGAATGGTATGTGGATTTTCACAATGACAAAACAAGACAATAAATGAAAGAAGTGAAAGACGATAGGTGACAAGGAGGTAAAAAACAATTCATAATTCTTTCTTGTACTCCATACATTTTTTTTTTCTGGACAAGACTGTAGACAGCATTCAGTTCCACAGCAAACATCAACAGAACAGAACATGAAGAAAACATGCTTTTCCCATCCAGTTCAAAGTGAACACACTATTCTGTAATAATAAATCTCACTTCAAACAGAATGCTTTCTACTGTCTTTCTCACTACTTCTCTACCCTCACCTCTTCCCTCAATTATTCTCACACTCTTTCACTCTCACAAACACACAGAAGGATTCTCGCACATTCACATAATGTAAACAAAAATGGTCAAAAAGATTTCCACTACTACTAACAATCTGTATTTAAAAACTCTCGACAACAGACACTCTCTTCATCCACAGTGTTTGCGATGCTAAGTAAAAACTTTGTTCCAACTTCCAAATGACAATAGATTGTTCATTATATCACACACTTGTATATCATACACTTGTACAAGAGTTTGTCATAACTTTAATTTAATAACATACTTGTACCATCATTCCTTTGGTCATATGCAAAATATTTTTCAATCTTAAGACTTATTGTACAAATATGTCAAAAGTAATGTCGTCAACCACACTAAAATGCTAACAAAACTGACACAGTTAGCTCCCTTCCAGAATCCTCTTTCAACTGGAGGCCTTGTCTTCTGTGGGAGATGTCTCTGCAGACGTTTTTTCGCCTGCTGCTGGACTGTCTCCTGACGCTGCCTGCGCCATCTGCTGGAGACGAGCAGCGAACTTCTCCATTCGTTTTTCCTTTTTCTGCTTCTTTGAAAGAGCTTTCTCCTGTTTCTCTTTCTCTTCCAACATTTCCTAAACAGAATTACACCATTTTCAGAGGAGATAATAAGCCAAGGTCTAGTCTAATCAGATCATGACGCTCATTTGCCAGGCAAGCGAGTGCCACCTGTATACACAAACACACCCTGCAAACACTGTGACTCACATTCCCCAAGCCCAAAGTCAAAATGACACAGACCATGAAAATCTATTTCTGTTTCATTCCAGAACATGTATAAGCATACAGTGTTCTATTTACTAGAAATCTCTGGTTTGAAACACCTTTTCTATTTTTTTTTTTAAGTGTACGAGTGATTAACAATGATGATGTTGTTCATAATCCTATCCTATCCCGTAACTCGAAGGTTGTAGGGGCACCACAGAGGATAGTTTAACCAGCGTACTCCATCTTTCTCTGTCATCAGCAACCCTGATGGTTTTGCTTGGTGTCAAACCAGTCTATTCTCGAATGTTTTTTCTCCCACTTTTTTCGGTTGTTCATGTTGTTGTTACTGTTGATGATGATGATGATGATGATGATGATGTTGATGATGTTGATAATAATGATGATGATAATAATGATGATGATGATGATGATGATGATGATGATGATGATGATGATGATGATGATGATGATGATGATGATGATGATGGCGATGATGGGATAAATAACGGGTGCATACCAAAAAATAAAGCAAAAATTAAAATGCAGCAGAACTTCTCACCTGGAATTTGGAATCCCTGGGATCAACATAGTAGCCAAAATACTCCCTAGCCTCTTGAAGTACCTTCCGTTTCTTCTCTTCCCTCTTTTCCACTTCCATCTCTTTCTTTTTCAGACGATTTTGATATTCACCAATCCACTGGTCCATTTTTGCCATGTTCTCTCGCACTCTCTTTTCCCTGGTTCAAAAAATTACAAAATGAAATAAGCACATAAAATAAAGCTGAAATATTTATACATTCACAGCAGACCCATTCTCTCAAATTTTATAAAACACATGATGATCATAGAAATATTTGCATACATTTGTACAAGAGCTTTATTTATTTAGTCAGTTAGTTGTTATTTAATAAACATTTATTTGATTAAATATATTGAGATATAAAATAATAACACTGGTTAGGAATATGTATTTAGTTTCGTAAGTGAGAGATGGAAGGTATTAAATGTTATCCGAGTTCAAAAGCATGAAAACTATGAATCTGATAATATTTAAAATATATATATATTTCTATGGAAAGGACTTGAATCTCAGGCGATATACCTGTCAGCAACTTTTGCAGTCTTCTCGGCTTTTTCAGCGTTTAGCTTGGCCAGTTTTTCTTCCAAAGGGGGTTCCCATTCTCTGTACAAAGCTGCCAATTCCTGAGCTTTCTGTTTGCTGGTCCATGACAGCCTTGGGTCCACTCCAGACTCTGAACCAAGCTTGCCATAAAGTTTCCTATGGTATCTGTACAAGCCAAGTAAAACATTACCTTTGCTTAAAATTTAGCAGTTGTTTGTAATGTACAATATGAAAACAAACATATATAGATATTTGTTTCTTCCCTTATCTATCTAAATACAAAAGGATAAGCATCTATTCTAAATGGTTATGGGTCATTCTCAGAAAACCTGCCCAGTGAGGGTAAATACATACACAAACATTCTCTATTGATACGACTGACTACTTGTTTGTTTGTTCCTGACATATGAAATAAATATTTTCCAAAATAATATATGAGTCTTTCATTAATTTTATTGGTTTTATATCAATATGTATAGATTAGAAAATTCCGTCTAATGGGGGAAGCCATTTTGTGACATGCGTGATCATCCATACCTTTCTACATTATCTAAAGCAAAAATACTGCAATTTAACCTTAATCACAACAAGAGGACATGTAAATAGTTATTCTAATTCGTCGAATTAAAAAAGATTGCTCAATACATAAGAGATATGGAGTCTTGAATATGTTGCTAACCGTCGAGGCACTTTGTGTCAAAGTTTTCATTGAACATTGAACACAGTAAAAGTAGCATAAAAAGATACCCTAGAATTACATTCTACACACTACTTCATTCAATAGGCATTCTCAGCATGTAGATGTTTTGATACTGTATTTTTCATAAAATGATTTTAAGATTTTGTTTGGGCACCCTACTTTGCGTCAAGATTTTATACATCGACTGAACAAAGCATTTTTATTCAGCTTAAAAACATGAGAGGAGTTAGGAACTATTTTTATACAGCATAGTCATTAGTAGTAGTAGGTTGCTGCGGAAGGATAAATCATAAAAGGACTAAGCCTCTATGTTCAAAGGCCATGAGGTGTTTCCACATACCATTTGAATGTGGTGCCGAAGGCCGTGCCTCAACTGTACTAAGCGTGATCAATATCAGTTCTTATAAAATGCCTGAAACCACGAACAATGCCTTTGTTTAGTTCATCTGTGAAAGAAATATTCAACTTTGTCAAATATATTCACCATCTTTTGTACTTTACTGTCCAAGCCACGACTCGACTGTACAGTGTCTTAGCCTTAACTGTACACAATCCTAAAATATTTGTTACACCGCTCATGTTTCACTAATATCAGTCACCACAATACAGTTTACGTTTAGTGAAGTAGATCTTGTATACATACAAACATGTATGTATAAGATAGTGTATTTTCATTTGTGTGTTGTTGCTTGTTTCCATCTTCATCCACTTGACGGCCACAATCGACATGATGATTACTCTGCCGCACTGAGGGGGTTGCGTATAGAAGAAGTCAATAATAGGAGGAAAATGACTAGATAGATGAGAGTAAAACAATGGGAAGTCTACTCGGTGTGGAGTTTATCAGCAGACTACTACTTTTCGCCCAGGGGCTAGCTGACCCCAGCTCTGCCTAAGGCAACACAGGGCCCTCCTACCCCCACCCACACACATCTCCCTCCCCTCTCCAAAAAACGTGCCTATACTAGCTAAATAGGAGAGGTTAGTTTGCAGGCACCCTTGACTTTACATCATATTCACACTGTGTCTTAGAGCTATTGAAATTCTGCGTTTTCAGTTCCACAATTCACTTTTTTTTTCTTCTTCAAACTTCATTTTCTGAACACAAACTCGGTGGTAATTTGTTGGCACATGTTAATGTGATAAGCAATATGTTGCAATTTGTTTTTGTCATTCAACAACTTTACTATCCATGCAGTGCTCTTGCAATTATTGATTCTTAACCACCACACTAATTTCTACTTCCCAAGCACTTTTTAGCTTTCTTCTCTGAACTTTATTTTTCAAGATCTATGTCCCACAATTTTGAGAATGACCCTTATTATATCAACAGCATCAAATGATCAATCATCATCACTGAGCAATGCGAGAGTGAATTACTGTGGGAATGATGGTTGGTTAGTTAGTTATTCATTGCTTACAGTTACAGGGTTCAGCGGACTGCAAAGAGGCGAATCAGGACCACAAAATCACCACAACTTGGCTGAAAGAGAACTCACCCCTGATCCGCATAAAAGATCTGCTGAAACAACCCCAGTGGTAACACTGAAGGCACTCCACCAGCCGGTCACTGTACAATAAAAGCATCCCAAGCAGGAGACGCTGAGGCTATTCTCTAATTTATTGAACCCCGTTTACAAAAACAAAAATAGAATACAAACATCATTATAAAATATCAACAAAACACATACATATAAAATGCCTACATTGCTAAATAATAATAGGAACTAAGGAAGCCCTACTCCCCCTAGTGACCATTTCAATTTGGCAGAAAGCGTCCAATATTCCCAAGCTGATGCAACAGACCTCGCACAAATGAGGAGTTTTGTCCTGGAAGAGTTTTCAAGAAAAAAGGTAAGTGCCTGGTCTAGCAAAGAAGATGACAGTATTGTAGATTTATAGAACTGATAACGAACAAATGAGAAAAACAGTGACAGTGGGAATTTAAAGCACTAATTAAATAAGTAAATTTCCAGAAAGTGGAAAGTAGGCCTACTATTTAATCAGAAACCCTCGGAATCCCCAATGGGGGGATGGAAGGGGATGGGATGATGGTATGTGTATCTAAAACAATATACATCATAATATGACCTTATTATTACCTCACACTTCTTTGATAGTCATTGGTGATTTCTGGCATCTGACCACGCAGCCTTCTCTTTAGCGCTTCTGACAACCCCGAAATATCTCTCAGAGCTTCAATCCTCTGTTTATCTTCGAGATCGTCTAGCTGTAAGTCAGACAAAGCTGCATGCTTCATCTCCTTACTGCTTGCATCTGTAGAAGAGTATTTATTAATTGTCCCGATTACCGGCGAAGTCTTGTAAACTCCTGATGTAATATGCCGCCTGCCACAAAATGCAGTCAATGTCACTACACGGGTCATAGAGGATGCCATTTTGGCCCAAAATGTGCTAGTTAGTAGTTGCATCCCTTGGCGAAATAAAATTTTGGATATGCTAGAGATGCAACATAAAAAATCGCTTAAATAAATGGCGTTAGAAGTTAATGCAGTTAAGCTACATTTATTTTTCAAAAGCATGGAATTCCAACCAAAATGTTACTTGAATTTAAATGTTATTAAGGTCTCTCTTATCAGAGATTATGAAACAGGGTGGTGTCCCTTTGTTGACAACCTTGCGCTCAAAACAAGTTTACAAATGGCGGACGTTTGATTCAACAAGCCAGAACACGATGACAGTCGCTCACCGTGAAATGTATCATCTATCATTAGACATTGCTGTCTCTTGGGTTCCAGTATACTGCCCACAACAGTGAAAGGTTCGCAGGAATAGCACCTGATTTATGTCTGTGCAAGCAGTTTTTGTAGATTTATTGATAATTCTATTTATTGTTTGCAGCCATGCAGGTGCCTGTTTCACTTTCAGTCTGATTGTGAATCTCTTGATGTTACTTATAGTTTCATTGTATGTTTTGTTTGTTTGTTTGTTTGTTTTTTATTGGGGGAGGGGGAGAATAGCCTGCAGTAATGAAAAATGCACACAAAGAACATGACATATTTTAAACTACAATTTTAGAGATGACATGTATTTACTTAATTGTGTTTGACAGAATTTTGATTGCATCCAGAAATTTGACATTATACAATGGTGGTAATATGCATGTCTGGCAGCAGTCAATGCCAACTTTAAAACTTTCTAATTTGATGCTGAGTTGATGATTACATCATCCAGGTTATTCCAACGATTATTGTGCAACTTTGCAAGGGAAGAAATCATGCAAGGGAAGTCAGATCGAGTGTTTATACTTGTTAAGAGTTCTTGCTTATTTGTTAGAAGTTGTTGACTAAAGTCAATATGAGTCAAATGTCTTGAATATTTTATGACAACAAGGTTGGACCAAAGCATCATGAAGGTTGAACTAGAAGTAATTGCCTCTGCAAGTATCAAGCGCCGCAAACCATGGCCACGCATTAACTGGGTGGGAACAGTAAGTACATGAGTTTTGATCAAGAACTACACAGTTCAAAATTATTGATAAATATTCAATGAATGAATAATAAATTAAAATGTTTTAAGAGCATTTAAACATTTCCACACAAAAAGCATGATTACATTTACAAGGTTGTCATTTATTACTGCTGCAATAAAAAGCTACCATAGGTTTTTGAGATTTAAAAAACAACAATAACAATAAAAATCACATTTTCAACAACAAAACCATTGATTATGTGTTAAATAATACAGCACTTTGTTTCTGAGATATACAGTACAGTTTGTTTGTATTTAAATTTGTTGGTTTCATGTTTTCTTAGAACTGAATGTTTTTGTAGTATTATTTATTTATGATTTTAAAATATAATGTTGTGTAATAATTTACAGAAACGGCAGAGTTTGTTGATGCTGGACAAGGGACGAGTAAGCGTGTTGTACATTCCATCTGGGAAGACGAAAAGGAAAATCCCACATCTGACAGACGTGATTACTAGTGCAAGGTGCATCACTGTGACACCAAATGGTAAGTGTAGTCCAATACAATACAATACAATACAGTGTAATACAATACGGTTCATTGCAATATAATAAAGGCAACACAATAGCAATACAATACAATTGAATGCAATGCAATGCACTATAGTAATGACAATACACTACATACAGTTTTATAAAACCTTATTATCTCACCAGAGAAATTTTAAAATTATATATATTTATTGTCCGACTGTACCTGCAGATGAGATATTTTCTTATCTTCAGATACAAGTATTTTTGGAGGCTCAACGACCACGTGTTCGGGGCCAAGACGAGCCACACTGTACTGTGATGGACACAACTTACCAAGATCTGCACAAGAGACAACATTGTCATAGGAACCTGGAATGTCAGGACCCTAACTGCGGATGGAAAATAAGAAGAACTGGCCCACAAGCTGCACCACTATCGATGGAACATTTTAGATATCAGCGAACTGCGCTGGAAAGGCCTAGTTGAAACAATGACCAACAAAGGCCACAAGCTTAATTTCAGCGGGAGAGATGATAGGCATGAACATGGCATTGGATTCTTGGTATACAGAGACATTCTAGCCACTGTCGTGGGTTGCCACCCAGTCTCCAGTAGACTCATTACCATCCATCTGAGAGCAGCCCCTTTCTACATCACCATCATCCAGGTCTATGCCCCAACATCAGACTATGACGACAGCGAAGTGGAGGATTTCTATGAACATCTGCAGGCTGTCCTTGACCAAGTGCCGAAGAAGGACATAGTCATAGTGCAAGGCAACTGGAATGCCAAGGTTGGCCAAGATGCATACCACAACTGGGGAGACACATGTGGACACCACTGCAACAACTTGGAGTTTGCCAGATACAGCAATCTAATACTGGCAGACACGCTTGGTCTCCACAAAAAATCCTGATAATGAAATTGGTGCAAGGCAGGGGCGGATCAGTTAGTTTTTGGGGGGGGGTTTCCAAAATTTGTATAAAAAATACATTAAAAAAAAAAAAAAAAAAAAAAAAAAAAAAAAAAAAATATATATATATATATATATATATATATATATATATATATATATATATATATATATATATATATATATATATATATATATATATATATATATATATATTTTATGTTTATTTTTATTTTTATCTTTATAATTGTATTCTCTCTCTCTCTCTCTCTTTCTCTCCTTCTTCTTCTTCTTTCTTTTCCTTTTTTTTTTTTGGGCTGGGGGGAAACCCCGGAACCCCCCCCCTCGTCCGCCCCTGCAGTGCCAGCGGGGAGCATCACAATCAGATTGACTACATCATGGTCAAGAAACTCTTCAGATCAAGTGTCAACTTTGGCAGGACATGCACTTTTCCAGGCTCAGACGTTGGAAGTGATTACGATCTCCTGATGATGTCTTTCAGGCACAACTTGAAGTGAGTAAACACATGCAGCAATGTGCACCTGAGTGAAATTCGACCTGGACAAATTGCAAGACCCGGAGGTGGCAGAAATATTCCAAGCCACATTTGGAGGGAAATTTGCACCACTGCTCATTTTGGGAGCTGGTGAAATAGATGTCAATACCATGACCAGCACTTTCAACTCGGATGTGACAGATGCGGCCACTGAGATTCTTGGCAAGTACTGCTCAAAGAAGAAACCGTGGATCACACCTGAACTTTTGGACCTGTGTGACAAACGAAGAGAGATGAAAAAGAAAAAGAACACCTCATAGGGAGCTGATGCAAACCGAAAAATCAACAATGACATCCGAAAAGAAATGCGCACAGCAAAGGAGAACTGGATAGAAGATCAATGCCATGAAATAGAGAACAGTCTGAACAAGAACAACAGCAAAAAGGCCTACCAGACTGTCAAGCGGCTGACAAGTGTTAAACAGACCAAGGTGTCAACGATCCAAAGCAAGTCTGGCATATATGCCTTACAGAAGAACAAGAAGTCTTGGATAGATGGGCAGAGAACTGTTCTGACCTTTACAACCACAAACCAAACGGAGACCCATCAGTTCTAGCATGTCCGCAGAACAGAGAAAAAGAAGAAACCCTCCCAATTCTCAGAGAAGAAGTTGAGGCAGCAGTGCAATCGCTGAAGAATGGGAAGTCAGTGGGAGTGGACAACATACCCACAGAATTGCTACAAGCAGGTGGAGAAGCGATGATTGATGCCCTCTCCATGATCTGTAACAAGATCTGGCAGAGTGGGGAGTGGCCTACACCATTGACCCAGTCACTTGTCATCCCCAAAAGAGCAATCTTCAGGAGTGTGAAATTTACCCCACCATTAGCCTCATCAGCCATCCCAGCAAGGTCCTCCTAAAAATAATTCTCAGGTTGAAACCCCAAGCTAAACAAATCAAACCTGAAGAACAAGCAGGATTCAGGGCAGGGTGAAGAACCACTGAACAGATTTTCAACCTCTGAATATTCTGCGAGAAATACCAACAGCACCAACAACATCTACATCATGTGTTTGTAGACTTCAAGAAAGCATTTGACCAAGTCTGGCATGCAGCTCTGTGGGCAGCCATGAGAGTGTACAACATCAGCCCTAACAATATTAAAGTTATCAAAAGTCTGTATGACAAGGCTACCAGTGCAGTCCTCCACAACAGCGCCATCAAGAACTGGTTCAGAATAACAATCGATGTGCATCAAGGATGCCTACTGTTTCCAACACTCTTCATCTTCCTGGAGCACATCAGGTCATATGCCCTTGCAGATCACGAAGGCACAGTAAGCATAGGGGGTAGAGTAATCTCCAAGCTCCGTTTTGTGCATGACATTGATGGATTGGCTGGAAAGGAACAGCTGATACAGAGGCTTGACACCACCTCCAGAGCCTTTGGAATGGAAATAAGTGCAGAGAAAATCCAATTGATGACCAACAACACCAATGGCATTAACACGGACATCAAAGTTTAAGGCCAATCCCTCAACACCGTGCATAGCTTCAAATATTTAGGAACCATTGTACCAGACAATGGGTCCTGAAAGGAAGTCCTTTGCAGGATCACACAAACTACTTCTGCCCTGAAAAGGTTGAAGCCCAGTTGGAAAGACAGGACCATATCAGTCTACACTGCAAGGTAAGGCTGCTGCACTCACTTGTCATCTCCCTCTTCCTAAACGCTTGAGAAATATGGACCCTCATAGCAGACCTACAATGAAGAATACAAAGCATGGAGATGAGGTGCTACAGAAGTCTTCTGGGCATTTCCTATACCCAGTACATCACAAATGACGCAGTCTGACAGACCATCACACAAGCCATTGGACAACATGATGACATGCTCACAGTGGTGAAAAAACGGAAACTCTGATGGTATCAAATCACCAGAGCATCAGGCTCATCAAAGACTATCCTGCAAGGCATGATACAAGGAGGCAGAAGATGAGGGAGACAGAAAAAGAGGTGGGCGGACAACATTCGAGAATGGCTTGACACTGAGCGAAGCCATGAGGATTGCTGAGGACAGAGAAAGATGTGGTGCCCCTAAGGACTTCCAAGTGACGGGATATGGTAGGATAGGATAGAATGGGATAGGATTTTCGGAGCATCAATCAAGCTATAAATCTGTCTGTTTATGTGTTTAAATTTATTTAGTTTTTATATGTGAATTTACTGCTTTTCTTTCTATTTTTCTATATATAGGCGGAGAACTTGTGGGCCTCCTAGATAATGGGGATGTGTTTGTTTGGACCAAAGACACAGAGAAATTGCAGACTATTTGTGGGCTGGCCTCAAGGATTGACAATGCAATATTCACACAGGGCAAGTCACTTAATGGCATGGTTTATTCAATAAGACTGAAATGATGGAGGTAATAGGGACCTTTTGGAAGCCAGCGATTTTTTTTGTGTCCGTGACATCAACAGTTTATGCCCTTATTAGTATGCAAAGGTGAAAGTTCACGAAATCTTTCTCGGTGGTTTCGTGGAATAGCTTTTGTTTATTACATCGCTTGTATGACATCCAAATTAATGTGATTTTGTGAAAGGGTCCTTACTCAGCCATTTTAGTTGTTTTGAGACTTAGAATGCAGTTTGAAGCAAGGTACTGGAATAAGTCAAGTTTGTCATTGCGTGGCGTGTGAAGCTGCCTTGCGGCAACCACAAAAAGAGAAAATAGTGCGGAATCACTTTCATAATGAAATCACTAGCTTCCGAAAGGTCCTTTATAAACATGGTGGTGATCGTAATGGTGGTGGTGTTGATGATGATGATGATGATAATGATGAGGATGACAATGATGATGATGATGATGATGATGATGATGATTTTATACTGAGAACAATGTTAATTACATTTATAGTAACTGCAGGTTTACCATGCAGATTTTTGGTGATTGTTGCCATTATTTTTAGCCATTTGTTATTGTTTGTTGATATGCGTTAATGAGTTTAATTCAAATGTCCCTTTCTTCACTATTTCTATATATGTGTGATGCATGTGTATTATGAGTTCTTGTAGTAGTAGTAGTAATTTATTTTATTATTATTATTATTATTATTATTATTATTATTATTATTATTATTATTATTATTATTATTATTATGTTTATTATGTTTATTATGTTTATTATGTTTATTAATATTATGTTTATTATGTTTATTATTATGGTTATTATGTTTATTATGTTCATTATTATTTTAATTATGTTTATGGTTATTATTATTGTTATTATTATTATTATTATTATTATTATTATTATTATTATTTTTACTATTATATTTTGGTTGTTACACAGGTCCTTGCCAGGTGTTTGCCAATAGCGACTGTACCAAAGTCCTGCTCACGGTGAACTACACGGAGATCTTCCTGTGGCAAAGGGACACAAGTTACACCTACCTGGAAGGCAAAGATCACACACTGGTGGGATGCTGGACCAAAGTAAAGTCCTGTGAGGGAATGACGATGCCCAGTGCGACATGCCATGAGACTTGCTTACATGCCGCTTTCGCCAGCAGCTCGGTGAGTGTGTTTACGTTGTGAATGCAGTTGAGCATGCTTCCATGACTGTGGCACAATTTTCTTTTATGATTGTGTAAAAGGAGGCAAAACAGAAAGTGCCAGAGTGACCCATGTGTTAGGGTTGAGACACATCATTCTGGGATGTTCCAAATCTTTCTACAATGTTCAAAGGCTATAAATAAAGCACTTTGCGAGTTTAGATTAAAAGTGTATTAATATTAATGGAGTTGTTGATACTGTTTGTGTCTTTGGCTGAATAAAGTTGGACAACTTTCTATAACGACGACTGTTACCTTGTTATTGAGTGAGTGGGATGAATGGGTACAAACATGAGTTACAGAGATTCAAGCATCAGGCTGAATGCACCTTTGCCGTATAACACCCTGATATGGCATTGCCATTTATTTTACAAGTAGTTCCATAACATATATCAGTTGGCACTTCCAATTTGTGCATAGCATGTTGTGAATATTTAAGTAGTAATGTGTTGTATTTAAAATTGTGCCGCTTATTCAAAATCACCACAAACCCAGAATAAACTTAATTTTTTTTTTAAGTCCACTTTCATAATAATATTGAATATTGAAAATTGCATTGAGTTTGTGTATAATATGTGGCATTAAGAATTACCTTATTCTGTTTCATTACTTGTAGCTGCTAGGCGATTGCTGTGATATGTCCATCGTATTCAACAATGGTGCCAATCTGACTGTGTGTTCATTGCTCATCCGTTTCTTCCCACCTGACCCTTCTGCTGACAGCAGGTGAGACTACGGTCGTAATTAGTATTATAATAATTGTATGTTCATCCGAGTAGCTGTGTGATGGTCATTCTGCTCATCTGGGGGTGAAGAAACTATAAATGTTTTTCTTCTCGATTTTGGGCTTTATTTTCATTTATTTTAATTTGCTTCTTTCTGTACACCTTGTGATTGCGTAACAGAACAAGCTTTATGGAGATCTTGCTGGTTAATCAAGTATATGTGTTATAGGTATACTCACAATAATAATAATAATAATAATAATAATAATAATAATAATAATAATATGATTTAGTGATATAATGATAAGAGTTCATATTAATAAGTGTTCAGATCTGAGTATAAACTGAGGCCTAGTCTGTGCACGCATGTTTTTTTATTCCATGTACTTCAAAAATCCTGATGCTCATGTCCTAGACGGGTGGGTGCCAGTTATATAAACACACCCAGCAAGCACTCGGTCCCATTCCCCCTCTTTCCTCCAGGATTGCTCAGTTGTTTGGAGCGTTTAGATGATGCTCATGAGGCAGAAAGTTGACACCTTGGGCGGCTTGAGTTAGATCATGTCAAGGTCAGCACCTTGAGCAGTTCTTGAGTTGAAGAAGCGCTATGAAAGAGCAATAGGAACAAAATATAATAACCGTTTGACCTTCCGTTTGGGAAGTGATTCCAGAATTGACATTTTCTACACATTATATTTTTGCTTCAAGAAGGAGAAACAGGTTTCAGAATAAGTATGAAAAATGATTGTTATGGTGATGGCGATAGTGGTGGTGGTGATGGGGGTGATGGTGAGATTCCTGCAAGAAATCTATTGAAAGCTTTTGTCAGAAAGCATGAACTTGTTAAGAGTAATGTTGACTACATTTACACTGTCTAACCTTTGTTTCTGTCTTGCTTCTAGTTACCCCATCCCGCACCAGCAGTGGAAGTGCCTTCAGTACCCTCTTCACAAAATATCATCCGGCTGCGAGCCCATCAACATTCAAGGGGCCTATGTAGCGCGCTATTCCCATGATGTCAGCATCCTGGCTGTGGCGGTTAACCAGAAGTCACCGGCGGACACCAGCATGCTGTTTGTGTCCCCAGTCACCGACGTGCTGCTGCTGTCTTCCATGAGGGGCTGTGGTGTCAAGGACCCAGAGACCAAGAGGGGCAAGTAAGTAATTGTCTTTCTTCTGTGGCCTGGCTGGAGTAGGCTTCACTTGCTTGCTTTCATTGTGCTTCAGTGTTCAGTTAAAGTGTTCTGTTAAACATTTTCCAGCTCATAGTTGGGAATCTTGGCTGAAGTCAAAATCACCTTGCACTCAAACTTGCTGCATGCTTGTGCATAGTATAATAACACGAACCTCTGAACCATCCATACCATTGAGCACCACTGATCCACTCAACTTGTCACCAATATGCAAGGGTGCGGAAAGCCAGAAATTCCAACTCATCCATTGAACTAATGACCTAGTTCTTCACCTACAGCATTTCCCACTAGTCCGTAATCCTTTGTGATACGGTCAAACTTGAAAGGATCGTGGAAAATAGAATGGAGTGAACAGACACCAGCTAAAAAGTTGCTAGTCAGGCAAGTCACCTACAAGGTTTAGGTTGCCCGAGAAGAAATTGCTCGCATTAGGCGACTAGGCAGAGAAAGATGGAGTATGCTGGTTAAACGATCATCTGTGGTGCCCCTACAACCTCCGGGTTACGGGACAGGATAGGATAGGATAGGATAGGCGACTAGGCAAGGGTTTTCAACACTCCGGTATGGTTGACATAAAACACTAATTAGACTATTAACAATACATTATGAATTATCTACTTCATTGTCAATTTTGAACAATCACACACACGAACACACTGAGCATGCTACAGAATATTAACCAAAGAGACTCCAGTAGATAAGACCCCTTCCGGCAACATGGCGCCATCCACTAGGGCGACTTGATGTTGGGTGTGTTTTTCTGTGATAGTTGTGTGGTTTTAGTGATATTGTTTTATTCAAGGGTGTCAGGATGTATAATAGAGAATTTCGTTTACATGTGAGTGAGACAGTTGACAGTAAGTCCTGCACAGTTTGTTTGATTCCACCCGATATTTATGTCAATGGACTCGGAGCAAGTACTTTCACAGGCGCCTGGTCTAGTTATTTAGTCTAGATATCGAGGTCTACTACTAAGCATTCGGTATTTATCATTGTTTTTTAATTTAATCATGTGCATTTTTTCTCCCTTATTAACTCCACTATGTGATTTTGAAATTTTGCTTGGGAGCAAACCGGATTACCCGGAGAAAACCCCCGAGACATGGCCCAAGTCGAAAGTATATGTGTGAAAGAGAAAAAAAGTTTGTGTGTGTGTGTGTGTGTGTGAGAGAGAGAGAGAGAGAGAGAGAGAGAGTGAGAGAGAGAGAGAGAGAGAGAGAGAGAGAGAGAGAGAGAGAGAGAGAGAGAGAGAGAGAGAGATTGTCTGTGTGTATTAGATTTTGTCGAAGCTTGTCTGTGATTTAGTATATACACTTGTCCATTTTTGATACTTAAAATTTTCATTGCGATTGCGCTTAATGCTGCAACTGTGTATATAACATCTTTCAATTGAAGTCTTAAAAGGTGTAGTGTGGAGTGTGTATGTGTGTACTTTATTTATTTATTTATTTATTTAATCGTTCTTATATAGCGCTTTACCAGCTCAAGAGCTGCTCAAGGCGCTGGCCGATACAGGATCTAACTCAAGCCGCCCGAGACGCCCACCCGCAGCCTTTGGGCGCATGGTCTGACGCTCGGACAACTGAGCACAATCCTGGGCAGCCAGGGATGGGGGAGAAGGACCTAGGTGCATGCTGGGTGTGTTCTTGTCACCGGCACTCACCCGTCTAGGACATGAGCGTCAGGATCTTTAAAGTCCGTTATGATGGAATTTATGCGCCACAGACTAGACCTCGGTTTATACTCTCATCCGAAGGAGTATGACTGTTTACCAGCATCGGGACAATTTCCATGTGCAATGTATGTTGTCATTTGGCTGAATACATTCTGTATTCTATATTCATGATTATTATTATTATTATTATTATTATTATTATTATTATTATTATTATTATTATTATTATTACTATTAATATAATTATCATTATTGTTATAATTATTATTATTTACACTGATCTTTTGATTTGCACAGGAATTACTGGGTGAGGGACATAGCATGGCTGCCAGACAACTTGTTTTTGGCCTGCATTTTGGCCAACGGTTCCTCCGCTCTGCTGTCACGGCTGGGTGAACCCGTCGCTATTGCCACGCATGGTTGCTCTGTCGACATGGGGCCAGCCTATTTCTTGCCTCTGCACCCTCTTATCTCTATCCAGTAAGTTACCAGCAGGTTACTCTAGAACTGCTGTGTGATGACCCTGTAAAGCAAGTCAATTTTTTGTCCCCCCCTCCAAAAGAAAGAACAATACACATCATTTTGTGCAATGCAATTAGGTATGTTTTGAAGGTTTGGTGCCCTCAGATTGCAGGATCCAGACAAGTACATCATCAAAACGCTGCCACAAAAGGAACCCGTTCACTCTTTTTAACCATCAAATATTAAATAACAGAGTGGTGCCTAGCATTAATTTTTTTCTATAAGTTTTGAAGTTTTTTGTTAAAAAATACAGTCTTTTTAAAAACTATTGCAGAAAAAACATTCGAAAGTTTGCGAGACACGATGTTTAGAGTCAATTTTCTCATTTATGAGACACAGAAAATGTATGGATATATGGACATCTTTTTATTTTATTTTATTTTATTTTATTTTATTTTATTTTATTTTATTTGGGGGAGAGGGGGAAAGGGCGGAGGAGGGAGGGGGGAGGAGGGTGGAAGGAAGAGGGGAGGAGCATTTTAGGGCTCAGAATCACTTTAACTTAAATAAGTTCTTATAATAAAAATACTTGGATGCTGTATACATGCTTTCTCCCCAAATCACCAATCAGGCACAAAGTGTCGCAATCTGTATATACACTCACATGCTGCACACAACTTGCACACACACACAAACAATCCACATCTATCACTCAGACACACACACACACAAACAATCCACATCTATCACTCAGACACACACACACACACACAAACAATCCACATCTATCACTCAGACACACACACACACAAACAATCCACATCTATCACTCAGACACACACACACACACAAACAATCCACATCTATCACTCAGACACACACACACACACACAAAATCCACATCTATCACTCAGACACACACACAAACAATCCACATCTATCACTCAGACACACACACACACACAAACAATCCACATCTATCACTTAGACACACACACACACAAACAATCCACATCTATCACTCAGACACACACACACACACACACACAAACAATCCACATCTATCACTCAGACACACACACACACACAAACAATCCACATCTATCACTCAGACACACACACACACAAACAAACAATCCACATCTATCACTCAGACACACACATACACACAAACAATCCATATCTATCACTCAGACACACACACACACAAACAATCCTCATCTATCACTCAGACACACACACACACACAAACAATCCACATCTATCACTCAGACACACACACACACAAACAATCCACATCTATCACTCAGACACACACACACACACAAACAATCCACATCTATCACTCAGACACACACACACAAACAATCCACATCTATCACTCAGACACACACACACACAAACAATCCACATCTATCACTCAGACACACACACACACAAACAATCCACATCTATCACTCAGACACACACACACACAAACAATCCACATCTATCACTCAGACACACACACACACCCACAAACAATCCACATCTATCACTTAGACACACACACACAAACAATCCACATCTATCACTCAGACACACACACACAAACAATCCACATCTATCACTCAGACACACACACACACACACAAACAATCCACATCTATCACTCAGACACACACACACAAACAATCCACATCTATCACTCAGACACACACACACACACAAACAATCCACGTCTATCACTCAGACACACACACACACACAAACAATCCACATCTATCACTCAGACACACACACACACACACACACACACAAACAATCCACATCTATCACGCAGACACACACACAAACAATCCACATCTATCACTCAGACACACACACACACACACACAAACAATCCACATCTATCACTCAGACACACACACACACAAACAGTCCACATCTATCACTCAGACACACACACAAACAGTCCACATCTATCACTCAGACACACACACAAACAGTCCACATCTATCACTCAGACACACACACAAACAGTCCACATCTATCACTCAGACACACACACAAACAGTCCACATCTATCACTCAGACACACACACAAACAGTCCACATCTATCACTCAGACACACACACAAACAGTCCACATCTATCACTCAGACATGCGGTGCAAAGGCAGGGAGATTGCTATTAGAAGACGGAAAGGAAATCGAAAATTTTAGGTAGACATTTTTGATTGACTGCATCCGATACCCTTAGTGAAAGGAATGAGAAAGTACCCAGGGAAAACCCTCTTACTATTGAGCATTAAATTAATGTTACCGTTGGACTTTCTTTACCACTTTAAAGACTTTAAAAAAAAACATTTTACTTCAAGGCTCCAGCAGTCGCTCTCCATTTTCTCTAAACCATGAAAAGTTTAGTTTTTTATTTTATTTATTAGGGGTGATGAGCTTCAGAGGAGACTAGAGGACAGGGAGTTTGAACAGTCCTCAGCTGATGATGGGGAACCGCTGCAGCAGGTTTTCTCAGTGTCTGCCCACCCCTCCTTACCCATTCTGGTCTTTAGCGACGGTTACATGGTCACCTTCACCCAGCTGCCTGGAGAACTCAACTCTTTTGTCTTCATGCGGACTATGGTGCTCGAGTCATCCAAATACTTGAAAGAGGTATAAAATAAATAAACTAAATAATGACTTTTTTTGATACTGAACGAAGCCATCAGGGCTGCTGAGGATATAGAAAGATGGAGTATGCTGGTTAAACGATCATCTGTGGTGCCCCTACAACCTCCGGGTTACGGGACAGGATAGGATAGGATAGGAAATAATGACTTGGATGCTGTTTATTTTCAATACAAAATAATTTTTAATATTGCGATGTTTTGAGAAAGAGAAGACTGAATTGCCCCCAAAATTATCCATGTATAATTATTTACAGATCGAGAAACTAGCAGACTGCTTTTTTTAAAGTAGAAAACTTTAATTCAGTGCAGAGAAAGAAAATCATTTTTTTTTGAGGGGATGGGGGGTGGAGTGGTGAATCATCAATCAAGTTTGTACGGTGCTTGTGAATACTGAAATTTAAAATTAAAATTAAAATGGAAACAACAGAATATCTTTTGTAATGATGTGGTTTGTGATCATTTTTACAGATTGGAGAGTCGCAAAACCTTGACCTGACCCTTGCGAATCCTTACAACCTTCCTGGAGTGGAAGAAAAGGTCAAAGCCTCACCACGACGACCCAAGGCACAGACACAGGACAACAAATATTTCTCTTTTGAGGACTTGGATGGCTCGCTCAATGAAACTGTTGACAGTGAAGTGAACGCGATTCTTGGAGCAGACGCCAAGAAATCTGGCCAGAATTTTGGAGCGGTGGGCAACTTGAACGCTGGAAAGATCGTGTTTGGGGAACCAGACCTGTTGCAGACCTTTTTGGACACGTCAGCTATGAAAGCGCGAGAGGACGGTACGAACTGTGTTGTGGTTGTTTTCTTTTCATTTTAGAAACTGCGGGTCCTCCGTTAACACCAAGAATAATGTCCACAACTATTCCTGTGCCCCAGCACCCTGTAATCTTTTTGTTCCGGGTTTTCTTTCCTGCACAACGCCCTTTCAATCCTTCTGTCGCTTACTTTCTGACAATATCTTTCAATCAGAGCAGCTCCCTCACTTCAGTTCTTACCGTAGGTAGCTAGTATTGTAATGTTAAGCAAGCGTGGCAGGCTATGTAAATGTGGGAGACAAAAAGGTCCTGTAAAAGACACCTAAAGGGATGGGACTGGAGTTTAGTGATAATATCCCGGATAAAATCCCTATCAGATGCTAGCCTCTGAGGAACAAGGGAAGAATAGGAAAGATTTATCTCCCCTTCTCTTTTGCCAATGGTTTATGTACGTTTGTGGAATTGTGCCATAGATACAGATGCCCATTTCGCTGTTGTCTCAGCTTGTCAGCCGGGCTTGCTGAAAAACAAGTGACTGATTTTCCCAATGCATAAGAAGATGCCTGAATAAAGTCTCAGAAAAAAACAACTTCATACAGGAAAAAAAAATAAAAATAAAGTCCCCTAGTTGGCTGGTGGGCAACACAAATGGGAAGGAACCAACCTAACTTTTTGAAAACAAACTCATAGCACAAAAAATATTTTTTTAAATCTAGGGTTGCAGTCTTGGTTGATTTGAACAAGGGTTCGTTTGGAAAATGACAAAATGGGTTATTTCGGGGTCAGGCTTGATGACGAATGTGGTGCGAGCCAAACATGCCTTGCTGCTGGTGTGGAAGCTGGCGTCCTCCACCACTGACCACTGGACAGCCAACATCGATGGGGTGGTCAAGAAACTGGTGGACAACATTGTCAAGCTGTTCTCGGTCATCCTGGACTGCCCACCTGTGGCAGAGACGTTGGATAGACAGCAACAGAATCGGCCATCTCCAGCTATCCAGACAGCCAGTCTTTTCCAGGTAGGACTCCTTCTGTTCTGCTTAGGAATACTTACAATGTTGCTACATTACTGGAATGGAGGCTGTCCTATTTATTTACCTGCTGCAAAATTATAGTGCAAACGGACTGGAGAACATGGGACTTTGAGCTACTACTACTACTACTACTACTACTACTACTACTACTACTACTACTACTACTACTACTACTACTACTACTACTACTACTACTACCAAATGAAATTAGATAAGATTACATTACATTCATTTATATTACATTAGAGACATACAGACAGACATATGGATAAATACATACTGATTGATCGATCAGTGGAACAGGATAGAGACAGAGAAGCATTCACTCATTCATGATGAAGTGACAATGTACTGTAATTGTAGGACACATCTTACTGCTGGACTGTGTACAGGTGATCAGCCTGTACCGACATCTGCTGGAAGTGGCTCAGTTTGACGCACTGCACCAGCATCTGGCTCCATCCATCCTCTATCTCGCTCATGTCACCATGACAACTGTGCTGGAAAGCCGAGCCTTGCAGACGACCGACCCGCGGATGAAAACTCTGTCAGGCTGTTTCACGCTTCTCAAGTTCACAGAGAAAACGCTCAACAATCTTTACGTTTGGTTGCCAAGATCACTACAGGGAGGGTGAGTTTTGTTTGCTGTTGCTTTTGTCTTTTTGGCAATATTCCTTTTCCACTCATTTATTCTTTTTCCTACATTTTCCTACTCTTTCTGATAAAACATTTGTCCTATCACCGTTTTTATTTTGAAAAATAGTACAATTTGATAAATGTAATTTTAAACCACATTACCTTATCTTGAAAAGCTATCATTTTATAGACTTGTTATTGTTCAAGTATCGTTCTTCTGAGTTCAATCTCAACTTTATACTGTCCGAACCTAATAGTTTTTTCCTTTGTATTTACAGTGATGATAAACTGATTGATAACAGAGCTTTGAAAGATGATTGTACAATCTCTATATAACTTGTTATCATGGTGAATACAGACTTGATGGTTTGTTTCTCAGTGTGTTTGTGTGTGTGAATGTGTGGCGAAGTAGAAACACACGTTATTGCTACACACTCTTTATACTCTACCTACGTTCTTTTGACGGCCCAGTTATTTAAAAGCTAAAACAATGTTCTGTGAGGGTTAGGGTTGTGTTAAGCTGAGGGTTAGATTAAGGGTTACGGTTTGAATTAGAGTTAAATGGACAAATTTCAAAAAATGTCAAACCAATCTATGTTGGGTTTCATGAAAGTCGTAACAGCGGCGTTTTTACACAGTTGTGTGTGTGTGTACGTGTGTGTTTGTTTGTGTTGTTTGATCCACACTTAGTGGTTTGATTACAGGTATTCATCCATGGTTTATTGTTTGATTGTAGTGATGAGGCTAGCCACAGAGCTCTAGGAGATGTGTTTGAACCATTGCCAAGTGCTCTGGGAGGAGGAAAGGAGGTGCAGAGAGAACATTACCAGATTGGAAAGCAGTCATTTGATACCAGCCAACTGGTGGCCAAAAGGTCGGTAGTAACATCAAATCAGTGTCGAGATAAAAAGTTTGTGTTAAACGTTTATCCCTTTATTTTGTTTTCTTCAACTGCACCTGTTTTAGGGTTCAAAATGAATTTGATCATTATCATTTCCTCTATTTAATGTAACTCATAGTTTGTTTTTTTTTAAACAGGGTCTGTAGCAGTTCATGTTCATTTGTTTGTAGCTCATTGAAACATTACTCATAGTCTCATAGATAAAAGTTTGTGTTTGTGTGTGTTAATGCACGATCGATGGGCTCTAGAAGAGTGTGAGAGAGAAGGTTCAGAGTGGGGTTACACTTGAACTGTGCCGATTTTCATAACCTGTTTGGTTGTTCTATAAAGAAGTGCATCAGCGCTGTGATCATGCTTTTTGTGTGAAAATATGTATGAGCTTATTACATTTTCATTCATCCATTCATTCATGTTTGTGTGTGAGAGTGTAGAGAATTACTCCACGCTTGTGCATGTCCTTTCAACGAAGAAAGAGAACTTGCTCTGTAAGTACTTTCTTTGGTGATCCGATGACTAATTTCATAAACAAAAGTGCCCTTCGATTTTAGCAATGCTTTCATGACTTTTAACTTCAGACATGGAACATTTTATTGTCCAAGAAATATCGGAATATATAGACTCATGAGTCAAAAAGTATTGTTCATCACTATGGTTTATTGATACTTTTGTTCCACAGACTTGTCAATAGCTGGAAGTCTCTGTACAAGGCAGTCCTGAGCTACCAACAGGGTGCTTTGAGTGAGATGGATGCTCGCTATGCAGAGCAGCTTTTGCATCTGATCCAGCAGAGTTTGCACGCCATCAATGCTCCTATACCCAGCGCTACAACTGTACCCATCAGTAAAGGTTAGTGTCATTATTTTTTTCTTTTATCAAATGACACACCCACATTTGTACTGTATGTTCGTGAATAAAGATTTCTCGACTAGACTGGACTGGAATGGACTGGACTTGATTTGTATAAGGCCATCTGTTATGCTTTATTCGGCATTGATGGGCAGTGCTCTCAATGTTAAATTCTTGCAGATTAGAGAAGGGGAAATTTGTGATGACCAGAGGATAAAGGATCTGAAACAGGGTCGCACATTATATTTCAGTCTTCAAGTCTTTTTTCCTACAAATACTTTTGTCTCATCATTTCTTCAAGATTCAGCTGTCGTTCATCCTCTCACTCAACTACAAGTTTAAAATTAAAAAAAAATTAGTCAGTCTTTGGACTTGTTGGAAAATTTTTTGTAGCTAAGCTGTGGCTTGTTTTATGTTTGTGTGTTTCTTTGTAGTGGACATTTCTTGAAACAGTGCACTGGCTGAATACTGTCTTGTGAATTAATGAGGTTATATACTTTGACAGTTTTAGCTTGATGCGATAGCTGATTAAAGACTTGTTTATAATGCCTAAGCTAATCAATATTGTTATATTGAGCTTTTTTTCCACAGTGGTTTTATTTCTATCACTTTTCAAGATTTAGAGCTAAATAATGAAATAAAATGCCTACTTTTGTACAGAAAATTAAAAAGTTCTTTTGGGAGGTGATTTTATAAATTAACTTCAAGTAAAACGTTTTCACCTGACGTTAGATTGTTTTCTGGTATTTTTTGATTGAGCTTGTTTTAATCATCCTACCATATGTAATTCTTTATGCATATTTATATCACCTTCAGGAGACAAACTGAGTTTGGACGGCAAACACACACTTGCCATGGATGCCTGGAGAGATCAACTAAGACGTTACCAAGGTACATTGTATTTAGTATAGTGGAATCTGTTGTGTATTACTGATTTTTGTCCTCCAATTCTTAGCTTAAAATAAATGAAGTACAAACTTTTACTTCACATGACTGATTTAAGGTTAAAATGAATTTGCTAAATTGGGGAAAAACAATGTACATATGATTTGAACAAATCTGTTCTAGCAAAGCTTGTTTTATTTGACATTTTATTTTGATCCAGTTATCATTAATAGGGTGAAAGTCTGCCATGAAATTAACATTAATTTATTAATTATTTATGTATTTATGTATTTTTAGTTATTTGTTTATTAATTTTTTTATTTTTTTATTTTTTTTTATTTTTTTTATTTACTTATTTATTTATTTATTTACTTATTAATTAATTAATTAATTAATTAATTTATGTATCTTGTATAGAAACAGGTGATGCAGCCTATGCTGGAAAGCTGCTGCATTCTCTGCTGTACACGCATCTGCTGAAGATGGATTTGCTGGCAGCGGTGGAGCTGATTGATGGGCTTGTAGTGCAGGCTAGCGTTCAGTCTGCCATTGGAGCGCACACCCTCACGCAAACCCCGCCCATCCAGCCCTCCTTCATGGCCTTTGTCACCAACACTCTCAAGTCTCAGGTCTCATGCAGACAGTGTTTTGATTTTTCTCTCTCTGTGTGTGTAGGGGGTGGGGGAGAGGGTGGAGGGAGGGGAGGGGAAGAGAGAATGAGGATGAGCTAGAGAGAGGAGAGAGGGAGTGTGAGTTGTATGCGTGAGTGTTCTGTTTTGTGGGTATATGTACGCATGGGTGTCTGTGTGTGGGTGTCTGTGTGTGATTTGTCGTGCGTTTCTCTCTCTGTAATGCACTAGAAATGCAAGACATACACACAAGAAAGAGGATTTTTATATGGAGTCTAATTTGCTCTCTTGTGTCAGTGTTTTTCATGTTTGTCTTTATTTGCCTGTCTTGCGATTGTTTTGGTTTGTCTGTTTCATCTGTATTAGTAGTCTGTCTCCTCCTCTCCTGACCTGTCCCATTTTTGTCTCTCTGTGCTTGTATGTGACAACAAGAAGAGGGAGAGAACTGATGCATGTATCTGTAGTAAGTTATCTTTGTGCTTATCTTTATCTGCTTTGATTTGGGTCAGAATGCATCAGCCTGTGTCTCTGTCTCTGTCTCTCTCCCCTCCCCCCCCCTCTTCCTGCCTGGTTTTGTCTATTTAGGTGTGTTTGTATACGACAGAGAGAATCTATGTTTGTATCAACTTAAGATTTCCTTGATTAGTTTATTTATTTGTTTATTTTTATAGAGCGTGTGAAGTTAGTTATAAAAAAAGTGATGCTTTTGTCATCAGTTCAGAATATTGATCCTATCCTATATAATCCTATCATATCCTATCCTATCATATCCCATAATTCAAAAGTCTTTGGGGCTCCACAGTTGATTGTTTAACCAGCGTACGCCACCTTTCTCTGTCTTCAGAAGTCCTCATGGCTTCGCTCAGTGTCAAGCCAGTCCATTCTTGAATGTTGTCTTCCCACCTTTTCTTCTGTTTCCCTCTTTTTTCTGCCTCCTTGCACCGTGTCTATACATACAGGATGGTCTTTACAAGGCCTGATGCTCTGGTAACCTGGCCATACACTTGGAGTTTTCGTTTCTTCACCACTCTGTGCATGTCATTGTGTTGTCCAATGGCTTGTGTGATGATCTGTCAGATTTCCTTGTTGGTGATGTGCTGGGTATAGGAAATGCCCAGAAGTCTTCTGTAGCACCTGATCTCCGTGCTTTATATTCTTCGTTGTTGGTCTGCTGTGAGGGTCCATGTTTCGCAAGAGTGTAGAAAGATGGAGATGACAAGGGAGCGCAGCAACCTTACCTTGGAATGTAGATTGATGGTACTGTCTTTCCAAACCTTGTCATGGCAGAAGTTGTTTGTGCTGTCCTGGAGAGGATTTCCTGTCGGGACCCATTGTCTTATACAAGTGTTCATAAATATGAGAAGCTGTGCACCATGTTGAGTGATTGGCCTTGGACTTTGATTTTTTTATGTTGATGCCATTGGTGTTGTTGGTCATAATTTTGGTCTTCTCTGCGCACATTCCATTTCAAAGGTTTTGGATGTGGTGTCAAGTCTCTCTACCAGCTATTAAAGTTCTTGTTCCTTTCCAGCCAATCCATCAATGTCATCCACAAAATGGAGGTTGGAGATTGCCCTACCTCCTATGCTGACTGTGCCTTCGTGATCTGCAAGGGCATTTAACATTAGGCGCTCCAGAAGATGTTGAAGAGTGTTGAAAAGAGTAGGCATCCTTGACACATGCCGATTGTTGAATATTGTTGAATATTGATAACATATGCTAAACAGGAACACTGCCTTGTGTAATACTGTCAATGTCGATGGGAAATCTTTCCTACGTTGATGATGTAGTAGTATGGACTTTTCCAGATGGCAAGTTGATCGTGTTGTTTATGATTTGCAGGCTTTCCAGGAACCAGACATGGTACCGTGCATTCGTGACAAGGCCATCAGACAAGTAGTGCAGTCGCTAGCACGATTCATGGCTGCCTACTTCAGCAACCAGACGGTGTACATCTTTCCCCCTCACAACCCACAGCCTCTTCCTGCCATCCACTTCAAGACAGACATCATCAGTAAGTTTCTTTTTCTGAGGAGGTCGATTGTCCGGTCAAGTATCACATGTGTGTATTGACGTTATAGATTTTTAAAAATAAAATAAAGGAAGTTGGTTGGATGGTTTGACGTTTGTATTCCGAGTCATGTCATAAGAAAGTGTTTGCAGGTACTTGTCTTCTGGTATTAGTAATTTGTATTGAAAATTGTATTATATTCCAATTTTCTTCATTACTATCTTGAAACAGTGTTGCAAAAGTCACAGCTGTTACTATGTTGAGTTTTTTTCTTAAAATCTTAAGTGTAGTATAATGTGGAGTTATGACATTTCAAGGCTTTTATTACAATCATCATTATTGTCAGACTATATGAGACATAAAATTAGAGAGACAGTAAAACACTAGTTTGAATTGGTACACCTCCCCTGGCTTACGACTTTTGATGAAGTTTTTAGCAAAATACATTTTATATATATCTTTTTTAAATCTGGTTTGTTTTATTTATCTGCTAAATAATGATTGTGTAACTGTCGAGTGTGCATCTGAGCAAGTTACAACATGGTTTGTCAATATTTATGATCCCATTGTCTGACTCTTGTCTGTCCAGACAACCGTATACTGCCCAAATATCATGAAGAGATCAGCTCCATGGTTCGCAGGCAGAAGCTTTCTAGCATTTGGACTGTGGAGCGAGCTTTGGAGTACCTGCTGCTGTCTGGACTGGTGTGTGAGGCCGCCTGGTTTGCAGACCAGATGGGCAACTGGAAAGCTGCCTTCCAGCTGGCCACCGCCTGCTCTCTGCACAGAGCCATAGCACCCAAACTGTACAAGAAGTAAGAGAGCATGGCCATACTTCATTTTATTTGTGTGTTTTTTTTTTTGTTATTTTATTTTGTTTTACTTTATTTACTTTATTTTGTTGTTATTTTATTTATTTATATCTATCCTATCCTATCCTATCTCGTAACTTGAAAGTCAGATGATCATTTATTTTTTTTTTTTTTTAAATTTTATTTACCTTATTGTCCCTTTTCCATAGGGAAATTCTGGGCCGCCTCCCCCGGGGAAAGTGTAGTCGCAGCCTGTGGCACGCCCAAACCCAACCTACCTAAAATTAGTTGTGATTTTGAAATTTTTGCTGGGGGAGCAAACCGGAGTACTCGGAGGAAACCCCCGAGACGTTGCCCGAGTCGAAAGTAAATAATATTCGGAGAAATATAACGCCCAGATGCTGGATCGAACCCACACCTGTCAGACGCCATTGGTTTCTGGCCTGTGGACAAGGCAAGTTAGTCCCGCCTTAACCAGCGTACACGATCTTTCGAAACAAAACGCACGACAAACTACAAAGTGGGGGTTTCGAAAGAAGTCTAGCATGAATGTGGATGTGAACGTGAATGTTAGCTGTACATAAAACCTGGTTTTTGGTTTCAGAACTAGTATTCACTTGTTATTTGTCTTCCTCAATCTGGTCACATGTGCTTGAAGAAACTCGTGTTTTTAGCCATGAGTATAATATTTTTTCAATTCAGTAATAATAAAAGTAGTAATAATAATAATACAGGATATTATGCAGACATTTTTTCTTCAAATAAACTTCAGGTGCTGCGATGTAAGGAGATTGCAATCATAGAAGATTAGACAGAAAGGAAATAATTTATTAATTGTTGATTAATCGTTTCAGGCCTCGCAGAGCACTCCTTCTCACGGATGACTTACAGCCCGATGAAATCATGCATCGAAAACTGTCCCAGTTGGTTGCACCTACGCGCTCTTCTTTAGAAAGTGAGCACACATTTTTGTGAATATTTGTACTGTGATTCAGAAGAAATTCTAGTCATAACATATATATTCTGCAGAATGTAGTTTGTTACATCTTGTCTGTTAGCCTATCCTATCCTATCCTTTCCCATTACTCGGAGGTCATAGGGGCACCACAGGTGATCATTTAACCAGCGTACTCCATCTTTCCCTGTCCTCGGCAACCCTGATTGTTTCGCTCAGAGTCAAACCAGTCCATTCTCGATTTACGTTCTAGTGTTTGATATATATAGTTGCAGAAGAAAAAGAAAATAAAGCCAAACAATTCGTATACAATTTTCCACATTTTCACCATTAATAATAATAATAATAATAATAATAATAATAATAATAATAATAATAATAATAATAATAATAATAATAAGGATATTTATATAGCGCTTTTTCCCAATGAACAATATCACTTCAAAGCGCAGTACTCACGCATTCATTCTAAACATCCGGCTTCATACAAAATAAAATCAGACACTTGCTAACGAATAAGAGACGAGGGAGGGAGGGAGGAGGGGAGAGCTAAGAATGGGTTATGGGGTGGGTGGACGATGATGATGGGAGGCAAGATCAGAAACATTTAAGGAAGAGATGAGTTTTCAAGTTGGATTTAAAAGTAGCTATGTTTGGAGAGCTGCGAAGAGAGAGGAGAAGAGAGTTCCAAGTTAAAGGGCCAAGTACTGAGAAAGATCGACGGCCAGTAGAGGAGAGTTTATAGCGGGGTATGTGGAGCATGAGGGTGTCAGAGGAAGAATGAAGATTTCTAGAAGGCTTACAGAATTGAATGTTCTGGGTGAGGTAAGAAGGGGCTAAGCCACGGACGCACTTGTAACAAAAAATAGCGATTTTGTAGGTAATTCTATGAGACACTGGAAGCCAGTGGAGTGGATGTAGAAGGGGAGTGATATGATCAGATTTTTTCCTTTTGAGAACCAGACATGCAGCTGAGCTCTGAACACGTTGGAGCAGATAAATAGAAGAAAAAGGAAGTCCAGCCAGGAGAGAGTTACAGTAGTCTAAGCGTGACAAAACAAGAGAGGAAATGAGTTTGACAGTAGCGTCAGTGGTCAGATGTTTGCGGACAAGGCCTATTCTACGGAGATGAAAGTTGCATGTTTGACAGGTTTTGCATATGAATTCTGACATGTAGAGGGTGTTGTCAAGAACGACACCAAGGTTTTTGACAGAAGATGACATAGGAAGAGTGGTCTGGCCAAGAGTGACAGTGTCTACAGAGGAAGAAGACAGGTTGTGTTTGGTACCTGTGAGCATGACTTCAGTTTTGTTTGCATTGAGTTGGAGCTTGTTGACTGTCATCCAGTTAGAAATGTCTTCAAAGCATTCAGAAGTTTTGGTCAGAATGGATGGAAGGTTTTGAGGAGTGTGACTGTTTTTTAGCTGTTTATCATCTGCGTAGAAATGGTGGAGAGTGTCGTGGTTTTGGATGACGTGAGACAGCGGAGATGTGTAAAGGGTAAAAAGAACAGCCCCTAGAACTGACCCCTGAGGAACACCAAAGACAAGTCTGGACGGTTCAGAGAGGTGGTTGTTGATGCAGACAGATTGAAAGCGATCAGTTAGGTAAGAGCGGAACCAGCTGAGGGCGCTGTCTTTTATTCCAAAAGAGTTCTGGAGACGCTGAAGGAGGATGGAGTGATCGATTGTGTCAAAACCTTTAGCATGCTACTGCTAATATACATCGCCATGCCCTCTCTCTCCTTGTTCACTGCCGGCGATATAACTCGAGATTGGATGCCTACTATTAACTCTCCCTTCATAACCATGGTTACACACATCCATGCATCCTCACAACTTCACTTCCTGTTTGCAAATGTGGACAATCTTTCACTGCATGTATCAAGGTTTTGAGCTTACTTTTTGCCAAGAAATAAAAAAAAATTAGAAGAAGTTTAACATCGGATTTTGCAAAATGGTGGACGAGGATGTTATCCTTGAAATCAGTATGGCTTTAGACTCTGAAGAAGAGTTTTTTAGGCTTTAATGAAGACAAAATTGAGCCCAGGTGGGGTGCACCAGCTAATGTGGAATTAAATGATGTTGAAGTGAGTGATGTTTCTTCTGTTTCTTCAGATTTTTTCTTCATCATTTTAATTTTTTCCCACAAAATATATTCAACATTAGACAAATATGACAATATGAAATGGTACACAAAGCATTCATCCACTCACACACAAAATGTCATAAAGATAGGACTTTATTTGGCTGAGCGATATGGCATCGAGTGAAGTGAGTAATGCTAAAGATATACCTAATCAGAAAAATGCTAATGGCAGGAGAAAGAAACTCTCAGAAAAGTCAGCATGCTAAAGGTTAAAAAAAGGCTTCCTTATGGTAAAACGTTACAGCATAAAACTGTATATTGGCGTTGCTGTTTATTCTTTTGTCATAAAAGATTGTATTAATCAATGCCCATTATTAAGCTTATAAGAAATATGCAATAGAAGTCAATAAATGGTGTTTAGTTGCCTTTCCCTCTTACCTTGCTGCCTTCATAACAGTTCAGTTTAATAGGTAAGACAAACTTGCTGAAATTTTCAAAACTTCAATCAAAATGACAATGATTGTGATGTCTGTTTGGAATGAAAGTAGTGACAAGTGTAATCTCCCTTTCTTTGTTTTAGTTTTGGTAAATTAATCTAGGACAAAAGATCCTGAAAAAAGAAACTACAACCAAACAACAACAGAGATAGCAACCTAGTGGTGCTCGACAATTTGTTGAGCACAAGGTAGATTATGTTAATGGGATCATTAGGAATTTAATCAGTATGTGTTCTCTAATAAGTAGAGTAAATGTTGACAGCAGGATCTTAAAAACAAGTGACAAGTAAAATGTATTCGAAACCTTTTGTGGTGGTAAAGAATATCCTTGATAAAAGGCTGCTCTCCAGCATTTGAGACCATAGGTTTTCCTCAGGGAGTGAGCCATTCAGCTGATGAACGAAACATTGGGAGGTTCTCAAGGTTCAACAAGAAGATTTTAAAACTTGTCAATTGGTATTCTCTATTCTCTTTTTTAAACATCTATTACAAATTTCTGCTCCAGGCTCAGTGTTGATCGACGATCGCACGGACATGGCTCAGCTCTCAGCGACACTAGAGGACGTGATGTTGGCTGGGGTCATGGGTCGTGTGGAGGTCGTGCCCCGCCTTCTGACCTCTCTTCTGTCGCGTCTGAAGGATATTGCGAAACAGTTGCACCCCTTGGTCCCAGCCCAGTTTTATCTTCCTGCACCGCCCCTCTACTGCCCGCAGCCCACGCCGTCAGTCAAGGTGAGTGGCCGTAATCATCCTTATCACCAGAAACAGCAGGAGTATGATTATAAAAATCATCATTGTCATCTACAGCAGCAGCAGGAGAAGTACCATCATAGTAAGCGTCATCAGGAGTATTGAATAAATATGAGTCCTGTTCAGCTTTTTACACTTCAGATTGAGGCAGTGCATGGAAATATATGCTATTTTCAATTACACTTGTACACAAACCTCCAAACTTTGTTACACTGCACACAAATAACTCCAATGAAAAAGGGTCAGCTGTGGAATCTTACTCTTTGAAGGGTTAATTTTTACACTTTTTTAATCCCTGGGTTACTAGCTCATTGCAATTGTAGGTTCTGAGTTTAATTAAGTGCTTTGAACTGAGCATGCAGATTGTTTACTAGCTTAGATAATTGTGGTATGTTAGAATACAATCATTAATAATTCATAAATAATAATAATTTTTCATTTGTATATCGCTTTCCATCCATTCGAGCTCAAAGAGCTTGGTACAGTAGATGGTTTGGGGTTGAGTTGTGAAACGATGAGGCAAATGAGTCATTTGAAAGGAAAAGAGTCATTTGAAAGAAAAAAAATAGACCCTAGGTGCCGAGATTAAAAGATAAGGTGATGCATTGAAGGAATTTTCTTTCTGTCCAAGACTGGTCTTATGGCAGAGGTACATGGAGAAATGGAGCTGCGACGCGAGGCGTCATCTTTGATACAACTGACGCTGACCGTGATGAATGCTGCGCACGTGTCCATCCCTTCCATGCGCTGGTACATCCACCGGCTGGCCGCTGCTCAACCAAAAGCTGTACAGTTCAAGGTGAGGACTCCATTTTGTTTTTGAAGACCCGACCACGTCTCTGCACGCACAGGGCTGTGCATCATACAAGTGGGCATGAGATTGGATTGGATTTTATTGTATAACTTGTGAAAGGAGAGCAACAGTATATGTTCATGTTCACCATACTTGTACTACCATAGTTCATGCATAATACTTCACCAACGACAGCTAAAGATAAATGTAATATCACTTCCTTTGCCTTGCAGACCAACTTGGAAGGGCCATGCCAGAACTTCCCTGACATGTTGTTGGAGCAGCTGGCTGCGGGGTCAGAGTTTGAGAAGGTCAATGGTGATACGTCAATCTACTCTGTGCTGGTCAGTTTCCGTGACCTTTGCTCCTTGCTATGGATGCTGCACGCTCGGGACAAGCTGTCGGAAAGTCTGCGCAAGCGAGAGAAGTTCCTCAGCAACCTGGGCTACGACAGCCATGAGAAGGTACTTGTCATAATAATATATCTTTTGCTGTCGCCGCAAGGTCACACATCTGATTTTTGTTTTTGTTTAGAATTTGCAAAAAGATGCATTGCTCTAAGCTACCTATGTTGTTTTGTTGTTTACAATTTTGATTCTTGAACATTAAAATTGTAGTAAACTATGATGCTTTTTGAGATCAACTTGCAGAAATCTATTCCTTGTGCATTGGCAATAAAATATTTAAAACTGAGTCTTTTTTTTGTTTTGGATCATGTTTTTTTTTAAAATAACATACGAGTTTTTGACAATTAGAAACCTGCGACAAACTAGTCAAAATAATAGCAGTGGTCTATTTGTAACTTATAGCAGCGAAATGGTCAAAATAATCAAAATGGTTTATTTGTAGCAAGGAAAAGGCAATTATTAAAGTTGTTAAAATATTGAAAATTTTCAAATGCATATAAATATTTCAGAGTCAATGGGAGGGTGGGAAGCAGTCAGAGTGGCTCAGCCTGTGTTGGGCGTCCCTACGTTGGGCGGCACATCTTCTTCCCTTCACACACTGTTTGCCTGATGAGGCCAGTGTCCACAAGGTATGCTTGATGTCTGTAAAACAGTCTTACTTCCTTTTTTAATAGGAAGCTTCATTGTGGAGATCTACGCGATATAAAACTTTGGTCATCTTCATCATGATTATCATAGTCACCTCATCATACCTTGTACTCATTATACTTGTCGTTATTGTAATCATCATCATCATTATCATCATCATCATCATCATCGTCATCATTGTTGTCATTATCATTATAATCATCATCATCATTATCATCATCATCATCATCATCATTGGAAGTAATACACATTGCGAGGTAATACACATTGCTGCGATCGGTAGAAAGTATCGCCAAAACTCCCGCTAGCAGCGGGTGAAAGTATTCCCTCCATCCCTTCAAAGTATACTTTGGGCTCGCTGCTAACCGCGGATGCGAACTGCGGTACTGTTTAAAAGTGACGGAATGAGCGGAATATTGCTACAAGGATTCGGGTAAGGGTTAGTTGTAGATCTATCCCTAGCCCTTGCCCTAACCCTTTTCTCTAGCGGAATATTGCTACAAGGGTTCAGGTAAGGGTTAGTAGTAGATCTATCCCTAGCCCTTGCCCTAACCCTTTTCTCTACAAAAATGCTCTTTTTCTGTCCCAAATACCCATTTGCCTTCTTGGATTCTTAAATTGTATGAAACCAAGTGAGGACACTATCCGGCGTCAATAAACGGTTCGAAAAAATTCTCAAACGGTTGGTAAAAGACAGTTGACTTAGAAACAAATACAGCATGACCTATTTCGTCGCCCAGGGGAGACGAATCTTACTGTTCCGTTTCTAGTCTTTGAGCGACACTGTAACTGAGCAGGCTGCTAACCTCGCCAAAGTATCCCTTCAAGGGACAAGGGACATACTTTGGCCTGCTGCGCAGCACGTGCCTGGAGTATACTTTCTTTCAATCGTAGCTATGTGCAATGGGTGCATCATTGTAGATGTCATCATCATCATCATCATCATCATCATCATCATCATCATCATCGTCATCATCATCATCATCATCATCATCATCATCATCATCAATATCACCATCATCAATATTATTTTAATCATGTTACATGGAAAATAATGTTATAGACTTAAGGGATGTGCTATTGATGAGTTCAAGATTTGTTGTGTGTGTGACTTTGCAATAACAATATTTTGTCAATTTAGAGATACATTTATTGATGGAATGTTAACTCCTTCCAGGCAGTATTAAAAGTGCACCAAGGCGCTGCTTTCTCTGTTATTTTCTCATGATATTTTGTTCCATTTTGCCTCCAAAACTACACATTTGTAATATGATAAATAAAATGAGCTCACTGTCAGTTTGCTGATTTGACAATGAATGAGCAACAAAACGTAACAACCATTCTTAGCAATGTGGCAGACAATGGATCTGACAACACATTTTGATTTCAAATTAATCTTAAACTTGTTATCAAACCTTTCTGTTTGAAGGGAATTAGTACTCACATACCTGTAAAACGTTTTACAAACTCATGCTAACACGTGATAGAAGACTCACTCACCTGCTCCTAACCCCGCACGCCCAAATATTCAAAAATTGTTAATTTGTCTGGGTCCATTACATTGCAGGTTCTAGTATCCATGCTGTTGGAGTTGGCTCCTTCCACACAAGTTGCTGACCTGATGGCCGAGTTCTTCCATGATACTCAGGAGGTTCATCCTGAACTGCAGGAACGGCTAGACAAGATCATGACTGACTGGCAGGTTGGTAACCCTTTTTCCTGAGAAACACATGCAGCATAATTCTTCTTCAGTCTGGTGGAAGTTGGCTGCCTATATCAAAAGTAGAAGAAGAAGAGTTGATGGTTGCAGTTGTGTAAGGCGCAAGACTCAATGAAATTTGTCATGCTCAATGCGCAGAACAAATAATTAAAATATATTATGAAAGTTTTCATTGTCTCTTTCTTCTGTTTGTTTTTTGAGGATAGCACCTCAGCTCACATTTGTCAGATCAATAAGGAATGTATTGACTCACGTGATTTTTTTAACGAAGGTTGATCTTACGGAACAGTTAGGCATTAGTAGAACAACCCAGTATAAAGAAATAACTGCTTAAAAGGTCTGTGGATTAGGTTTAGAATTGAAGATGTTAAATTTAGACTCTAAAGGTTACACTGAATAAAAAAAAACTTTTATCATTTCTATCGCTTGCAGAGTATTATTATAAAGCCAGAGGACGACGTCCCTATCAGAGCGTCCCAGGAGAGCTTTGATGGCCGCAAGTCTGTGTCCTTTCAAGGGGCCAGCCCAAGAGGAGAGTCATTGTCTGTCTACTTTGTGAAGCAGCAGGGCGTGGTGTTAAAAGTGTTGAAGAAAAAGCAGCGCTGCTTCGGCCATTACGAAGAGTTTGTCTTCCCACTGGGCGTGGAGCCTCCCAAGAGGCTGTTTGTGGGGGCCAGGCCATTCGAAACCAAGATCTCCTACTTTGATTTCCTGGACATGTTCTTCAACGTTAGCTTTAGCAAGGCATGTAGTAATATTGTCTCCATTTTTTACTACCCTTCTGTTCTCTGTCAAGCTTGAAGATATTTAAATATTGCAAATTACCTATCCGTTCATATTTATCTTTTTTTTTTCTGTACCCCACCTAATATATAATTCTTCAAGATAGCATATGAGTGGTTGAAGTGAACATGATTGTCATTATCTTCTTCTTCTTCATTTTAGCGGTAGTAGCTACAATTTATTGATTAAAACCCTTCACCAGGAATTATAAAATGAGTTAGTCTTTTGCATTTGGTTGCGCTTGGTTTGCTAAGGTGGATGGTGGAAAAGAGCCATTTTTATTTTGCCAATCCCACCATTGGATTCGAACCTAGGTCATCTGTTTGTCAGGCGAACTCCGGCTGTGGGTCTGTGAAATAGCATTTTGCAGGTTAAAAAGCAAAGCACAATGTACAGAGGAAAATCGCTGCAAACAAGCAGCATTGTCGAAAGAGATGAAGCTGGAGATGAGGCTGCGAGAAGAAAAAGAAGAAGAAGAAGAAGAAGATGGGTTTGGGTATTGCTACAGTGGTAGAAAGGGGAAGAAGATAATATGGAATAGAAGCGAAGTGAGTGGACCAGAAGGTAAACAGAAGAAAAGAAACATTGCACCAACATTTTTTATCCTGTTATTGTTTAGGTGCTGGACAAGCTGAAAACCAAAGACAGGGCCTCCTCTCTGCCCCTCCTCAACTGCCTGTGTGCTGACCTGCTGGGGCAAGAGATGAACTTCTTCATTGAGAACGTTGCCTCACAAGCGCATAAAAAACCTGGCTTGCAGATCCTGGCAGGGCCCATGGCTGGATCGGAATACGGGGGATCTCAGGACGATCTTGCGGGGCCGACAGATTGGCATGGCCCTCATGGTCAGCCTAGAAAGAGACCCCCTGGCCTGTACAGAGGAAAGAGCATCATGGAGCACACTTTGGAACGAGATCATGCCGCTGTTATCAGGTTTGTGGAGTACTGGGTAGGGCAACTCCAGAACTTATTGATCAAAAGTTTGAATGAAAATGGAAGATATAATGATTGAACTAACAAAAATATCGAAGAATCCAACAGGCACTTCATCATTCACGCTGATGCACACACACACACATGCACACGCACACACACACACACACACACACACACAGAGTCATAAATACACAGTCATACACACACACACACACACACACACACACCCAATCATACACACTCATGCATATGTGCACATGCAAGCAAACAAAATAAACAAATAGATAAAATGTTTTGTGACAAATGAATCATATGGCAAGTTAACCTTTTTTGAAAAACGTGTGTGGGGTAAAGAAAAGACCTGTAATAAAAGATAGGTCTCCCAACATTTCAGACACACTCTTTCTTCAGGGAGTGAAGGAGAGATGGACATTGTAGGGAGTTAAAATAATTAGGGAGCTGAGTACAAATCATGGCACGGCGCCTAATGGTAGAGCTTTGGCTTGCGGATCTGAAGGTCTTGGGTTCGAGCCCAGGCCAGGGCATTGTGTTGTGTCCTTGGGAAAGACACTTTACTCCCGTTTCCTACTCCTTCGGATGAGAGTATAAACCGAGGTCTAGTCTGTGTCGCATACATTCCATCACAACGTACTTTAAAGATCCTGACGCTCATGTCTTAGACGGGTGAGTGCCGGTGACAAGAACACACCCAGCATGCACCTAGGTCCTTCTCCCCCACCCCTGGTTGCCTAGGTTTGTGCTCAGTTGTCTGAGCATTATTACGATGCGCCCAAAGGCTGCAAGTTGGCGCCTCGGGCGGCTTGAGTTAGATCCTCTATCAGCCAGCGCTTTGAGTCTCCAAGTACGGCGAGATATGTGCGCTATAAAAATCCTCGAAAATTCTGCAAAGGGGAAGAGAGTTGGATGAATGGGGAGAGAGAAAGCGGGGGGTGGGGAATAAAAAAACCGAATCATATAATAACTACCATTATTTTTAATGTTTTCGGCTTCATACAGAAGGAACGTTAGCACACAACACCAGTTATCTAACAAATATTTCACAGATTCAAAGAGATACTATGATTTGGGTTTCAGGGAAAAGGGGCACGGTAGAAGGGAAGCGTCCTCGCCAAGGCAGCCACGCCTAACCGAGGTTGCAGGCGGACAAAGCTGGCAGCTGACGGTGAACTTTGGCAAGCGATACACCCGGCTGCAGCAGCTGCTGGAGTGGCTGGAGATCTGGAGCAACAAGCACCACAAGTTTGGCCTGGGCCGCAGTGAAGCCTTGCTGGAACTAAAGGTACCGGAGTGATGAGGAGGAGGAGGAGGCTGTGGCGATGATAATTCTGATTCTTACAGGGTAATCCAGTATCCCAAGTTTTAATGCGGCAAAACCTTTGTTCCAGCCCTCAATGAAGCTACAGATTCCAGCTCAGCTTATCATCCTGTCGCTGTGGTTACTGGAAAACAAGTACTCGGCCGCAGGCATAGCCCAGTCGCCTCGATCCGCTGACCCCAGGGGTCGCCAGGTTGCCAGAGGTCGCAAAGGTCAACTGTCGGCCTCATTGAGCCCTCAGGATTTGAAGAAAGGTGGCAACACTCGCATAAGCCCTGCTAGGTCAGTGAACGTGTTAAATTGCAATGTCTTTAGCTTTCACTCGGTTTCTGTGCTGGTTTCACCGCGTTCAAGGCATTAGGTTTTATAACTTGTTCAGTATACATTTTATGGCGTTTTCTGTATAGTTGATAGGGATCGATTATAGCATAGTTAAACAAAGAACAAATGACATCACTAGCATGACTAAAACCCTGCAATAGCATTTCAAATCTCTTTATTTTGCATACATTACTAATAACTATGGTGGAAACTGTGCCTGCTACAGCTATGGATACTGTTCTCTAGCCTTAGCACTCTTTAAAAAATAAAAATGAAATAAAAATGTGTCTGTTTACATTCTGATTTGTTGTCAATATCTATAATTTTACTATAAGAAGAAATAAAAAAATCAACCTATAGCGTCTCAAGTTAAAAGCAAGCATTTTAATCTTATTAAAATCCTTTTTCAATTGTAAAACACTGGGCAAATATAAAATAGTCGGACAGATGCCCTTGCAGATCACAAAGGCACAGTCAGCATAGGGGGTAGAGCAATTTCCAAGCCACACCAGCTCATTTCCTATGTGAGCAGCACTTTTCAGTGCCTCTGCGTTTCGCATGCTGCGGGCTATTTATAGCTTGCCTGCAACCCTCCTTCCAGTGAAAGGAAGTATCGGCGAAGCTATTTATAACTAGCCTGGCTGACCCAACCTCAAAATCTGAAAAGCTTTGGTTGAGCTGCTGTGAAGCTCCGTTTTGTGGATGACATTGATGGATTGGCTGGAGAGGAACAAGAACTTGAACAATTAATACAGAGGCTTGACATCCAGAGCCTTTGGAATGGAACTAAGTGCAGAGAAGACCAAAATGATGACCAACAACACCAAAGGCATCAACACGGACATCAAAGTCCAAGGCCAATCCCTCAACATGGTACATAGCTTCAAATATTTAGGAGCCATTATGTCAGACAGTGGGTCCCGACAAGGAAGTCCTCTCCATTATCGCATAAACAACTGCTGCCCTGACAAGGTTGAAACCCATTTAGTAAGACAAGACCATCAGTCTACACTCCAAGGTAAGGCTGCTGCGCTCCCTTTTCATCTCAATCTTCCTATATGCTTGCGAAACATGGACCCTCACAGCAGACCTACAACAAAGAATACAAAGCAGGGAAATGAGGTGCTACAGAAGACTTCTGGGCATTTCCTATACCCAGCACATCATCAACGACGAAGTCCAACAGACCATCACACAAACCATTGGACAACATGATGACCTGCTCACAGTGGTGAAGAAACAGAAACTCCGATGGTATGGCCTTGTCACCAGAGCATCAGGCCTTTCAAAGACCATCCTGCAAGGCATGGTGCGAGGAGGCAGAAGAAGAGGTAGACAGAAAAAGAGGTGAAAGGACAACATTTGAGAATGTTCTGGCTTGACACTGAGCAAAGCCATTAGGATTGCTGAGGTCAGAGAAAGATGGAGGACACTGGTTAAACGATCATCTGTGGTGTCTCAATGACCTTTGAGTTACGGGATAGGATAGAATAGAATAGGATAGGATAGGATTAATTTGTTCTGGGTCATATTTATATTAAAATAAAATTAATTATATTATGAATTAAAATCATGACTAACTAAAAACGTATGTGAGAACCAATGAAGGTGTGCATCTATTAGTTGGAGATCTATAAATTTTGTGTGTCTGAAACACACACATTTAAAAAGAAACTATTTCTAATGTTGTTTAGAAAAGACAAGCGACGTAGACGCAGGGAAGCAGCGGAGGTTATTCAGGACAATATGGTGTTTGACGTAGAACAGCAGCAACAACAACAACAACAGCGACAACAGCTTCATGCATCCATCCCTCGCTCAACACTGATGAGAGAGGAAGATGCCGTCAGAACTGCCTATGAAACTGTTCTTGATGGGTGAGGGATAGTAGTTGTCTTCAACATCATAAACATCATTTTCTGCTTGTCACTGTCACCATAGTCATCGTCATCACTCTGGCCGGAGTTCTCATGTTTTGAACAAGATTGCGGTAAAACTTCAGGATATTGCACATTTGTATGTGTTCAGTGACGTCATATTCAATAAATTCTGTATTAATTTTGATTTTAAAAAGCTTAGTGTAGTTATCCTATTGACCAGTGATGTAGGCTTGCTATGACCAACATAGATTTTTTTACTTTCTGATGACTGAGTCTTATTTTACCCTCCATGCCCTCTTCCATCCCATTGTATTAGATTTTAGCTCTTTGCGTTCAGGATGGGTGAGGAATAACTGACAATGTTTTGGCTTGAACTAGCAGAACGCAAAAGTGATTGTAGACCTAGTAATCATTTGTCCAGCTTTTAAGAGCCAATAGAAGCAGAATGTGGAGTTGTTTTGATTTCATAATGCACAGATCTGTAAGCCTACCAGTAATTTATTTATTTATTTTATTTATTTATTTATTTATTTTGTATCAGGGTCTTCTGGCAGTCCAGTAGAAGCAGGATTAGGTTAGGTTGTGACTTCAAACTCCTGCTGAACCATAACTAAAACTTAAAAAAAAAAAAACTTAAAAAAACCAAAACTAATGGCTGTCCTATTTGGCCTTCTAAAGGACAACAAAATCGGCTATAGTAATACACAGTGGTACATAATTATTAGTAGTCTAATTGTATAACATAATGTAATCAGGAAACCACCCCTCATGAAGAGCATAATCCACCCATGTCAGTTACAGGTACAGTGCTTTTATCGTCTGTGAACTTCTACTTTATTCATGGATCAGCATCTTTCACTTTTTCTTTTGTTGTTCTCTGTTACATAATCTTACTCATAGATTCTTGGGTGGATTGCTGCCAACTTTCCGTACATCTCCATCTTATTATTACAGTGGAACCTCCGGTATACGACCGTCCAAAATCTGAGAAAAAACGGTCTTATAATAGAGGTTATCTTATACCGGAAACAAGGAGTGGGGTGGGGGGAGGTGGGGGTCAGGCTCGGAGGGGTATGTAGTCATAATTTTCACACTCATCAGCATGTATTCTCTGACAAAGGAAACTGTAAAACCTGTTTCATTTTTAGCTTTGTCTTTTATTCACAACTTCAAAAATAGAAAACAGTCGAACCACTGCCAGACGCGTTCATGCAAGTCTGTCAGTGCAGAAGCTCTCAGTTTCGATGTTTCCATTTTCGCCACTTTCTCCACTCTCCCATCGTAGTTTCACAGATTCCTTATCCTTTATGATGAGCTGAATTTGGGTCTTCCCAACGTCTAAACTTCTTGCAATAGACAAACAACTCTCCCTATTTTCACTTCTTTCAATCACTTTCATTCTCTCTGCCAAACTCAAAGCGTTTCTCTTGCGCGACGCCATTTTGACAGCCAGTGTAGGCGAGTAATGTCCCTTATTTGCGAACCGGAAATAGCAGACAACAGCATGTGTACACTAACATGAGAGAAAAAACGAAAGGTACAGACAGCAAATTAACTGATATCTCTTTTAAATTGCCCTAAGACGGTCGTATAAAGGGCTTAAGACACGGTCGCTGGTCGCATAAACGAGGTTGTCGCATACCAGAGGTCATTTATTATTGGAAGTGAATCCGTCAGAAGTTTTCAGGTCAACTAACGGAGGGAGTCGTATACCAGAGAGCCGGATACCGGAGGTTCCACTGTATTATTATTATTATTATTATTATTATTATTATTATTATTATTATTATTATTATTATTATTATTATTATTATTATTATTATGTTTATGTTTATTATGTTTATTATTATTATTATTGTTGTTGTTGTTGTTGTTGTTGTTGTTCTTATTTTATGATTATTGTTTTAATTATATTTATATCACTAATCAAAATAATGATGCAGTGTCTTACTCTATTATAACATATCTGCCTTGCCAATGAAGATGTTTTTAGTGGCATATTTTCTTTTTTAAACTATACCCTGTAATATTTAGATTTTTAAACTTCTTTTTCTATCTTGTACACAGACCCGATGACAGCAGTTCACTGATCGTCAGCTCTCTGGCCTCTGATGAGCTGCCAGAGAATCTGCAGAGAACCAACAATGCATTGCGCAGGTAGGAATTTTGCCATGTCATTTTCTGTTGTTTTTTTTCTCACTGTTTTTGCAGTGAGACTGACAACAAGTGATATCTGAAGTGAAGCCTTTCCCTCACAGAAGGTATAATTCTTGCTTTTTTCTTGTGTTGTTCTAACTACCTTCTACTGCCTAGATGTCTGAGGTGAAACAAAACTAACAGTACAATTTTGTGGAGGTTTTAATATCAGATAGAGTGAACTTTAGAGTGTTGCAAACATTTTTAACAGAAGGATAAAATACACACAAGTCGTTTGTTTCTCATTTGCAATAGAAAGACAATTCATTATTCGAAAGAAAAAAAAGTGTTATTTCTCATTTGTATTCAAAAAAATGTTCATTTGGAATTACAGCTCAGAGGGAGACAACTCGGCGCTGAACAACAGACTGAGAGCAGAGGATAGCTCATCGCCCTACGATCGTCCACACAGGCCGATCCCGCCGTCGCCATCTCCTCGCTCCAGTACCCCATCAGCACGAGCTCAAAGTCCAGCGCATAGGTGAGGGCAGTTGAAGATAATCTGTTGGTTGGTTGGTTGTTTTATTAACGTCTTTTTTCATCAAGATGATAAAGACCATACATACAGATTCACGCATTTAAACAGACACATATAAACACATACATACACCCAGGGACTATTAATATCTGTCTAACAGAACAATAACAATTTCAGTTAAATAAAACGAGCGACTGGAGAATTGATTAAAGCTTTTGCCAATCCCACACTTAATTCATTACTAATGTTTTTAACCACAGTAGCTCAATGCCTATGTGAGCAGCACTCTTAGGTTATCCCACATTTTGCTGGCTGCGGGCTATTTATAGCTTGCCTACACCCTCCCTTTCAGTGAAAGGAAAGGAAAGCAGAGCACTGGCAAAGCTATTTATAGCTAGCCTGGCTGAACTAGCTTCAAAACCTAAAAGCTTTGGTTGAGTCGGTGTGTAACTGATGTTATAGTATTTACTTCAAGGGGCAAAAGAGGATGAATCTGAATACAATCAAATAATATATGTTTTAGAGTTAGATAATCTGTTCTGTTTGTAAATTGAGTCAATTTGAATACAACATTGGGGAATTTACATTAGTTCCATAACTCTGCGGATTGTATCTGCTAAAAAGGTTAGTCACATGAGTGCCTGTTCATCTGTTCACATAACTCTTAATAATAATAGTAATAAAAATAATAATAATAATAATAATAATAATAATAATAATAATAATAATAATAATAATAATAATAATAATAATAATAATAATTTACTTAGTAGAGTGCAAATCTAAACAAAAAGTTTGCTCTCAGCGCTGGCATGAATTTACACACACATGTACTTGCAGGGATAAATAGTGTTGAATTATTCACGCAACCACAGTGTAAGCCAGACCTCAGCCAAAGGCTTGACTTTTAAATGTATTTTCCATTCTGAGCCAGTCACTGCTCTTGCTTACTTGAGAGCCCACCAGCATGTAAGTGGCCATTTCTAGTGGCTGCTACATATCAGTACACTTTTTTCTGTCCCTCCCTTTTCGGCATCTCTGCTTTTGTGAGTTTAGAATACTGTGGAGATAATTTTCATCTATGAACTCGCGCCAGTGTTATAATTTTTCCTATAGGTCAGCCAGCCAGTCACCTGTCCACAACATCCCAGTGCCGTCCCCTCGCCCACGAGCACGACCCGCTGCAGCAAATCAGCAGGTCGGCAGCGATGCCATTTGGTCAGGAGGAGAGGGAGGCTTAGCGCAGATGCTGCAGCAAGTCATTCGCAGCGAAATGAGGAGAATCGTTCAGGTGATTACCATTTGCTTTTGTTATTGAGTTTGGTATGTGTGTCTGTACTGCTCTCAGCTATGCCTAATGGCAAGCCAAAAATTATGTTTTGGGGACTGGCTCTCTAGGCCTATTACACAAGAGGTTTATGTGTCTGGACGGCAACTCTACGGTATCAGAGTAGGAGTGTGGCTCAGTACCTAACCACTAGCATCATGATCGGCTCTAGAAGGGTGTAAGAGAAAAGAATGTTTTAGCATAGCTGACAAACTGTGCTGATGTTCCTTACAAGGCTGTTATTGTTAATGCTTTGGGTTTGTAATAAAGTTTCACACATGCAAGTGTGTAAAAGGTATGCTCTGTCTTAAATAGTTAAAAGTAAAGTGTCAATTGTGTGTAGCCTGTTTTGTAGGTGCTATTAGCTATTATAGAGATGCCGAGCAAATCCATGTAACATTTGCTACAAGTTTGACAATAATAGTAGCAAGGAACTTACAGGCAGATGAGATAACAGAAGGAAAAGTGATCAAATGCAGCAGACTAAAAAATGTTCTTGTCTGAGCATATTCTTTATTTTTATAAGTGAATGAGTTACAGTCAATGCCTCACTTTCTTTTTATATTCCAGACAGCCAATTTGAAAACATATGCAAAATGGTAGCTATAATTTCATGCTTGGTTTTATGCGCTACCTTACAGGTTGTCCGCTGTCATCGCAGTTGTAAAATTTATCTAATTCTTTTTCTCAGATTCAGCAACACAGCTTGAATGCCATGATGGGTGCCATAGGTGATGATAACATTGATAACATCCCAGCTCAGCCAGCTGGCAGCCCTGCCAGAGCTCGCAGCCAATTCCAACAAGCAGGCAACCTTCGCACGGCCTTGTCTGAGCTTCATAGTCTTCAGCACCAGCAGTCACCTGTCCGAATGTAAGCTTTGTCGATGATCTGTGGAAAGCCCATCCCTTTGAATGAACGCATTACTTAATGACTTGTAAAGCATTTATGTAGCTGAGGGGAATATTAGTCTCCCAAATCTCCACCACTTCCTAGGCTGGCCTTTGGGTGGTTCCTTCTGTGGGGAATTCTTGGGTGAATGCTTGAGACCTTGATTATGCAGAACAAGGTGTCAGTTATGTTTTCATGGTCTTGCCCTTCATCTTCTACTTATGGGGGTACTTGGGGGAAAATTGTTGGCTGGCATTCTTAAGTAGGTTCATGCAAGTGACCTGCTATTTGGCTCCCAAATCTTGACCACTTTTAAATATCTCTTCCCGATGGGTATTACCATAGCTTTGACCAGTGAAGAAGATAGTGTATGTCCAAGGATCATGTCCAGGTCTGCAGATACCCTTCGCGTCTTCTCATGATATTTTACAGAACTTCAGTGTTTACTTCTAATTATGAAAAGGAGTGAGAGGAAAGGGACTGTCTGGTGGAACCGTTGAAAGGTCCCATTTAATTGTCATTATGTAACAATTTCTTATTTACAGTAAGATATATGTCTATGGGTGTGCCTGGTAAGCATAATGACATCTTTCTCTTTTGCTTTTTTTGCTTTTATTTTGTTTGCCGTTGTTCTTGACTATTATTTATTGTTGCATTGAAAGTTTTGAGCCATTGTCAGCTGGGTAAATTAATTAGTATAGTGCATGTTTTTTATTCTTCCATGTATACAAAGTCAGCAAGGCAGGGAGATCTGTAGATTATTTGGTTATTGTGCAGTTTTACAGAGTTCTTGTGTATTGGATTCATCGCTCGATGTTTTGATTTAGTATTGGTTGAGCTATGCACTGTGAAAATATACATTGGGTTGCACCTCAGCGAAGTACACCACCCTCTCCCTTGCCCACCTAGCCATTCTGACAGCAGAAAGAAAAGTTTACATTGTAGCATGAAAGACCACCATCATACTATACAGATCTTTATTTGTCCTCAAGCATGTACAAGGAAACTTGTGCAGAATATGATGCATACATATGATGATGAACGCCAACACATTATAAACATTACTGGGGTAAACACACACTGATTACTACTGCAAACATGCAGAATATAAGTTTTTATAAAAAATATATTGATGAAGATGAGATAAACCATGTCACGCTTTAGGAAATGTTATGTCCTAGGTAATATCTTATTTCATTTTTTGTCTGTCCTAGTTGTAGATCACTCTGTTAGCCCAGTTAAAGCTGGAGTAAAGAGGGAGTGAGGGGGTGGTAGGAGGAGGGGGGTGGGAGGGAGAGATGGAGACATTATAATTATAGGCTAAATGCAAAATGAGATTGAGTTGAAGAAAGATCTGGAGCATAAAACATCCTTCTATGTAGTTTGTCTTCCATTCGTTTGTTACAGTATTCTGTTTTGAGCGTATCGAGCATGGTCTTCTACAAGTCTCCTTCATCGGTTTTATCATAATCATCATCATCATCATCATCACCATCATCATCACCATCATCATCATCACCCCCCAATCATCATCATCATCATCATCATCATCATCATCATCATCATCATCATCATCACCATCATCATCATCATCTGTCTCCTAGATAAGCTACTTGAGGTTGTTTTATGTTTCAGTGTGTCCTCATCCCATCCTGACAGTGTGGAAGAGGTCATCACTAGGGAGACAAAAGGACCTCTCCACCTTTCTGAGTTGAACCAGAGCGGCTCCACAAGGTCACGGTCAGTGGACCAGGAGAACAGGCCCCCGTTCGCTCCAGCAGGCATCCCGCAGTTCCTGCGAATCGCTGCGGAGAATGAACAGGATGGGTTCCGACTGCCCATCATCCCTCCGCCTCATCCGCAGCGAGCCTGGGGGGGACCTGATAGGATGGAAGCCGGAGGAGGTGTACAAGCTTTCCCGCTATTGCAACTGTCAGCAGGACCTCCGCAACCCAGCGTGTACTCCCCTTCCTCATGGACCGGCTGGCTTCCCCCACCTCCTCCAGCAAACTACCAAGCTGCTGGGGGTCCTCCCAAACCTCTCAGCTTCATGCATATTCCAGCCCAGGTATGTAGGTAGATGCTTTAGCTGTTATGTTTGTGGATAGGTACAGCTTTTGGGGACAAGTTTTGGTGTTGATGGTGGCTTATATTATGTATATCGTAAGTTTGTGCCTGAGAAAGTGAAGCTTTGAAAATCACAGGGACAGTTAAGTTCACATAAAAATAAATTAAGTCGTGTTGGTGGATTCAGACTGCAATTTGAACTTGCAGTTCTTAGGTTTTACTACAGTCCACCGTTTTGTGTGTGCTGAACACACTGAATAGAGGTAATTGTTTTCTTAGTGCTCTTTTATAAATCGATTATTATTATTATTATTATTATTATTATTATTATTATTATTATTATTATTATTATTATTATTATTATTATTATTATTATTATTATTATTATTATTATTATTATAGAGCAATTGCCAAGCTCAAAGAGCTGCTTAATAACCATAGATAAATAAATATCCTTATAATCCTTATAACTAAACATCTCTCACATTTTAGTGTTTTCAATGCCATCTTTTCACACAGATTTCAGCACCACAAGCGGAGACACTGCATCAGTCTGGCGGACTGATAGGAATCCCGCTGTTGCATATGTCTGCTCCTGCCCAGGGAACAGCAGGACCTCTGTTTGGCAGACTCGTTCCCCCTGAATATATCTCCGCTCAGATGCAAGAAAAGGTTAGCTGATACTCCCCCCTCCCCTCCCCCCTCCTTCTCCAACCCTCCACTACCCCATCAACATACTTTATTTATTGTCCTTAAAGTCCTTTTATAATGACACCAATTGATTTTTTTATTGTAGTAAAGTCCCGCAATGTTATATTTTCATTTATATGTATTACCATGATTAATTTCTACTACAGTATGGCATTATGCGTTTGTTTGGGTCTGCATTGAATGTTTACAAGGTTCTGTATGACCTAGAAGAATGTTGTTTCTTCTGACGTTCTGTTATCTAAAATCCTTTTTTTTAACTTAGTAGTGGTGTTACCTCTTATGCACTCCAGCATTTTTTGTTGTTGCGTGCAGCAGAGGCAGGAGGCAGCAAAGCAGCACCATCTTGAAGCCTTCCACGAGCAGCTGCGAGCTCAGAGAGTGGAGGCCGATAGAGAACTAGCCAGAGAGGCAGCAGTTAGGGGCAAGCAACGCTCCCCATCCCCACCCAGAAAGCCCCAGACCCAGCAAGGTGCTGGGAAAGCGGCCGCTAAGCCTAAATCGCCCTCGCCACCAAGAAAGACACCCACCCCGTCCACCCAGTCTGCTGTAAGAAAAGTTCTCGCTATGATTGAAGCACTGGATAATGTATGTAATACAAACTAGTTTTTTTTTTAATGAAATGAATACTGAATGAATTAGAAAGCGTAAGTATGTATATGGAGTCTTTTTTTGAAATATACATTATAAAATTAATGCGTTATATTAATTATTATTAGTATTAGTATTACATTTTGTTATTGTTATTATTATTATTATTATTATTATTATTATTATTATTATTATTATTATTATTATGTCACTGCCTAAATAGCCATTCCAAATTTTGTAAGGCTCTGGCAGTATAAATATATAAATAAATCATTATTATTAAAAAAAAAAAAAATTCAGTTTTTTAAATTAATTAGTTTTATTATTATTATTATTATTATTATTATTATTATTATTATTATTATTATTATTATTATTATTATTATAACCAGTTTAAAAAGGAACTCTCAATGTTCCCAAGAAGATTTTTATTGCAGTATCCCACTGCCTTGTACTCCGATGGTCAGGCGAGCCCTGAGAACACTTCAATTGACTGTCTGCTGTAGATATGTGTACTTTTTAAGTGGACGTTTTATTTTTGTTATTAGCAGGCAGTAGCAGTAGTAGTATGTTTTGTTGTACATGTAGTAGGCTAGTATGTCACCTGCGTGGCTCAAATGCATAATTGTTAGCAGCATAGCCCTTTCACCGCCAGCTGTCTGGAATCACAGACATTCCCAGCACCAGCTGCTCAGAACCGCAGACATTGTTTGCGACCCTACACACCATATCCATATCAGATTTTTACTAGAGTCTGTATAAATCTGAGCACCCGAAGACCCATGGGAGAAAACACAAAAATCCAGCCACTGGAGTCTAATATAAGATGCAATCACCTGCTTTTTCTTCCATCAAACTCAAAGTGTGGCGATCTGAAGATATCGCTATTATACAAGTTGGAATAGAAATCAGTTTTTTTTAATTTTGAAGATTTTTAGATTGACTGCATACAATACCATTATTGATGGGAGGGAGGAAACCGGAGTATCCAGAGAGAGCCCTTGGTGTCCTGAAAAGTCGTGTACCTAAGTCACATACATTCATCCCATGTGAAGTTCGAACCCGCGACCTTGGCATAGGAAACCAGTTCAGGTTATGTTCTTTCCCATGGGTCGTCTAGTTGCAGAATTGAGACTTCGGGATGCCAGCCCTAGTCACATTGGCTGGGAGAGAGCTAATGGCTGGAAAGTGAGATACGCCCTTACTTCATGCACTTTCCCATTCCTTATAGTGATCCTCCTCATCGTTTTTATTCCTGTAGGAGACTGAAGAAGACCAAGAGAGGTCTGCCGCCACGGGCGAAGGAGACGATGAAGCTGAAGGAAGTGCAGTGGAGGAGGAGGTATCGCGACAGCAGCAAGAACTGGAGAACTCCACCATCTTTGATGGCTACGCCATACAACCAGGCAAGGCTTTCCAGCTCTCTGGGAGTTCCGTAATATGCGTAACCTGTGTTTGAAACAAGAACATAGAAACTTGCCTTTCAGCTGCACAAGCTCGTCATAAACGCAGCGTAGGATTTATTTAAGAAGGTGTCAAACAGGTACAAGCACAAACGAATAATACCCACGCCAAAGTTATAATAACAAAATGGCAAACATCCACAGGCACATAAACACCCCACAGGATTACATTCTTAGCTATACAATCCAGCAATACTTCACTCAGCTATGAAGGACTTGTGGCATCTTCATTCGTCTTGCTTTCTCTGTGCCTTGTTGCAGGAATGTTTGAAGGGTATGAAAACATGGAGAGCCAGTTGGGCGTGGAGGGAGATAGCAACACGCGATTCCAGTACAGGATGGCGCAGGCGATGAGAAAACAGCTGGAGAAAGAAAAGGAACGATGGCTGCGACAGAGGAAGGCATGGCAGATTTTTTTTTTCCATTAATATTCAGATTCAAAAATCAGATCTTCTTCTATTTTTACATTAAAATAATAATAATAATAATAATAATAATAATAATAATAATAATAATAATAATAATAATAATAATAATAATAATAATAATAATAACAATAATAATAATAATAATAATAATGTCAAAGAAAGAAAAGATGGGGTTAAAATGTTACCCGATGGGGTAATTTCAACACCATATGTGTTATTACCTCCCTTGAAATATATTTTTACAGAGAAATTTGCCCTTTCATAGCCACTGTCTAGTTTTTTCATCTTCTGTTTTGCAGTTAAGGGAAAGCAGTCATTAGGGTTGATAAATACATGCCCCAATGAAGATTTTTCTGTCAGGTCATTTTGTAATTAATTATTGTTGCCTGGTTGTTGGTCATCATTGTTTTCCAATTCATCAAGTTCATTATTCTATTATTTTTGAAACTATGTATTGGTGTGACCAGTTTGTTTTCAACATTTCACTTTACTGTATTTCTTGTTCTCGATTGTCAGGTTGACTTTTCCACAAACACTCGCAACTACACGGATGCAGAAGTGGACGTCCAGCGTTCGTTTGAGTCCATCAGAACTGCAGAGGCTGCCACCACGATCCATAGAGATGCAGGTTGGTACCGCTAACAATGTCGACTAAAATCAACTTTTTATCAAAGTCAGCTCAGCAATGTTTTTGATCACACTTTTGACAGCTTTGACAGAAGTCACAAAAGAAGGTTATTATTACTTTCGTGTTATAGATTTGTAGATACAATTTCTCATTTGTTTTCTTCTTTTTTTATGTGTGCATAGTTGCAGTGTAGTTCATTTTTGGCCCAAATGCATCAGCAGTGTAAGTCTATGTACTTATTTAAAAAAAAAAAAAAACCCACTGTATTCTGTTAATTCATTGAATTCAGCACCAACAGATCATCAGGCTCTGCTATGAGGCTTGCTACATTCTTTACTAACATTACCAGGCTTATTTTATTCATGTATTTATTTTTGAATATACCCATATTATTAAGAAAGGAGCTCATTCTGTCATTATAGTTATCAAAATGTCTTTGTAATTGTGCATCAATTTTGCCTTAGCCTTCAAAATAGATGTGGTTGAAGTTCTTCTTTCTTTTCTCTTTTTTTTCTTGTTTTTTTAAATTTGTTCTATTTTTCTTTCTAGGTGTGGACCCAGTACATGAAGCCATCGCAGAGTACAACCGCACTCGTCAGGGCATTGCCGTGCCCCCTGATGTCTTCCTTGGGCTGCGCTTTGCTGATGGTCAGGAGAATGAAGCTGCGGGAAAGATCAGTGTATGTGACAGTTGCTTGAATACAGAATACAGAATTTATTCAGCCAAAGGACAGCATACATTGCATGTGAAATTGCCCTGATGTTGATAAACAGTCACACATACACACACACACCTGCACACACACACACACATTCACACTAAAACCACACACCTTTTGAGACTTCAATGAAAAAGATCTTATAGTAGGTAGTCAAAAGCCATTTTAAAAAAATGATTTCCTCATCACAAAACTGACATAGATTTAAAGAGCTTTTCATTCTGAACACAGTGGTATATTTTTTTCCCCCATAGGACAAATAGGTAAAAAGTTATTAATGTTTGAAAATGCCGAATGTTGGTGTTTTTTTGGCAACGTTTTGGAATTGAAGAAATTGACAACTTTGGAGTCTCAAAGTGAAGCCAATATTGATACCAGAAAGCTGATTTTTGACAGGTAACCCCTTCATATGTTATACTCCAAGCCCAATTTTCTTCAGGCCTATCCCATGTAATGTTCAGCTGTTTTGGTGCTTCAAAGTTGGGAAATCATCAAATTCGCAGTGCGTGCCAGCAAATTATAGGCCTACTGGTGTGCTACTACGCTCAGCACTCGTGTTGCTGAATAGGCCTACGAGTTGGCCATGGCCGGAAAAAAACCCGAACACCGTTTGGGTACACTTTTCTATGGCAAAGCGCTCCGTGATACAGTAATGCACAAATTAATAAATACCCTAGTTTTATAAAGGAAAGTCTGCTCTTTATTTCTTGCTAATTTTTAAACTTCTAGTTAAAATCAAACCTACATCAAAACCGCTTTATCCACTTTGTTCGGCTCGTAACAAAACTTTTACACACGAGAGCCCACCATATTTATATGTAAATGAAGCTAAGTATCCGAACTTCTCATTGGTTCTTATTTTTAGGCCATCCAATGAAGTATTGCAAAGCGCTTGGACTTTGAAACGAGTCACCTCTCAGCAAACGACGGTGACAAGTTTTTCGCAGCGGCATTCAGCGTTCGGATAGGGGCGTATTCAAAAGCTGTTTTCTCGGAATCTTTCGCATAAACATGCATTAAAAACAACACAGATGTAAAGATAAAGCTTTCAATTTATATTTGAATACAGCCACTGTTCGTTTTGATGCAGTTTTACATTAATAATAAGTGTTGAAAGTGAAGTGAAAACTGAGTCAAAACTGCCGAGCGGACAAGAGCCAATGAAGGGCTTGGAGTACCTACTTATAGACACTGTTGCAACATGGAAAGCAATCACACTGGACATATGAACTATCAAAACATGTACTTGCAGCCCTGAAAATGAAAAAAATGTCCCTTAAAAATTTTACTAGCCAAACTAAAAATTTTACTAGCCAAACTAAATAAAAAGTTCATTTTAGCGCATTCGCATTTGGCGACTAAAAGTTTTTTTTTTAGTCGCCAATTTTTTTTTTTTACTAGCCATGGCGACTAAATTAGTCGCCATTTTCAGGCCTGACTGGGTAGACATTTTGGTCAGTAGTGGGATGAATATTTGTATATTACAAAATTTTCAACAAACTTTGGCGCTATACTGATGAACTGAGAACACACAGTGAAATGGCCACTTGTAGAAGTGGTTAAAGTTTCACAATTGAAAACTGCCAGCAGCAGAAGAGGACCGGTTTCTGTCCTATCTCTCCTTTGATTCTCAGAGGATTGTATCTAATAAAGATTGTGACCCAAGTAACTGGACAACTCTGGGATTTTTCCTTCCCCAAAAGCAAGACTATCCGTTTGCCTGTTTTAATCAAGCTTTAGCAATTTCACACAAATCTAATAAGGATCATTTTCCCAATAATTTCAATATTCTAGCCTTCTTCTCAAAAATCAGGATACCCAATTCAAGTGGTTTAGTCAACATTATTCAAGGGATTACTTTACCGCTTTCAGTTTTGCATTCCTAAATGCACGCATAACAGAACCCAAAATGTATCCGCTGTTACCCTAAATGTGCAACCTTAGTCAAAATAATTATACCAATTTAATTTTATTATTTTATTTTATTTATTTTAATATCAGTATTTTATTTTTTTTAATCACTTATTCTGTCCCTATTTATTTTGATTGAAGAGTTGTCAAAATCTATATTTTTGCAATAATTTTGCTGTATCCTTCAGGATAAATAAGGTTAAGTTTCTGTTGTTTTTTAGGCTAAATTTTGTACTACCACTGTTGTTAAATTTAATCTACTGCAATATATTTGAAGTGTGTCTGTGTGCAGAGAGGTCGAGCATTCTTGAATGTGGTGGACGTGCAAGCCTCCTCCATTCTGCGTGACATCCCTGAACGAGGTCAAGAAAGGCCAGAGACGGACGCCGAGGCCAAACCTGGAGCTTATTTGGCTCGCGAGTCATCACCAAATAGATTGGGTAAGTTGAACCAGTTTTGTACCTGCATGTCTGAATGTGCACTTATGTGAGTGTTTGTGTGTGTATGTACCCATAGACGTACGTGCATTAGTATTTGTGTATGTGTGTGGGCATCAACAGCACAGGTTTAAATTGTATTTTTGAATGCTTGTGGGTTACTGAAGAAATTGGTTGCTTTAAATATATGGGCAAACTTTTTAAAACTACGTAATGCTAGCATTTGAGGTGTAGGAGGCACAGTGGCCTAATGGTAGAGCTTTGGCTTGCGGATCTGAAGGTCCCGGGTTCGAGCCCAGGCCTGGGCATTGTGTTGTGTCCTTGGGAAAGGCACTTTACTCCTGTTTCCTACTCCTTCGGATGAGAGTATAAACCGAGATCTAGTCTGTGTCGCATACATTCCATCATAACGGACTTTAAAGATCCTGACGCTCATGTCCTAGACGGATGAGTGCCGGTGACAAGAACACACCCAGCATGCACCTAGGTCCTTCTCCCCCATCCCTGGCTGCCCAGGATTGTGCTCAGTTGTCTGAAGCGTAATTACGATATGGCCCAAAGGCTGCAAGTTGGCATCTCAGGCGGCTTGAGTTAGATCCTGTATCGGCCAGCGCCTTGAGCAGCTTTTGAGCTGGAAAAGCGCTATATAAGAACGATTAAATAAAAGAAAGAAAGAAATAACCATATTGCATTGATACATTTATATGTGAACTTTTCTAAACTGTGCTATGTTGGCATTTGAGCTGAACCCTTATTGCACTGATAATAAAATATTTGAGGACTTTTCCAAATGATACAATGCAGGTATTTAGAATGAACCCTTGTTTGAAATGGTGGACCCAGCAGTTACATCAAAAAAGGGGGTTAGGTAATACCAAAGACTCAAGTCTTCTTAAGGAAAGTGGTGATAATTTGATTTCACCTGATCTGCTGACAGGTGAGCTGGAGCGGAGCCTCAGAGAGCAGCTGGAACCTGTTCGGCATCGCCGCCATGATGCCATCACTGTGGGACTGTTTGAACGACCTTCGCCCCACGATGACAAGTATGTGTCAGAATCATAAAAGGAGACACAAAAATCATATTCTTGCTGTCTTCTCTTGCCGGGATCTTTTGATTCATCCCTTTGTCATCTCATGAGTGCTTCGGGCAGCTTGGGATAGATCCTGTATCGGCCAGCACCTTGGGCAGCTCTTGAGCTGTAAAGGAACTACATAAGAATGATTACAGAAATAAATTAATAAAATCTTGATTTAAAATCTCTTGGGCCTTTTTGAGCCAACCCAGCGATTTTTTTAATTATCTTTCTTTATGTATTTTATAAATACTGTCTTTGGTTTTTTATTTTTGGTGTGTTTTTTTTGCTTCAGATTTGGTGTTGCTCTGTTGCCACGTGAACACGTGGGAGAGTCAAAGACTGCATTGGTCTCCAGACTGAGAACGATGAACGATCAGATCAGCGCTTTGGATGAAATGTCTCGCAACATCGAAAGCAACTTCCACAACTCCAGATTGGTCTGTTTTTATTGTTTAACTGTGTGTTGTGTGTGTGTGTGTGTGTGTGTGTGTGTGTGTCTTTTTTCTTGTCTCTTTTTCGCTGTTGTTGTCTCTTGCACTCTGTCTGACCGTTCCTTCTTTAATGCTTGTCTGTCTCTGTTGCTGTCTCTCCTCTTTGTCTTCTCCCCATGGACCACTATGTCTCAAGCCAACACACATGTCGTGTCTTGTATCTTGCAGGCTTGCGTGTAAACTGCAGCAGTTGATAACTTGAACTTAAAAGCACACACCTTAGGCATTCCACCATTGGTTTTAGTCTGTGTGTGGCTTTTTTCCCCCCAGAATTTGTTATTCGTCTATCTTTTTCCTCCTCTGGAGTGCACTAAGCATGCTAATGTAGCATTGACTGAATGCGTTATTGTAGTGACTAACATAAACATCAAGTCCATTGAGGCTATTTCTTTTTTCTTTTTTTTAAAGAAGAAAATCAGTATTTACATTGCACCACGCATGGCTAACAATTTCCCATTACCAAATGAATCTGCTGCCAAAAGCACCTGTTCACCATTGGGCTGTTCAGGAAAGGCAGAGAAATTCAAAAAATCATAGCAATTGTGTGTTTACCCATGGTGGTTTTTGGGGGGGGAGTGAGAATAGAGGGAAGGATTATGGGTAATTGGGCTGTAGGAGCAGGTGCATACATTTTTGACCAAACAGTTGCATGCAGGAGACTGAATGCAATCTCCACACTGTTTTGCAGCTGTTGGATACCTTGCAGACGATGAATGACACATTCCAACCCCGTGCTTCTCATATGGGACATGAGGTAAGTTATCCCTTGCATGGATTATCACGCTATACTAGTTAAAATGGGATGGGACTAGTGCATTTGTACAAACTTGGGTGTTTGGGCATGTGGGTGTGTGTGCCTGGATGCACCTTGTGTTGAAGCTGAAAGGAGATAGGAGAAAGAGAGAGCGAGAGAGAGAATATCCTCAGCTGAGCCTATGACTCAAGCATGCATGGACATTTTATTTATTGTTAATTTTGTTATTTTATATAAAGTTTTGCACGCCAAAGGCACTTTTCCCACTGTTATGTAGGTAATGTGAAAGTTGGACAACAAAGATGTATTGTATTGTATTGCATTGTATTGGGAGGAGCAGTGGCCGAGTGGTTAGAGCATTGGCTTGCGGATCTGAAGGTCCCGAGTTCTAGCCCAGGCCGGGGCATTGTGTTGTGTCTTTGGGAAAGACACTTTACTCCCGTTTCCTACTCCTTCGGATGAGAGTATAAACTGAGGTCTAGTCTGTGTCACATGCATTCCATCATAACGGACTTTAAAGATCCTGACGCTCATGTCCTAGACGGGTGAGTGCCGGTGACAAGAACACACCCAGCATGTACCTTGAATAAAGCGTCTCACATGGGGCTGCTGTACTTTCGAAAATAAAAGTGCCCGAATTTTACATTGGTGATAATAAAGCTGTTAAAATTAAACAATAAAAAAAAAAATTAAAGTTTTGAGTTGTATTGCATTGTGTTGTATTGTATTCTTAGAAGAGCAGCACATTATTTCCAGTGACCAAAATCAACATCGTCACCAATAGCATTTAACATTTTGTGCTCAGCACTGTTGCACTCTATGCTTGATACATGTAGCCATTAGATTGTATTCTTCTTCTTCTTCTTCTTCTGCTTCTTCTTCTTCTTCTTCTTCTTCTTCTTCTTCTTCTTCTTCTTCTTCTACTCCTCCTCCTCCTCCCGATCATCATCATCATCATCATTATTATTATTATTATTATTATTATTATTATATGTTCAGCAAAAAACGTTTTGTACGCATTGATAGTGATGGTGTCAACTTTGATTTGTAGGAAAGAGAGTTGCAGCCACGGCGTCAGAGTGAATCTGCACCAAAACCCTCCAGTGGATCTCCCAAAGCTTCGGCCAGATCTGTCAAATCAGTCAGGACAGCCTCTCCTGAAACGTCTCGTAGGTCTGATGTCTCACCCAGGTACGTTGATAACTTAGTGGAGCAATTATATTTTTTTATGTGAGAGACTAATAAAAAATAAAAATCCATAAAAAAAAACAACAACCAATAATTATAGAGTTAACAAGAAAGAATAATGGGAACGAATGTGTGTTTTCATTTAACACAGAACAGTGGAAATGGACGTTTTCTGTCCGGACCCAGGACATTGTACACTGACATTTAGTTTTGACATTTCTTGAGACAGCTAAACCTGTTTGTACTATGCATGGACACTCAGATCTTCATGTAATATGAAAGCAGAGCTCTTTGCAGCCAGTCAGACTGAATATTTTGTCTTTTGTGGAGACAGAAGGCCTTCATGAACAAAGTTTCTGCACCATAAATCAATGCATTATTATTATTATTAGTAGTAGGGGGGTTTGCGCATGCGTACTAGAAAGACGTATATGGTTTCTCTCTCGTAACGTAGGTTAGTTTTCTTGTAAAACAAACTACTTAAACCGTCCTCCCTTACCTCTAAAACTCCCATTGCCAACAACCTAACGTCCCACCTTCGTTTTCAACGCGATTCAAGCTGTGCCAACTTCTACCTCATTGGATTTTACCGTTTTCCTTCATCAACTACGTGTGAGTACACCCAACATGGCGGCTCTCGTCGAACTTCCGACCTTCTAAGCAACTGTAAGTACAGTATTTTCTCCACACAGTACTACCTGATGCAAAACGCAAATGAAGAACCTTCTAATCTACATTGAGTACCATCTACTCTTGCTCCTTCTACTGTCTCCTCTCACTCAACTGGACTGGACAAGGTCGCGTTTACCGCCGACCACCCAACCCTCCACTAACATCTCCATCACCCGCCCGAACGATACTTTACGATTACCAAACACAGGGCTAAGAACCATGCCATCTACTGATGTAACATCTACCAGAGATAGCCATACGTCGAAATACCCATGCGGTACATGCGACAAGACTGTCACTTGGGACGACAGGGGAGTAGAGTGTGAAACCTGCGGACAGTGGTTCCATCTTGCCTGCCAAAGCGTTCCCGACAATACAACAGAGTATGAGAGACTAGGTGACAGCGATATCATATGGAAATGCATTATCTGCCAAAACGCTAACTACAGCACGATCGCATATGACTTATTTGGATTACAAGGCACGAACAACTCCAACAACCTGCACAATACCTCCTCCCACTCTCTGAACTCCACTGAATCCTCCATGCCTAGATCAACGGACTTCAATCCTTACCACGCATCCACGCCTACCCGTGCATCCCGACAGAATAAGACCTTTAACCGACCCTTGCGCTTTCTGAATGTAAACTTTCAATCCATCACAGGTAAAAAGGCTGAAACAAGAAACATGATCGACAGCACCAAGCCAGATGTCATCATAGGCACAGAGACCCACCTCGACCCTTCCATCCTCACCAGCGAAATCCTGCCACCCACTTACAACATCTTTCGGCGCGACAGGAACAGAGATGGAGGAGGAGTACTGATAGCAGTCGCTGACCACCTGCCCTGCCACGAAGTACCAGAACTCTCCATCCAAGACTGCGAACTCATTTGGGTTAAAATCAAATTGAAAGGAAGACGCCAACTTCTAATCGCTGCCTACTACAGACCAGATGATGGAGACGAACCCAGCCTTGTCAACTTCGTCAGCTCTACTCAACGCGCAGTCGCCACTCAAGCGTCTATGGTTATTGGTGGTGACTTCAATTTTCCAGCTTTTGAATGGACCACCAAGACACTTAAATTTACCAACAGACATCCAGGTCTTCACCGAAAATTCCTTGAGCACCTAAGCGACCTAGGACTCGAGCAAATGGTTACGCTCCCCACCCGTGGAGACAACATCCTTGACCTGTTCCTCACCAGTCACCCTTCCCTCGTATCTCGAGTTGAATGCCTCCCAGGCATCTCCGATCATGACATTGTCTATCTGGAATACAACGCCAACCCAACTCGTAACCGCCAGGTCCCTCGACAAGTTCCCCAATATAGCAAAGCTGACTGGGAAGCTCTTCGTCGTGCAGCGGACGACCTGTCCAACTCTGTCTTGGCTTCCTTTGATGAAAATAGCAACACTGAAGAATTATGGGCAGCGCTAAAAGAGGGAATTGAAACAATTACAGAAGAACATATTCTTGCAAGACCCTGGGAAGGAAGTTCAATAAACCATGGGTCGACCCTGTCACACTACGACTAATTAAGAGGAGAAACAGGCTCTACAAGCGATGGAGAAAGACAGGAGAAGAAAAGTTGCGAGAAGAAATCAAGACCCTAAAGCGGACTGTTCAGAGAAATCTGCGCCGTTCTTACTGGACCTACACTGAAAACCTGTTTAAGGACAACCCGTCGGAGCCAACAAGATGGACAAACAACAAACAGTTCTGGACATACATTAAGGCACAGCGAACTGAAGCATCTGGAGTCGCACCGCTGAAAGTTGACGGCAAGCTGATAACAGACGCTAAGGAGCGCGCCGAAGTCCTTAACAATCAATTCCATTCGGCCTTCAGCCCCAAGATCTCCTGCACTCCACAGGAATTTATAGCAAGGACCAACCTTCAACCCCCCAGTGAGAACTCCCCCACCTGCAGCTTCATTGACATCACTGTCCCAGGAGTCTTGAAATTACTCAAAGACCTTGACCCCAACAAAACTCCTGGCCCTGACGGCATCAGCCCCAGAGTCCTTAAAGAACTTGCCACTGAACTCGCCCCCGCACTTACTATCCTCTTCCGAAGTTCCCTACACTCTGGAGTAGTTCCTCAAGACTGGAAAACTGCCAATGTTACACCTGTTTTCAAGAAAGGAGAACGATACAAAGCTGAAAATTACCGCCCCATATCCCTAACAAGTGTTCCCTGTAAGATCATGGAACACATCATCACCAGCTCCATCATGTCCTTCGCAGAGGCCCAAGGCTTCATCACAGATGCGCAGCATGGTTTCCGGCAACGCCGTTCCTGCGAGAGCCAACTTGTTGGGCTTGTGGATGAACTTTCGGATGACCTTGAAAAGGGGAAGCAAACAGACGCCCTAATAATGGACTTCTCCAAGGCCTTTGACAAGGTGTGTGTTACACTCAGTTTGATGTTGGTGTTTTCTATCAGTATCTGATTCAGCCCCGATGCTTGAATTCCTGATAGGGTGTAACTCAGATTCGTTTATTCACACAGCCCGTCCAAACAGCATACAAGTCACAAAGTCCACGTATGAAGTTTTCCGCTTTTATTCAGCACACATCAACAACTGCATACAATTCTCAATTCAACTCAACAACTTTCACAGCAACTTTCCAAATCACTATCAACAACTTTACTCTCTCTACAACAATCTCGGCACACGATTAAATAACCTCTCTCTTTTCCGGAAAGATTTCGAATACGGTAGAAATGACGTACTGCCACCAATCGAACTAAAGATCGTCATCACTGACTTACGTCAATACACATTTTCTCTACTTCCGGGAACATTCACGACCTTCGATATCCATCGGGAAAATTCTATCAAGAGTAAACACGCATATCCAGAAGATTCTCAAATAATATCGACTAACGCAAATTATCAACGTTATACAAAGCCTCTCCTAACAACAGTGCAAACTCAAATCAAAGGTAAATAAACTCCATTATTGAATACTTTGCAAAACGAAACGATTAGATCTATCGTGCGCGCTTTAGACACACTTTCGTTCGTTTCAACGTAACATAACCCCCCACTCAAGAAGAAATTTACCTAATTTCTTTCAACAACGTTGAAACGTAATGCACAAACAAAGTCCTCAATTGAAACTAATTTAAGACTTTCTGAATACCGTAATTGCGCTCAGCTTATCTACACAGAGTCAATGGTTTTCATCTTCAAATCTGCCTGGATAATGTCAATGTTCACAGTTCATTCACACAGAATCAAAGTTTCTCATCTGCAAGTCTTTCTGGATACTGTCAATGTTCACAGATCATTTACCCAGTCAACGTTTTTCATTTTCAAGTCTGTCATCACCAATATTCTTAGTTCGTCTACACAGTCAATGTTCTTTCATTCGCAAGGAAACGACGCCCTCGTCAGTTGCGGTCGTCATCGGCCCAGGGTCAAATACGATGATCATGTGGGCTTCCCTGGAATCAGTGCGTCCTCCGTTGTCTCCTTCTTCCATCGGATGCCTGACGCAGTCGACGTTGTCAGCTCCCAGAATGCATTCGCTGGGTCTCACGGTCAGGTTGGCTTCTGCGGGACGGTGGAACAGCTCCCTCAAGGTCTGCAGATGCTCCTTCCAGGTCTGGGTGTGGACTTCATGTTCGACCAAAGTCGTAGAGCCTGGGACATCATTGAAGTTATGGGGAAACTCGCCCATAAGGTCCTTGAGCTCCATCTTTTGACCTTCCGTCAAGCCTGGTCCTAGCTTAACATCATCGATGCCTTCTTTGCTGTGGAAGTCTCCAAGTTCCAACAGTTCCTCGCTATCAAAGCTGTTGTCGATCTCAGCTGCTGTTGCCACATGCACAGTCTCTGATGGCCTTTCCACGTACAGCTTGAGGAGGTTGGCGTGGTATATCTTGGAATGCTGGCCGACCTTCACCTTGTAGTCGTTGATCCCCACCACGGTCTCCACTTCGTACGGGCCTTTCCACTGCATCAGCAACTTATTATGATCGGTAGGTAGCAGCACCAGCACTTTGTTGCCAGGTTTAAACTTCCTGTTCACAGCCCTACGGTCATAGTAGTGCTTTCCACAGTCCTGGGACTTCTTCAGGTTTTCTCTGGCTATCTCGAGAGTCTGCTCCAGCTTCTCCCGTAGCTCAAACACGTACTGGTAGCTGTTCTTCACCTCTGGGGTGTCTACTTCTTTCGTCCACAGTTCTTTCAGGATGTGCATCGGCCCTCGGATGGTTCTTCCGTACAGCAGCTCGAACGGAGAAAAGCCGGTGGACTCCTGCGGTACTTCTCTGTAGGCGAAAAGTAGGGCGTTGATGTAGCGATGCCATTGTCTGGGCTGCTCGCTGCACAGTTTCTTCAGGGTGGACTTCAGCGTAGCATTGAACTTTTCGACGAGCCCGTTGCACATTGGATGGTAGGGTGTCGTAGTCAAATGCCGGATGCTCAGCAGTCTGTTGACCTCCTTCATGCAGTCAGAGACGAACTGCGTCCCGAGGTCTGTCAGAATTTCTTCGGGCACTCCAAGTCTACTGAACATGTCCACCAGTGCCTCTGCCACAGTTTCAGTGTCAATCTTCTTCAGTGGCACTGCTTCTGGGTACCGAGTCGCATAGTCCACTAAAGTCAGTACCCACCGATGACCTTCTTCACTCGGAGGTCTTATTTCGCCGATTAAGTCTAAGGCCACCCTCTTGAAAGGTCGGTCGATCAGAGGCATCCTCTGCATAGGCACTTTCGGGACCCTTCCTCGAGGTATGGTCTTCTGGCAAATGTCACATGATCGGCAGAAACGGCTGACGTCCGCATGAAGCCCTGGCCAGTAGAACACCGCCTGGATTCTGTCTGACGTCTTCCTGATGCCTAGGTGACCTCCCATAATTGAGTCATGCGCTACTTCCATCACCTGGCGCCTTAAGGGTAATGGTACCAGTACTTGACGTAGTGGTTTACCTCCGTTGACCCTCGGGTGCTGGGAGATTCTGTACAGGATCTTGGCCTTCACCTCAAAATAGACCGTGCCATTGCCCTTGGTCACGTGGTCTTGGCGGTTCCTGTACTTGTTTAAAGTGCTATCAGCTTCCTGGAGCTGGATCAGCTTATCTCTGTCCACGATGGCAGCTTTGGAGTTGTCGGCGACCTTCAGTGGCGTAGACATCTTGTCTCTCTTGGCCTGGGCCCTGGTAGTAACAGCACTGACGATCTCTGGTCGGCAGGGCTGAGCCGGAGTAACCACATTGTCCCGTAGCAGCTCTGTAAGGTCTCCATCGGGAAACGGCAATGGATCCTCCTCCACAACTTCGACGCGTTGGGTTGAGGCAGGACTCCACTCTGGATCGGGGTCGTCGGGTCGTCTCGCGCCGTCGATATTCCCGATCATCAAATCATACAGCGGCTTCTTCAGGCAAACCGCTTCGACTTCGCCTATGTAGAAAGGAGTGCTGACTTGAATCTTCGCAACTGGCGCTCTCACACATTTGCTGTCGGCCATGAGTGTCCATTTAAAATCGCCAGTGAACTGTTCTTTAGCGATTAAGTCTTCTTTGACGATGACCCCACTGCAGCCAGAGTCTCTTAAGACAGTCACTTCATGATTTCCGACGCGTCCCTTTGAAACTGGCATGTTCTGGACGGTCACAGCTGCGCTGGCGACGACGGGGATGGATTTTCCGTTGGCAAGGAGAAGTTGGCCATCGGTCATGCACTCTTGCACGTCCGCAGGGGTAGCTGTGCGCTTGGTCTCACTCGGAAGAATGACGCTCCCGCCGCACACTTGATGGTCAGATCTACTGTTTTGCCGTTGATTGGAGAACCGCCTCTGCCGGTTGCCCGCCGCTGCATTGTCCGTACTGCTCCGCTGTCCGCTATTTCTGCTTTGAGGGCAGCTGGCAGCTCTGTGGTCTGTAGCGTTGCAGATAAAACAGCCTCTTGAGTGCCCTTCCCTGGGAGGAGGCGTGGAGTCCGTCTGTCTCTGGCTCGTCTGGCTCCCTTGGACCTGGTTCCCATGGTTTGCAGTCTTCTGAAAATGTTTCGTCGCGCTGGGTAGCCCCAGGGTTTTCCCATGAGCGATGAGATATCTTTCGGCAGCCTCAGTCACATCTTTAAGCGTCTGCAGCTTTTGTTCTTCTAAGTAGGTCGCTAGGTCCTTGTGACAGGCATTGAGAAATTGTTCTTTCACAATCAGGTCATGGAGACTGTCGTAAGACTTCATTTCGCCTGATAACTCCACCCACTTGTGTAGATATGACGACAGGCGCTCCACAAACTGCTTTGGCGTCTCGTCTGACTTAGGCCTGCATTCACGGAAGCGTTTACGGTAGCCCTTCTCTGTAAAGTTGTAGCACTGCAGTAGGGCCTCTTTCAAGACGTCATAGTTTTTGGCGTCATCGTTCGACAGTCTGGTGTAAACTTCGAGCGCTTGCCCTGTCAGAAGTGCACTTAGTCGAATCGCCCAGTCTCGAGGTTGCCAATTGGAGCTTTCGGCGAACCTTTCGAATCTCGCCAGATAGGTGTCGATCTGGTCCTTCCCGTCGACGAAAGCTGGCAATTTTGGAGCCGTATGGTCGTTGGTGGCTTGTGGCGCATGCTGATTGTTCTGGATACGCGCCAACTCTAGCTGGTACTGACGCTCACCTTCAAGACGCTTCAGCTCGAACTCTCTTTCTTCTCGGCGTCGTTGCTCTTCAATTTCTAGACGCTTCTCTTCTAATTCTCTTTCTTCGCGCCGTCGCTGTTCTTCTCTTTCTTCACGCAATATTCTCTCCTGGAATTTGACGTACTCCGTCAGCTGTTTGCCTTTTAGATTTAGTTCAACCCCTTTCTGCCAGAAGTCAGCCATCTTGATGCTTCTGGAAAGTTCTATTCTGGAAAGTTCTTTTCTGGAAAGTTCTTTTTCTAGAAAGTTCTTGACTGTAGAGTTCTTTTTTTCTGGAAAGTTCTTGACTGTGCTGTACCTTTCTAGACTGTTCTAGAACAGCACGCTTTCTGCAGTAGCGCTGATGCTTGTCACTAGTCGCCTTCGCTGACGCAGGCCCCGCTGTCCTCGTCGTATGCGACGCTGCACCACGCTGGTGTTGATGTATACGCTCCTGTGCTGAAGTAGACGCGACGTCCGCTCGCCGCTCTCTGTAACACTGGCGATGTAGCTCCGAGACTGTCCCTCGACGTAGTCTTACGGTAGCCACGTAGTCCCGCTCTGTTGTTCGCTCACGAAGCAACTCTTCGGCGACTACACGCCCTTGCAGTCAACCCGAATCTATCGGATGTAGTCCCAGTATGTTGGCCCCTCTCGACGCAACTTGTTGGCGGCTACCCTCGATGACTGCCTCTCGTAACGTTGACTCGCTTGTTGTAGCAGTTGAACCCTTGGCTATGGCGTGAATCCCGGCTTGGCCCCCAAAATGTTACACTCAGTTTGATGTTGGTGTTTTCTATCAGTATCTGATTCAGCCCCGATGCTTGAATTCCTGATAGGGTGTAACTCAGATTCGTTTATTCACACAGCCCGTCCAAACAGCATACAAGTCACAAAGTCCACGTATGAAGTTTTCCGCTTTTATTCAGCACACATCAACAACTGCATACAATTCTCAATTCAACTCAACAACTTTCACAGCAACTTTCCAAATCACTATCAACAACTTTACTCTCTCTACAACAATCTCGGCACACGATTAAATAACCTCTCTCTTTTCCGGAAAGATTTCGAATACGGTAGAAATGACGTACTGCCACCAATCGAACTAAAGATCGTCATCACTGACTTACGTCAATACACATTTTCTCTACTTCCGGGAACATTCACGACCTTCGATATCCATCGGGAAAATTCTATCAAGAGTAAACACGCATATCCAGAAGATTCTCAAATAATATCGACTAACGCAAATTATCAACGTTATACAAAGCCTCTCCTAACAACAGTGCAAACTCAAATCAAAGGTAAATAAACTCCATTATTGAATACTTTGCAAAACGAAACGATTAGATCTATCGTGCGCGCTTTAGACACACTTTCGTTCGTTTCAACGTAACAGTGTGTCACTCGCTCCTAATCCACAAGCTCGGCCATTATGGCATCACCGGTAAAGTGCTCGGCTGGATAGAGGCCTTCCTTGCTGATAGGCAGCAGCGCGTAGTGGTGGATGGGGCTGTCTCAGGTCCTGTTCCTGTGGAGTCTGGAGTGCCTCAGGGATCCGTATTGGGCCCAAGCCTCTTTGTACTATACATTAACGACCTCCCAGAAAAGGTGAAATCAACAACCCGGCTATTCGCTGACGACACTATGTGCCATAAAACGGTCAACTCCACTGCTGATCAGTCCATCCTACAAGATGACCTCAACCAACTGGCAGAGTGGGAGAAACGGTGGCTCATGTGCTTCCATCCTGACAAGTGTCAGACACTCCGTGTCACGAGGAAAAGGAAGCCTCTGCCTTGTGCATACCACCTCCACGGCCACACTCTACCTACAGTTGACAAAGCCAAGTACCTGGGGGTCACCATTGAGAGCAATCTACAGTGGGACACCCACATCACCAGCGTAATCAACAAGGCCAACAAAACACTTGGTTTTTTGAGAAGAAATCTCAAAATCGGCTGCCAGAAGATCAAGCGCCAAGCGTACATCTCACTCATCCGCCCTATCCTGGAATACGCGTGCCCAGTGTGGGACCCTCATACCAGCAAGGATATCCAGCGCATTGAAGCGGTACAGCGCCGTGCCGCCAGATGGGTTGTGCGTCGCTATCGCCAGACTTCAAGTGTGGCTGAAATGCTTGAAAATCTAAAATGGCCCACACTCCAGGATCGCCGCCGCCAAGCCAGACTCTGCCTGTTCTACAAGCAGCACAAAGGTTTAACAGTAATCACGTCCTCAAGGAAACCCACACCTGCCCCGCCCCTGAAGAATACCCGTCAGACGCACGCTGAGCAGTACCTGCTGCCTTCCTGCAGAACTGCATACAGGCAACAAACCTTTTTTCCACGCACCATTGCCGAGTGGAATGCTCTCCCAGAAGAAGCTGTTTGCAGCCAAACTCTGGAAGAGTTTAAATCCCGGATCTAGCCCTCCTCCTCCCCTCCCCTCCCCTCCTCCACCCCAAACCCCCTATCCCTGACCCCACAAGCTGGTCACCCGGGCAGCGTTTTCTCAAATTTCAAGTTCAATAGCCAATATACCTAAGCGCAAAACCCCATTATGTCTACGTAATCTTCACAACGATGAAGGTGGTAGTCAACAAGAAGAAGAAGAAGTAGTAGTAGTAGTAGTAGTAGTAGTAGTAGTAGTAGTAGTAGTAGTAGTAGTAATAGTAGTAGTAGTAGTAGTAAAGTCAAGTCAACAAATCTTTATTCCACAAACAGGGAAAATTGAGTGTTTCAGTGTTAACGAAACATGGCCAAGGAGAAAAAATATAATTCTTCATTCATATTATTATGCAAACACACAATAAAGAAATTATTATTATTATTATTATTATTATTATTATTATTATTATTATTATTATTATTATTATCATCATCATCATCAATATTATTATTATCATCATTATTATTATTTCTCAGACGAGAAGCCAGCCATCTGTCGGTGAGCGGATTGACGGACATCAGCGACATTATCGGTGAAGTGCTAGCAGAGGGAGGGGTGGACCTAAGGCAGGCTGGTCTCACACAGGAAGAAGCAGACTTGTACGCAAGGAGAGCTAAGGAGAAGTCAGTGCCGTTTCTTCTTCCTCTTGTTAAAATGAAATGTAACGATATTTAGCTTGCAAGGAGGGCTACCATGATGAGAAACAAATGGATAAGAATGGACAAAGACAAGGCGAAACAAAGGCAGCGCACATTTTTGAGCTAAGCCCTACCCCAGGCAGACAAAATACATAGCAAAACACAAAGCATTACTTTGTATTCTTATTTGTCTTGTCTTTGTAACAGTTGCCATTCTTTTGAATTTGCTTATAAGTTTGTTTCTCATTATTGTACATTTTGAATACTGGCAATCTTCTGGTTTAATTCCATCCAAGGAGGGCTACTGAAAAATGGACTCTGTTTATTGACATTTATGTGAAAAATGTAATTTCGTTTGATTCTATTCAGCAAGTTATTTTTCAGCTAAGTGATGTATTCAGTTTTTGTTTTCTGAAGATGGTGATGATGTTGATGTTGTTATAACTCGATCCTCAAAGGCGGTTGACATTGGTCTCTAAACATGCTATATTTTTCTTTATGTAAACATCTAGTTTCATTTGACAATGATCATGTTTCAGCTGCACTTTGTTATTTGTATTCTGTTTGAAGCTTTCTCTGTCTCTGTCTGCCTAGATTTTCTGTCTTTCTTTCTCTCCATCTTCTGTCTGCCTGGATTTTCGGTCTTTCTTTCTCTCCGTCTTTTCCTGCATATTCCTCTCATTTTCTTACTTTTGCTCTCCTGCAGACCACTCGATCATATCACACCAATCAGATCTGACATTGGCAGATCCCATTATTTCACTTCCAAAATGTGGGCCGCCAAGCCAGGCCACCAAGGATTGTATCCAGCTTTCTGTGTATTTGGCGATTCACCAAAGGCAGCAAATTTGGCATCTCAGGTGGCTTGAGTTACCTAGAATCTGTTTCAGCCAGTACCTTGAGCAGCTCTTGACCTGGAAAGTCTCAATGTAAGAACGTCATAAAAAAATATATGTTACTTTACAATAATTTTTAAAAAATCTATTTTCTCTTGCAGACATATGCTCAGATCACCACTCACAAGCTATGAGACCTTGAAAACTTTGGTAGACATGGAGAAAGATATGGCGAAACGAGACAAGTCTCCGGAGGTTCACCGCCGAGACATTCAGCAATGGATGGCAGAGAAGTACACAGAGAGACAGAAGAAGTACTACGAACAGAGGCAGATGCTGAAGGAGAGAGAGGCGCATCCTTATCAGCCCTCGTTGCAGGTTTGTTTCTGTACCTTCTGCTTTCTTCATTGTCCTAGCCACTTTAAGTTTGGATGTTTGTTTTTTGTGTTGAAGGTTTTTACCTTTGAGGCCTCTTAATTTTCCGAAATACCTGGTAGTGAAAGAACAAGATATGACAGCTTTCTTTTAAGAATGAATGTCTTTCTTAACTAGGCAATTAAAAAATGATGATGGTGATGATGATGATGATGATGATGATGATGATGATGATGAATGGTGATGATGATGATGGTAATGCACCCGGTGTTTTTTTTTTTCTGAAGCAGCAACGGCTTCTGGAAAATATTTTCTGATCAGTCGTGACAGCTGACTGGAATATTGTTGGAGACGCCGACAGCAGTGTATTAGTCATCAATATATTAGTCATTAATATAGAACATGATGGAGAAAGCGCAGGGTAAAAAACTTTCTTGCAATGCAACTTTCAGCTTCTCAAGGCGACGAATTAGGTCAAACTGTCTTTTTCGAACCTTTTGAGAACATTTTCGAATCATTTGTTGACGCCAGTTAGCGTCCTCACTTGGTTCCATACAATTTGAGGATCTAAAAAGGTAGATCGAATATTTTAAGATGGAAAGAGCGTGATCTCATAGAGAAACATACAATTAACACATTTTGTCGGGTTTGTATTGTTCGTTCAGTACGAATCTTGATTCATTTTTTCTCTAAATCCTCTTCATCCCATATAAATAGGCGCTCTTTCAGTCATTTTCTTCTCTATCGATGACTACAGGCTGTCACCACTGTCAGAAGGTGTCTCCCAGTATATTCTAGTCAGCTGTCACAGCTGAGCATGATGATGACGATGATGATGATGATGATGATGATGATGATGATGATGATGATGATGATGATGATGATGATGATGATGATGATGATGATGATGATGATATTAATACATCAGTTTATAAAGCACATACATGACACATATGAAAGAGTGATTCAAGGCACATTCCCACGCTTTTCACACACACATACATATTAAACTAATAAGATCACAATCTTAGGCTCGAGAGCCTAGTCTTACAAAGATCATTGCTGTTATTGTAACAAAACAAAACAAAACAAAACATTTGCAAGCAAGTCTTACGTGGATATTTAGCCTGCGCTGTTCTATTATCAACAAGCAGTAATGCAAACATGACTTTGACTTAACTGGTAGTTTTGGTCAAAGATTATGTGAAATTCTGGTTGTCTTAAGTTATCACTTTCTGCATTTGCTTCCTTTCATTTCTCCCTTATTTCAAGACGACTTTCCTTGCTTTTGTTTTTCCCATCACTTTCTGTCACTCGGAGTATTGTTTCATTTGTTTGTTGTCGTTTGCATTGTAGTTTCTGCAAATTAGGTTGAGGTGACCTGAATCTCATGCTCACGCTTTGCCACTTCATTCCCCAAGCCAAAATCCTGATGTAAAAAACGGAATAAAGTTTCATTGACTTGACTTGACTTTACATTACATTACATGGTTATTGCTTTAGGTCCAGCGGACTCTTCCGAGCCAAATCAGGACCAGAGAGGCGTTATCCTAAATTTACATTACATTACATGGTTATTGCTTTAGGTCCAGCGGACTCTTCCGAGCCAAATCAGGACCAGAGAGGCGTTATCCTAAAGTATTATAAAATGGATCAAATCTTTACAAAACAAGCCTGTTACTCTTAAATATTCAAACAAACTTTCACACGCAACCTCTTATATTACATTACATGGTTATTGCTTTAGGTCCAGCGGACTCTTCCGGGCCAATTGACTTGACTTGGCAAGTCTGTATGAAAATTGTTTCTGTAGTTTGCTAAGCTGAATTTTATTTGTAGGTGGGCACCAAAGACCTGAAGTACTTTGAAGAGGAGCGGGAACAACGCAGGAGAGAACAAGAGCGAGATGATATGCACAGGCGCCTCATGGAGGCAGAATACCTGGTGGGAGACGCTCTGACAGAGGCCGTGGAAACCAAACGCGAAATCCACGCCCATGAGCAGATGCAGTCACCAAGGACAAGGTCAACCTCTAGGTCACCCATCAGGACTTCACCCTCGCGCTCCAAATCGACCAAGTCTTCGACGTACTCGTCGTCACCTCAGCGCAGAACGTTCGCCGAAAGAGGCCGAACATTTGAGAGGGAGATGAGAAGGCCCATGGACCAGACCTTCAATTTAGCACCGCCTAAGGTTGGTTATTGAGGCTGCTTCAGTTCTTGTGTGTGCATGTGTGTACATTGTAGTGAGGTATTATTGTGTTGTCGTTTTGCCTTTGCTGAAATCGTAGCTTAAATTTCGCAATTTTTTGAATGACAGTTTTATCAGTAAATTAGTAGAATACACCATAGTACAATTCAGCACAACACAACACAATATGAAACACTACTACTACTACTACTACTACTACTACTACTACTACTACTACTACTACTACTACTACTAATAATAATAATAATAATAATAATAATAATAATAATAATAATAATAATAAAAATTATAATAATAAGAGTAATAATAATAATAATAATAATAATAATAATAATAATAATAATAATAATAATAATAATAATAATAAAATTCATTTAATTTATTTAAAAATCATGCATATCTCTTGCACAGAAACTGCAAGTGCGTTTTCTGAAAAAGAATTGTCAGAACTTTCAGTTACAAAGTAGCATACAGCCATCCAACACTTCACACCTAGATCTGGGCATGCCAGTTTCACGAATAACAATAAAAAGACCACAATTTTGGAGTACACAATAGGATACCATCCAAGAAAATCCAGAAAGATCCAGAAAACAATACAATATCAGACCACGCTATGCACTACAACACAGCACAGTACCATACCATACCCAACAATACAATGCAAAACAACACAATAGGATACAATACAACTTTCATGATCAATACTAAACAGAACATTGCTTTCATTTCCTATCCATACATGTACAAGCACCAAAAGGACTAACAAACTAAACCCACTAGCTGTCTGCTCTTTCAGTCCACTGGACCCTATAAACAATGATTACCTAACTAACTAAGCTATCTCTCTTCTGCTACCTAAAGTTGTGAACAGAAAATAACTTGAAAGATTGAATTGATTTTGACCAGCTAGGTAAAAAATAGACATGCTTTTAAGTTTCCTTTTGTAATAAATCCATTTCTCTTGGAAATGTTTTTCAGAAACTGAATTCTGAAACTGACTCCTAGCTGAAAAGACAGTAATTGACTAAAATCAAACAGAAAATTTCGTAATTTTATTACACAAACACAATGTTTTTCTGTTTTCAAAATGTTTTCACAGGGAATTCTGAAGGTGACTCAGTCATCATCGGACGTTCAGCAGTCTCAGCCAAGAACCACTCCCATCCTGGTCCAGCCGGCTGATGAATCATCTGAATTTGACCTGACGGATGAGTCTAAGCTCAGAAGGTACCTCGGTGCTATTGAAGACATAGAAAGCAGCGAAGAATTCGTCAGTCCTTCGCAACCCAAGAGTGAGCTACCTCGGGCTATGTACGTTTCATCATTGATGTGGTTTACAGTTTATTTGATATGGTGTTGTTATAGAATGCTTGTGTAGTGTGGTTCCTCCATGCTAAATGGTAGCATTGCCACTTTATCTCAACTCTTCCACTGCTAGCATGGATGCAGGGGCTAAGTGAGAATCCGGAATTCCGTTTTTTTTATATGCATTCCAGCAGGCCCAGTGGAGGAAGAATATACAGCTGTGCTGCAGAGTCTGGGAACATACAATCAATACAATACACTGCAGTACAATACAGTACAAAACAAGGTAGTACAGAACAATACAATAAAACTTTATCTTGCTGAACTTGAGCAATTACAGATGAATAAAGTTGTGTTGTAGTGTTGATAGTAATAATACTATAAAAAAAATGTTCAGGCCATCCGCAGGCACTCTGTATGTGCCCATGTTTTAGACGGTCCTTGTCTTCAGTATGTGAATTAAGCGCTGGGCAACATGCTCACAATACAAAAAGTTGAGGTGGGTGAATGCCCTTGCAAGTGGACTGTTGTTACGTTTGACATCATAAAGGTGTAAAGAACGAACAAAACTTCTACTGTTTTATCTCCACCTAAGAATTCCAGGTGTTTTTGTTTGCTGTTGCTCATTTCCCAAAATATTCAGCACAAAGATGTGTGGTAGTTACTGTTTTCTCATTGTTGAAAGTTATTGAAATAACGCTTTTAGTGCTTTCTTTCTACAAAAACTTTGATTGTGATTGTTTATTCTGATTCTGTTTTTTATACTAATTCTGGTTCTGTTTCTTAGTCTGATTCTGTTTTCTTTAATACTAATTGTGATTGACCAAATCTTGCAGCAGGAAGCCTGAGCCTATACCGGAGGAGCCCAAGAAGGTGTTCAAACCAAAACCGTTCACAGAGATCGTGCGTATGCAACGACCAGAGGTCACGCGGAAATCTTCGTCCAGTGAGCCTCCGGATGAGAAGTATATACAGCAGGTTCTTGCGGAGAAAGCAGCGGAGAAGGCGTCTAAACAGCAACAAGTTGCATCGGCAAGGTCCAGGGCTTCTGACAGGCCTTTGACGTCACAGAGTAAGTTTAAATTGAGGTTTTCCATTTTGTGGGATTCAATTCTTTTATGTCAGTATTTTCAGCAGAATCAATAATAACTTGTTTTCTGGTGGTGTTGTATTATAATAATAAGATTCCTATCCTACCTCCTATCCTATCCTATCCTATCCTGTCCCGTAACCCTGAGGTCGTAGGGGCACCACAGATGATCGTTTAACCAGCATACTCCATCTTTCTCTGTCCTCAGCAGCCCTGATGGCTTCGCTTAGTGTCAAACCAGTCCATTCTCGAATGTTGTCCTCCCACCTCTTTTTCGGTCTCCCTCTTCTTCTACCTTCTTGCACTGTGCCTTGCAGAATAGTCTTTGCAAGGCCTGATGATCTGGTGACGTGGCCATACCATCAGAGTTTCCGTTTCTTCACCACTGTGAGCAGGTCATCGTGTTGTCCAATGGCTTGTGTGATGGTCTGTCGGACTTCGTCGTTGGTGATGTGTTGGGTATAGGAAATGCCCAGAAGTCTTCTGTAGCACCTCATCTCCATGCTTTGTATTCTTCATTGGAGATCTGCTGTGAGGGTCCATGCTTCGCAAGCATATAGGAAGATGAAGATGACAAGGGAGCACAGCAGTCTTACTTTGGAATGTAGACTGATGGTCCTGTCTTTCCAAATGGGCTTCAACCTTGTCAGGGCAGCAGTTGTTTGTGCGATCCTGGAGAGGACTTCCTGTCAGGACCCATTGTCTGATACAATGGCTCCTAAATATTTGAAGCTATGCACTGTGTTGAGGGATTGGCCTTGGACTTTGATGTCCGTGTTGATGCCATTGGTGTTGTTGGAATAAGATTATCTCCCCCCCAAAAGTTATTTTTTAACTTAGACTACCTCTGTTTTATCATTATCATTTTCTTTTTAAATTTTTTTTTCATTATTGCCTTGTTTTATCCAAAAATGTAGGATCCAAGACAGAAGACGGAGTGCGCAGAGCATACGCTCCTATCCCTGGTCCTACAACGCCCCGACGCGTGAAGACATACACCGAGCGACTGAAAGAACTGAAACCCAAACGCAAATATGCCACCCCCATCATTCCAAGGCAGCATATCTTAGACTCTGGTAAGTTTCATTGTTAACATAGATGTGTCTGTGTTACCTTGCTAAATCATATTTTGTTATATCCCTTAAGTCAGCGGGAGTGGACAACATACCCGCATAATTGTTTCAAGCAGGAGGGAAGCAAATGATTGATGCCCTCAACATTTCTGTAACAAGTTCTGGCAGAGTGGAGAGTGGCCTACACACTTGGACCCAGTTGCTTGTCATCACTCTTCCCAAATGGGTAACTTCATGAGTGTCAAAACTACTGCATTATCAGCCATATCAGCCACCACAGCAGAGTCTTCATGCATATAATTCTCAACAGGTTGAAACCCCAAGCTAAACAAATAGCTGAAGAACAAAGCAGGACTCAGGACAGGGCGAGGTACCACTGCACAAATTCTGCAACAAGATCTGGCAGAGTGGAGAGTGGCCTACACACTTGGACCCAGTTGCTTGTCATCACTCTTCCCAAATGGGTAACTTCAGGAGTGTCAAAACTACTGCACTATCAGCCATATCAGCCACCACAGCAGAGCCTTCATGCATATAATACTCAACAGGTTGAAACCCCAAGCTGAACAAATCATATAGCTGAAGAACAAGCAGAACTCAGGACAGGGCGAGGTATTACTGCGCAGATTTTCAACCTCAGAATAATCTGCGAGAAATACCTACAGCACCAACAATATTTATATCATATGTTTTGTAGATTTAAAGAAAGTGTTTGATCGAGTCTGGCATGCAGCTCTGTGGGTAACAAAGACAAGGCTACCAGTGCAGTCCTCCTCAACAGCGCCATCAGGAACTGGTTCAGAACAACATTCAGTGTGTGTCAAGGATGCCTGCCCTCTCCAACACTCAACATCTTTCTGGAGCACATCATGTCAGATGCCCTTGCAGATCATGAAGGCACAGTCAGCATAGGAGGTAAAGCAATCTCCAAACTCAGTTTTGCTGATGACATTGATGGATTGGCTGGAGAGGAACAAGAATTTGAACAAATGGTACAGAGCATCAACACAGACACCAATGTACAAGGCAAATCCCCCCTTCTTGGTGCACAGCTTCAACTATTTGGCAGTAATTGAATCAGACCATGAATCTCGACAGGAAGTCCCCTCTAGAATAGCACAAACAACTGCTTCCCTGACAAGGTTGAAGCCCATTTGCAAAGACACTACCATCTGTTTACACTCCAAGGTAAGGCTGCTGCTATCCCTTGTCATCTCCATCTTTCTATACTCTTGCAAACATGGACCCTCACAGCAGATCTACAGCGAATAATACAAAACATGGAGATGAGGTGCTACAGGAGACTTCTGGGTATTTTTTTTAATACCCAGCACATCACCAACGAAGACAATATTTGAGAATGGACTGGCTTGGCACTGAGTGAAGCCATGAGGGCTGCTGAGGACAGAGAAAGATGGAGTGTGCTGGTTAAATGATCATTTGTGGTGCCCCAAATGACTTTCGAGTTATGGGATAGGATAAAGTAGGATGGGATATATTCCTTGATGTGCTCTCTTTTTAACTATTTTATTGATGATAACTTAATTGTTTATTGATTAAAATTGATTGAAGATGTTGATGATGATGATGATGATGATGATGATGATGATGATGATGATGATGATGATGATGATGATGATGGCTTTGATTAAGACCTTGGTGGTGGTGGAGGTTTCAATGTAGAGTGTGAGAAAAATGGGTTGTTACCTGCAGTAGCTCATGGTTTTGGCACGTGCTGGAAATCTTTCATTATGCAACTTGGAGTGTGGTTAGTACTTGGATGGGGGACTATACTTGGAAGACAACTACCAAGTGACACACACAATGAAACAAATGCTCAACATATCCCAGTCCACCCAGCTGTGAATGAGTACCTGGCTCTGTGTACAATCCTGAAAGGAAAAGCAGCGAGGGAGTAGAGATGGGCACCACCCACATGAAGCTAACCCAGAGAAAAGGGAGGTCATCAGGAGGAGTAGCGGCAGAGTATGAGTTGCAGCTTTTATATGCTGTGGTTTTCTCTTTTAGTTAAATATATCTGCCTCTGTTTTAGTGTCTACTCACCGTACAGCCAGTTCTATGCCGATGTCCCAGCGCAAGCCAACAGGACCTCCTCACAAGCCTATGACATATGTGGAACAATTACAGAAACTCAACCGAGAAGCTGTTAGACCACAGACAGGTATATGGAACTGCATCTTGTCATTGTCTTCTTGACCAAGAAGATAATTTATTGAAATATTTGTTTTTACGGTCCTTTACTTTTTGGTAAGGTTTCTTCAATTTTGCCTTCTTTTTTTTTTCAATCCTCTGTAACAGCGACTTCATTAGACTGCTGATAATGTCCTGGCAGACTCAAAACCTTGTTTTAAGCTTCCCAGTTTTTTATTCTCTTCTTCAAAAAGCATTACTCTTTAGATTGCTGCATGTTGAGTTGGATTCTAGGAAAAGTGTGTGTATATACCATCCTGCATTATAGGAGGAAATTATATAATGATCAGGGGCATTTATCCAGTCTGTGTCATCTCATAAGGAGTTGCTGCTTTCTATAATCATTCTGTCATGAGATAGATAGCATCTGTTGATTATCCATCAAGCCTCCGAAATACAACAAGAGGATGGTCAAGAGGATAGCAACATCTCGTTTTCTCTGTAAGCATTATAACACGGATGAGAAAGGAAGAAGATGTCAATGATAATAAAGGCAGTGGTGTGGCTATTGTTTTTGTTGTTGTGCTGGTGGTGTTGTTGATGATGATGATGATGAAGATGATGATGATGATGATGACGATGATGATGATGATGATGATGATGATGAAGATGATGATGATGATGATAATGATGATGATGATGATGATGATGATCTCCCACAGCAAAAATTATGAAATTGTGCTGTAACTAATACCTAAAACTGGAAATTTCTGCAGATAATGTTTTTTTCAACAACAAAAAATAAAACAGCACATTGTCATAATAATTAAGGTGTGGGGCTTTATTTTCATCCTTCATGTTAGAAAATGAATGTGTAAACTTCACAAAACATGTCTTGCTACTTGCTCTACCACTGAGCACAAAACATGTCTTGCTGCTTGCTCTACCACTGAGCACAAAACATGTCTTGCTGCTTGCTCTACCACTGAGCACAAAACATGTCTTGCTGCTTGCTCTACCACTGAGCACAAAACATGTCTTGCTGCTTGCTCTACCACTGAGCACAAAACATGTCTTGCTACTTGCTCTACCACTGAGCACAAAACATGTCTTGCTACTTGCTCTACCACTGAGCACAAAACATGTCTTGCTGCTTGCTCTACCACTGAGCACAAAACATGTCTTGCTGCTTGCTCTACCACTGAGCACAAAACATGTCTTGCTGCTTGCTCTACCACTGAGCACAAAACATGTCTTGCTACTTGCTCTACCACTGAGCACAAAACATGTCTTGCTACTTGCTCTACCACTGAGCACAAAACATGTCTTGTTACTTGCTCTACCACTGAGCACAAAACATGTCTTGCTACGTGCTCTACCACTGAGCACAAAACATGTCTTGCTACGTGCTCTACCACTGAGCACAAAACATGTCTTGCTACGTGCTCTACCACTGAGCACAAAACATGTCTTGCTGCTTGCTCTACCATTGAGCACAAAACATGTCTTGCTACTTGCTCTACCACTGAGCACAAAACATGTCTTGCTACTTGCTCTACCACTAAGCTGGGACATTTGGGACTCTGGTCTTTTTTGTTGTTGCTTCTTCAGTGAGACATGGCGGGAGAAGGGCTCCGTTGAAGACCAGAATGCCTTCGAGAACAGCTCCACACAAAGCCAAGACTTACACGGAGCAGCTACAAGCCCTGAACGCTCCGTTCAAGAAGACACCACGCCCATCAGGTTAGTGCAGGAAATGCTAAAATGAAGAATACTCATGATGAGGAACGCACGTGCACTTTCAGGTTTCGATTGCTAAACTTGATGTGATCTTCTTCGCTTTAATACCTTCCGCGCCCCCCTAACCCTAATTTTAAAAAAAAAATAAATAAATAAACGCTCGACGATGGCCCGATTCAGTGATTGATTGATTGTTTATCGACTGATTGTTTTGATGATTGATTGAAATTCTTACCTTATTTTCTTACCTTCATGTTGTTTTTTTATTTAACTGTCGGTGGTGAGTGTTCGTGATGTGTGTGTGTGTTTGTGTGTGTGTGTTGTGTGTTTGGTTTATGTTTGTATGGTAGGACATGTGCTTATGAAATCGTGTGACCATGTTGTGATAACTTGTTTTACATTTCACTGTTTTTAAACTTATTTTTTATTTTTTATTTTAAAAAAAATATAAGCTGCTTTTAAATCTTGTAATTGCCCTATGTGGATAAATAAAGTTGTATTGAATTGAATTGAATTGAATTGACTCTGCTAATACCTCTCCATGATGTGCCAAATGCCAGTTGGCTTTTAGTTTACTTATATTGTATTGTATTTATTGAATTGTATGGTATTGTATTTCCATTGTGATATATTCAAGCATCAACTGGTTTTGTTTGCAGCCCGGGCATCTTCTTCCATGTCCTCTTCTCGACGCACGCGTCCCTATGGCGATCCGTACAGCGAAGAGCTGCGTTCCGTGATCAGCGATGCGGACTGGCAGCTTGATGACAACATCAAGAGACTCCTGTATGAGGAGGATGACATGGATGTGAGTACATTATGATACAACAAAGTACAATATCACAAAACGATGCAGCACAATATAACGCAATACCATACATTACAACACTATTCAGCTGAACACAATACAGTACATTACAGTACAGTACAATACAATTGTAATACCCAGTCAAACAAAAGACTCAGGAAGTTTAGAAGCAATAGTGTTTGGTTTTGACAGATGGTTTTGTTTAAGCTTTGCACAATAGGGATTTGTTTTGGTTTAGGAAATGTCCTTCCCATCACCCCTCACCCATAACCCATCCATTTTCCTCACTCTTCTTTCTCCCTCTTATTACTCTCAATTTGTCTGTTTATCTGTATTGGAAGAACTGCAAAAGTTGCAAGAATTTAGTTAGCAGTGTTTTCTCTATAACAAAAGAATAATTTTAAAAAAGAAACATGCTTTGACCAAAAAGTCAGCTTTTGCGTCCAGTCATAACTTTCCTAATGTTGAAGTATGATGGGTTGCTGTCTTTGTATTTCAGCTGGAGAGCGCTGGCGATGCAGTTATGGTTGACAGGCTGAGGTTTGTGGCGGACGACGGCGCTTCAGACTACTACGAAGCCATTATGGCGGCCAGTGAACCGGACGACTACCGGGAGTCTGTGGACATCAGCGAGATTGAGCGCATCGCTGAAGTTGCCTCCGTGGGCAGTGGAAGCGTGCAGAGCTTCATTGATTGGGAGGAGCTCCACAATCTTCTCGCTAGCCAAGATGTTCAGTAATGCGAATGAAATGAAATTCCAAAAGAGAAATTAGTTTGAAGAAAGCTCCTTGTTAGTGAAGCTGAAGGTGTTCAGTCAAGACAATAACATCAAAGGAATGGTATGAAATTCCAAAATGAAAATGACTTTGAAGGAAGCTTCTTGTTAGCAAAGATGTTTAGTAAAGAGAATTCCCAAAGAGAAATTACTTTGAAGAAATTACATTCAATTGATCCATTGTCTGAAATGTCAAGAGTTACAATCAATGAAAGAACAGTAACATCAATGGTGAAAGTAAAGTTTGACAACTTTAATTTTGGTGAGTTTGTGATCTTGTGAGTCTCCAGGCTTTTTTTTTTTTTTCGCCCAAACTGTGGAATTTTTCCCTGTTTAGGGATTATCATTGGAACCTGAAATAAAACGAGGAAGAACATGGAATCAAACTGTGTCGACCTCAACGCCGTTACGTTCTGGGTTTATAAGCGCTGTGATGTTAAATATTCAATGCCACACACTGGTTTGTTATATGTCCAGTACTACGTAGCTTATTCATGTTCAGTCTAGCTTTCAGTGTTGCAGGTGGTACTTACTACCCATGTAGGGATGACTCAAGGTAAAAAAAACAAAAATGCATCTCAGACAAATATTACTACAAAAGTTGTCAAAATCTGTGATAAAATGTAGTTTATTGTCTGTGTTTTTATAGGTTCAATATATTGTATACTGTTGGAGACCACATTGCAGTGTATAATGTATATGAGTGCTGTAGTAATTTATTTATTTTTCTGTAGTGTAAACAATATTTTTATGTCGATATATCCCAATCTTTCTTCATTTTTTTTTCTTCTTTTTTTTTTATTTTTATTTTTTTATTTATTTTTTTTCTTTTGGGGGGGGGGGGGGGGGATTAAATTGCCAGTCATTCATGTTATATATTCTAATTGCCATTCTTTACTTTATAACTAAATTTACATAGAAAATTTTGGTCAAATGAACTCGGACCCGTCCAACATGCTTTTTGGTAGCATTTGTTACATTTAACTATGGGGGGGAAACAAAACACCGACATTTTAACTATGTAACTCATTTTTTATGCTCTCTAGTTCAAGGATTGTTTTGTGTATTTGTGTAGTGATAATTGTTTTATTCTTTTGTTTATTGTGTATAATTTTGTTTTTAGTGTGTAATTAGATTGATAGCAAATTAATTTATGTTTGGATTGTGTACTGTCTAGATCAAGTGATTTATGTGCATTTTTTGTTTTTGTGATATTTTGAGTGGTTCTTTTGATTAGTGTGTTTATACTCATCGACTGCCAAATTTAGTGTGTGTTGTGATAGCTATAAAATTCTGTCTAGTTCTTTATCAAAATAACTGTCCATTTTTTCTGCATATCAAAAGACCCATTTTAGGGTTCGTTTTTATGTCAGATGGTCTTGACTCTTGACTTGTTTATTACACTTCTCCATGAATCCATGCTCAATTCTTAAGTGTAAAAGTGCCTCTGTTTTTCCATTGGTACATATCAAATAATAATAATGATAATAATAGTATTATTAATAATAATAGTAATACAAAACAACAACGCATGACAAAACAGGGTTTGAACAGCGTTTTAAATAAATATTTTGAAACCCCCCTTTTTTTTAAAAAAAAAAACTTATACCGTCCATTTTTCAACATTTTATTTTTATTGTCAAATGATTGTACATGCATACTGAACTGCTTCTACTATGAAATGTTTTTAAGGTGTTACTGTTTTAACAGTATTCTTTGTTTCATTTTGGAATGGTTAGTCACAAAGGTGAAACTTCAGGTAAGTCAACCAGTTCCTGAACTTGCCACATGTTGCGTTGTATTCTATGCATAATTGTTTGACTCACATATGGGTGGTGCATCGGTATTTATTTATGTCTTAATGCTGTTCATAGAATGTAGATTACTTATTTGATACATGGTCTGTTTTGTTGGTTTCAATGATGAGAAATGTCCAGCACATTCTTTTTTGTATTTGCCATTTGGGGTTGTTTTTTAAACTTGTATTGCGGATTTATCATGTTTTTAGATGTTGTATTTTGTTTGACTTTATTTTTTTGGGTGTTAAGTAAAGAATATTATTTATTGTAATAAAATAGTAATAAGCGCTTTGGTAAATTAGTTGTGTGTGCTTTATATTTATTTATGGTCCTGGAAGAATGGTAATTTTAGTTCTGAACATTCACTTGAGACAATCATTGCGGAGATGTGTGTGAGAGAGTGTATATGCAAGTATGTGTCTTGCTGGCGAAAGGTGTAAACTGAAAAGTATAGACCTATGTTATAGACACACACACACACACTCCTACTCTCCCTCCACCCGTGGGTGGCCGGGGGCTTCTATATAAATAGTATCCCCACTTTCTGGAAATGTAGTGCTTTAAATTCCCACTGTCGTTGTCTTTCTCCTTTGTTCTTTCTCATTCTACTCTGGTCTATCAATCTGCTATACTATCTTCCTCACTAGACCAGTCACCTACTGTTTTTTTCTTGAAAACTCTCCCAAAACTTCTCATTTGTGTATGGGTCTGTTGAGTCAGCTTGGGAATATTGGACGCTTTCTGCCAAATGGTCACTAGGGCTTCCTATAATATTATTATTTAGCAATGTAGGCATTTACATTACATTACATGGTTATTGCTTTACGTCCAGCGGACTCTTTCGAGCCAAATCAGGACCAAAAAATCAAGACTACAACTTTGCTGAAAGAGGACTCACCACTGATCCGCATAAAAAAATCTATCGAAATAACCCTAGTGGTAACACTGAATTCACTCCACCAGCCGGTCACTTTACAATAAAGACATCCCACGCAGGGGACGCTGAGGCTATACTCTAATTTATCGAACCCCCATTTACAAAAATAAAATAGAATACAAACATCATTATAAAATATCAACAAAAACATACATATAAAATGCCTACATTGCCAAATAATAACATAGGAAGCCCCAGTGACCATCTGGCAGAAAGCGTCCAATATTCCCAAGCTGATCCATCAGACCTCACACACAAACGAGGAGTTTTGTTCCCGAAGAGTTTTCAAGAAAAAAAGTAGGTGACTGGTCTGGCGAAGAAGAAGATAATATAGTAGATTGATAGAACAGAGTAGGAATGAGAAAGAACAAAGGAGAAAGACAGCGACAGTGGGAATTTAACGCAATAAATACCCAGAAAGTAGGGATACTATTTATACTGAAACCCCCGGCACTCTCACGGGTGGATGCAGACATTTTATATGTATGTGTTTTGTTGATATTTTTTAATGATTATACTATATTTTGTTTTTGTAAACGGGGGGGTGGTCCCGATTTGGCTCGGAAGAGTCCGCTGGACCTAAAGCAATAACCATGTAATGTAACGGGGGTTCAATAAATTAGAATATTGCCTCAACGCCCCCTGCGCGGGATGCCTTTATTGTAAAGTGACCGGCTGGTGGAGTGCCTTCAGGGTTACCACTAGGGTTGTTTCAGCAGATCTTTTATACGTCCTCTTTCAACCAGTTCAGTTGTTGTCCTGATTTTGTGGTCCTGATTCGGCTCTTTGCAGTCCACTGGACTCTATAAGCAATGAATATCTAACTCCTACTCTCCCCTCTCCTCCCCCAACACGCACACCTACAATCCATCCCCCTCTCACCCAACACACACCTATCCCACCCTTCTCCCACCCCCGCCCACATACGTACGTTCAACATCCAAACAGTTGTTATGCAAACAGTAGAGTGACCTACTTAGAAGATATCTAAAAGTAAATGTACCCAATTATTAATTGTGAAATGAATGCTAAGGCAATACAATTCCAAATGCATGTCGAATGTTTTTGGGGCACTACAGTATTCCTCTTTTAACGTCACTACCGTTTAAGGTCACAACGCGGATAAGATCAATCAGGTTTTTGGTCCCGGCCAAACACCTTCTTTGTACCATTTAGAATTCCTCGCTTAGCGTCACCTCGCATAAGGGGAAAACCTCGGATAACGTTAACCCCGTTTTGGTTCCCAAATGGAGGAGACTACTGCTTAAGAGAAATTGATGTCACAGATGACGTCATTTATGAGGTCACTTCCTGTTTTGAGATGATGTCATATATTCCTTATGATGTCATTTCCTGTTCACATAGCTGGGACGCTGTGCTAAGTCTGTCACGTGCGTGCGCATCAATGTGTGTGTGTGTGTGTGTGGGAGTGTGTGTATGTGTATGCATGCTTGCATCCGTTCGTTTGAGTGTTTGAGTGTGTGCTTATGCATCATACACACGCACAAAAAATACATATACAGTAATGCATACATGCATAATTATGCGCGCACCAACGTGCACACATGTACACACACTCGCACCCACACACACACACACGACACAAAACTTTAGCACCTCGTATAAGATCAAGTTTTTTACTGGTAGTTGATCTTATCAGAGGACTGTTTAGGGTGCCCCTCGGATAAGATCAAACAAAAATTTGGTCCCCTGGGGGGTCACCTTAAGAGAGGAGTACAGTATATTTGTGTGCACAATGCTGAACAAGGAGAAGCAATCTCTATGCATACAAATTTGAGTAATTTCACAAGCTGCCATGAATTCTTATGCAAATGTGTCTGCTTTTTAAAGTGAGTGAACCTTTGATCACAATGCCTTCTCATCCCCACCCACCCCTCCCCCATTCCCACCCCCCCCCCCACCCCAACCAAAAAAAGCGCATATTCCGATGGTATGGCCACGTCACCAGAGCATCAAGACCATCTTGCAAGGCACGATGCAAGGAGGCAGAAAAAGATGGAGGTAGAAAAAGGTGGGAGGATAACATTCGAAAATGTACTGGCTTGACACTGAGCGAAGCCATGTGGGTTGCTGAGGACCGAGAAAGATGGAGTACGCTGGTTAAACGATCATCTGTGGTGCCCCAACGACTTCCGAGTTACGGGATAGGATAGGATAGGACCGGCTGGTAGCTTCCTTCAAAGTTACCATAAGGGTTGCTTCACAAGATCTTTCATACGGAGCAGGGGTGAGCCCTCTTTCAACCAAGTTGTGGTCCTGATTCGGCTCTTTGCAGTCCGCTGGACCCTATTAACAATGACTAACTAACTAACTAATCTGATGTCAGGCGAACGCTCTACCACTTAGCTATGGCGTCCCCTGCTCCCCCCCCCCCCCCCCCACCCCACCCTTTCTCCCCTGACTAGTGATACTAATAATAGTAGCAGAGTAAATACGTGGCTTCAAATATATACATAGCTTCAAATATTTAGGAGCCATTGTATCAGACAATGGGTCCCGACAGGAAGTCCTCTCCATGATCGCACAAACAACTGCTGCCCTGGCGAGGTTGAAGCCAATTTGGAAAGACAGGACCATCAGTCTACATTCCAAGGTAAGGCTGCTGCGCTCCCTTGTCATCTCAATCTTCCTATATGCTTGCGAAACATGGACCCTGACAGCAGATATACAACGAAGAATACAAAGCATGGAGATGACATGCTACAGAAGACTTCTGGGCATTTCCTATACCCAGCACATCACCAACGACGAAGTCCGACAGACCATCAAACAAGCCATTGGACAACACGATGACCTGCTCACAGTGGTGAAAAAACGTAAACTCCGATGGTATGTCCACTGTGATGATATTCTGGGGAAGATAGTTTATCTTACTAGGGGGTAAGACTTAATGATGGATGGGCGATGTGCTACCACTATCGATCGTTCTTTTACCAGAATTCCGAAGTTGTGTGAGAGACAAATCACGGCACTTTGGTCACATAAAATTTATATTTGTTCTCGGGATTTATAGTATCATTTGGCTCAACTTGAGAACCGGTGATGACTAATCAAAAGACTAGATTATTATGTCTCGAGAGAAGAAAACTAATAGCTACACAACAATACAAATAGAATGACACCAGTCGTATGTATGTAATTTCACTTTTTATATATTCAACACAAACTTTAACATTTCTGCATTAACCGGTAATTTAATAATTAATATAGTTCAAAGTGCTGGGAAAGTTCTTTAGCAGGTTTTCTTCATCCTGTGCTAACTGCGGTTACGATTTTCACTGTTCGTAGTTTACTAATGTTCTAATGGTCTTCTAGGTTTCTAGAGGGTAGAACTCAGATGGCATTTGCGGGTGACTTATCTACTGCGCGTCGGCGAGTGATGGAGTCCTTCTGAAAAGTCTTGCCTCTCAGGTTTGAGCAGGTGAGTCGGGTCGCTCTTGTAGCTGTGGGGTTCGGACGTGGCCAGGTAGACTCTTGATTGTTCTCCTTTGGTGCCACGGGAGCGAAGGTCAGGCGTTCGTTTCCACAAACCTTATGATCCCAGAGCCGACCTGTAAAAGTCGGAGCTCTGGCTACAATATTCTCGTTAGCTATAAGTGTGCGGTCTCCTCTGCAAAGTGTCTATAGCATCAGACACCTGCAGGGTTCCCATATGCACAATTCGATTCGAATCTTAAGGCTAAGATACATCAAACCACATGCATACTGTCTCAGAAACAATAATCTGTTTCTGTAACTATATATATCAAGAACATATTATCAATACATGGCAATCAATATACAATAAACATACACATATCAAACTACTAGTGTTATCTTACTTGTAGACTCTGGGACTCGTGAAATCGTCTTTTATGTCTCTAGCACTCTCTAGATGAGATGGAGATAGACGGACACTGCAGTTTGTTCCTTTGGTCGACCCTCACAGCTGGGCAGTTCGTTTGCGACTGACCAGCTGAGATTTGGTCCCCAAGGATATGCAAGAGTTCCCAGTAGTTTTCGGACCAATCGTTTAGCTCTCGTTTTCTTTAATCTCGCATATACGGGATTTTACGTTTTGATTTGAATAGTTCCCCACCTGCACTATTTCTGACACGCATAATTATCCTAGAAGTGGAGTGTCAGGGTTCGAGGGTAGGATAGATGTAGCCTAGTAACGATAAGAGGAGCCGAGGCTACTTAGTGTCTCAGTGACTCTGGTCACAGATGACGTTATGGTCAGTTTTGTCTTAAGTATGCTATTTAGTCTTGGATCGCTAAGTCTGTTAGATGGTATCTTGAGCGGTTGGCGGTGTGACTGTCTCAAGGAAGTTAATTTGACATGACATTGTTGGCTGCTTTTTAGATAACTGTTGTATTAACGTCCAGTTTCGTTCGATGGTATCTATTTTGCGCTAAGCTAATTTCCTATATTTTGTCGTCACTATTTCTGCTGTTACATCCACGTCACCAGATCCTCAAGTCTTGCAAAGATCATCCTGCAAGGCACAGTGCAAGGAGGTAGAAGAAGAGGGAGACCGAAAAAGAGGTGGGAGGAGAACATTCGAGAATGGACTGGTTTGACACTGAGCGAAACAATCAGGGTTGCTGAGGACAGGGAAAGATGGAGTACGCTGGTTAAACGATCATCTGTGTAAAGCGTGTATGTTGGCACAGATCGCCTCGCTTTGAGCCTGATTTGGGATTTGGAGGACATAGCATATAGTATAATAATAATAATAATAATAATAATAATAATAATAATAATAATAATAATAATAATAATAATAATGATGATGATGATGATGATGATGATGATGATGATGATGATGATGATGATGATGATGATGATGATGATTATTATTATTATTATTATTATGATACAGGATACATGATACTAGCTAGCGCTTTTTTTTAATACGTGAAGGTAACATTACCGACACAATTTAAGATTACTACAACACTATGGCATTTCATGGTCTGGAAACATAATAATAATAAAATAATATTACATTGCACTTTTCTGGTTTTCATTTCCAAAGTGCTGCCTATAACTTTTTAATTGTTCAGAGCAGTATCCTGGTTTTGAAAAAGAAATAAGCCTTAAACGTAAGACTTTGGTCGATGAAGAAATACGATTCTGGTCCTAGCTTTTGCACAACTATGCGGTGGTGTGTCTGACATAAAAAAATATTTAAACAAAGTTTAAGAAAATACGGAATGGGTGTATCTAGTTTCCGGTCTGTGTTTTGTACAATTTTATTACATAAGTATAACGTTAGCAGATTATAGCAAGTAATGTACAATGTAAGTGGTATTTAAAACACGATACACATATTTTTTTCCCCTGGACGCAAATACTATGGAAACATTGACGTTACAGTTGCATATTCGACACTTGTTAATAATGCGTGTAGGAACATTGAGAGCGCTCTTATTTCATCTAAATGGTTTTCTATTTTATTTCATTGTTTTGCTTTTTTTTTCTTTTTAAACTTTTGAAATCTTTGGTTGCAATAAACAGAAAAGAAATAGTTTAGTATTTTTTAAAGTTGTGAGAGCCGTTGACGTTTTTGGGTGGAGTAGATTATAACTAAGCATGACTAAGTTTAGTCCTAATTAATCCTCTTAAAGTTTGCTCACAGGGAAGTTGCTCACTAGTATATAATTATGTTAAGTAAGTTCGATTGAGAGGCCTAGATTTATTCTATTTCATTTCACAGGTCATGAATGTTTCTTGTAACACCCTTAAGTGTATCATTTTAGTAAGGGGAAATGGGGGAGACTGGGGGAGGGGGGAATTGTTGAGAGGTGTGATAGTTATACTAATTTAATAGGGTTGAATGGGATGGGTTGTATTAATTACATTTCAAACGTTTGCTCTCCACAAAAACTTTCAGTGTAACACATAGTGTCAAATGGGTAATTCTACCGTTGACGTGTTTTGGGGGAGACGGTAGACTACTATGTAAGCATAACGAAGGTTAGTATTCAGTATTTCATGTCCCCTATACGCTATGTGTCCGGGGACTCTAATCTACCTACGTAACGTATTCATTAATCCTCACAAAGTTTGCTCGCAGAGAAGATGTATTTGGGAGTGATAACTAACAATCACGCAACTGTCAGTTCTGTAAATAACTGCGCATTTTAATGCTATCGAGTTTATTAGATTTTTATTTTATTTATTTAAATTTTTTAAAAATTTGCTATTCCTGTTGAATAGTGCAAGTTCCGTAAGGTACATGTGAGTCATATGGGTTTGGGCTTTCTAGTTAAAAGAAAGATTTGGATTCAATTTATAATGACTGTCAATTTTAGCTTTATCAATTTCTTTACCGTTATAATTGCCGTAATTTGTTTTGATTTTAACTATTGAAGACGCTTGTAGTGAAATACATGGATAGCGATAATGATGATGATGATGATGATGATGATGATGATGATGATCGATGATGATGATGATGATGATGATGATGATGATGATGATGATGATGATGATGATGATGATGATGATGACTTGTACCGCGCATGTATCCATCCCAAAACGAATGCTCGGTGCACATAAGGAAAATGCGAAAAAATTACTCAAACGATGGAAAAAGACAAATGAGAGGGGGAGGGAGTAGGGAAGGCAGTGAGAGCTATTAATGGTACCTGGTCCATATAAACTCAGTGCTAACAAAACTGAAGTTATGCTTACATGTACCAAACACAACCGGTCTTCTTCCTCTATAGCCACTGTCACTCATGGCCAAACCACTCTTCCTATGTCGTCTTCTGTCAAAAACCTTGGTGTCGTTCTTGACAACACCCTCTCCATGTCAGAATGCATTCGCAAAACCTGTCAAACATGTAACTTTCATCTCCGTAGAATAGGCCTTGTCCGTCATCTTAAGCTCAAAACCAACATCTTGCTCTCTTGACCCCATTCCTACCCCCATGTTGATAGAGAATCTTGACCCTCTACTCCCGACCATTACCCACATTATCAACGAGAGTCTGTCCTCTAGTGTTGTTTCGTCTGTGCTCAAAGCGGCTGTCATCAAACCCCTCCTTAAAAAGCCAAGTTTAGACAAAAATAATCTAAAGAACTATAGACCTGTTTCAAACCTCTCCTTCCTGTCCAAAGTCATAGAAAAAAATTGTTCTCAAACAACTGTTTGCCTACCTAAATGATAACGCTTTACTTTGCCCCAACCAGTCTACCTACCGACCCTTCCACAGCACTGAGAGTCAGACAGCCCTCCTAAAGGTAACCAATGATCTGTTGCTTGCCTTAGATAATGGTAACGTCTCCGTTCTCACCTTATTAGACCTCTCAGCCGCCTTTGACACAGTCGACCATCACATTCTCTTTAACACTCTTCAACACTACTTTGGAATCTCTGGCTCGGTCCTGGCTTGGTTCCACTCATATCTTTCTGACCGATCACAAGCAGTCACTGTCGATGGCTGTTTCTCCAGCACAGCAGACTTGGTGTGCGGCGTGCCTCAGGGTTCCGTTTTAGAGCCGGTGTTATTCACTCTGTACACCAAGCCACTGCTTCTCCTGCTTAGAAAGCATGCTGTTGAGAGTCAGTCATTTGCAGACGACACACAACTTTATAAATCCATTGCCCCCTCTCTCATTAATTCCACTGTTAAGACTTTGGAGAACTGCATCACAGACATTAAGTCATGGCTGACACTCAACTAGCTTAAGCTTAATGACGATAAAACCGAAGCCCTCCTCATTCACAAGCACAACAACTCCTCCTCACTCTCGCCTCTCCCAACATCGCTTACAGTAGGGACAACAAACATTCAGTTCTCATCCTCAGCAAGAAATATCGGCTACATTCTCATCCTATGACCTGTCCCTCAACAACCACATCTCCAACGTCTGTCGCTCTGCATACACGGCCATACGTCAAATCAGCTCCTTTCGCCACTATCTTACAGTCACTGCCACCAAAACCCTAGTCTGCGCTCTCGTCCTTTCTCGTCTTGACTATTGCAACTCTCTCCTCGCTGGCTCCCCAAAACACGTCATTGACAAACTACAAAAGGTTCAGAACTCAGCAGCTAGACTAGTATTCCGAGCTAAGAAACGCGATCACATCACACCTCTAATAACTGAATTGACAGTGAAGATGTACATAGTGTAAATAATGATGTTAAATGTAAAGGTGTATATAATGTACAGGATGATATTATGGTGATATACTCAAATGTAGACAGTTTATTAAATAAAAAGATTGAGTTACTACAGTTAATAGATGAAAAAGATGCTACTTTGATTGCACTTACTGAAATTATTGCAAAAAATCAAAGCGATGTTACAGAGGCAGAATATAGTATTCCAGGATATGAATGCTTTATGAACAGTAAACATAAACTTGGTGTTGCCATTTATGTCAAAGAAAGTCTGCATGCCCAGCAGTGTATAGAACTAAACAACTCAAATTTTGAAGAAAGTGTTTGGTGTCACCTTAAGTGCCCTGGTGGCCTTAGCGTTCTACTAGGCTGCATTTACAGAAGCCCCAGCACTTCAGAAGAAAACACTCAAAATTATTTGAATTACTGAGATCTGATACCATTCAGAAATTTGATAAAGTGTGTATTATGGGGGACTTAAATTTCCCATCAGTAAATTGGATACTGGGAACAGGCAGTGCGAAAGACTGCGAATTGGTGGAATGTGTCAGGGACGCTTTCCTGACTCAGATGGTGAGAAATCCTACTCGACGAAGAGAAGGGCAAAAACCGAGTTTAGTGGATCTGATTTTGGTGAACAGTGAAGATTTTATTTCAGGGATAGAGCACTATCCTGGACTGGGTAAGAGTGATCATGATGTGTTGTTTAAACTGCAAGGTTTGGGCACTGCACCAGAGGAAGGTAAAAGGAAGAATTTCAATTTTAAACAAGGTAACTATGATAAGCTCAGGCATACGTTGGCTGAGGTAGACTGGAGTAGTATAAATGGTATAACTAGTGTTGAAGAAAGCTGGTTGTTAATTAAAACAAATATTATTGCAGCTATGGAGCAGCATATCCCCAGAACAAAATTTAATGTACAGATGAAACTGAAACCCGTATGGTTCAGTAAATCCTGCCTAAAGAAAATAAAGAAAAAGTATGACCTTTATAAAAGATACTTAGTGACCCGTGATGGGTTAGACTACCAGCGATATATTAAGGTGCGAAATAAATGCACAAGAGAGGTGAAAAAAGCTAAATAGAATTTTGAGAAAAATATTGCAATAAATTGTAAAAAATAATCCGAAAGTGTTTTGGAAATATGTACGATCTAAAACAAAAGCATTTTCGGGTATCAGCCCACTGGTAAAGGAGGATGGAGGTATAGCAGGAAGTGATGCTGATAAAGCAGAGGTATTAAATAAGTTTTTCTCTAGTGTTTTTACGCAGGAGGATCTAAATAATTTACCATTTTTATACCTTGCATCTAGATCAGACAATGTTACTTTAACTGAAGTTCTTCTAACCCCGAAAGCAGTTCAGGAGAAGTTGAGCAAGTTAGATCCAAGTAAGGCTTTTGGCCCAGATGGTATACCGTCCAGAGTCTTAAAAGAAGCAAGTAAAGAGTTATCAGTACCACTTTGCCAACTTTTTAATAAGTCCTTAGAGGAGGGAGTTGTACCGTTGGATTGGAGAAGAGCCAATGTCACAGCCTTATTTAAAAAAGGCAGTAGAAGTGATGCAGGAAACTATAGACCTGTCATTTTAACTTGTATTTTATGTAAAGTGCTTGAATCATTTGTCAAAGATGCTATCGTTAACCATATGACTCTTTGCTCTCTGTACACGGAATGCCAGCATAGTTTTCGTAAACTGGTAGGTCATGTGTGACGCAACTCTTGCAGGTAATGGAAGACTTTACGAAAATGTTTGACAGTGGGGAGAGTTTTGATGTGCTTTACTTGGACTTTCGCAAGGCATTTGACTCAGTACCTCATGCAAGACTTTTAGTTAAACTAAAATCTTACGGGATCACTGGACACGTACTACAATGGATCAAGTGCTTTCTGGAAGGAAGAACCCAGCGTGTCAGAGCTGGAAATTATTTCTCAGGTGACGAGCCAGTTCTGAGTGGTATACCGCAAGGCAGTATTTTGGGTCCCATTCTGTTTAAAATTTTTATAAACGACTTACCTGACAAAGTATCTAGTAACTGTAGCATTTTTGCAGACGACACTAAACTATATAATGTGACATCTAAGTGCGATAAATTACAAAAAGATATAGATAGTCTTCTGATTTGGTCAGATACCTGGCAATTGCATTTTAATGCATCAAAATGTAACGTACTCCATATGGGTAAGAAAAATCCTGGACATGACTATTTCATGACGACAGGTGACGACAGAGTGACGGCTGACCATAATAGTGAGGAAAAAGATTTGGGGGTTACTTTTGATACAAACCTAAACTTTGATAAACACATAAACAATGCAATTTCCAAGGCTAATGAAATGCTCGGTATCATACGCCGATCTTTTACTTACTTGGATAGTGATACCTTAACACGCCTGTATAAATCGCATGTAAGGCCACATCTTGAATATGCGAATGCGATCTGGTTTCATTATCTTAAGAAGCAGTCATCTACCTTGGAGAGAGTACAAAGAAGAGCGACTCGGATGATTAAATCGCTGAGACAATTGCCATACTCAGAGAGATTGAGAGTTTTGGATTTGCCCTCTCTGAAATTTAGAAGATTGAGAGGTGACCTGATCCAAACTTACAAGATTTTTTTATGGGATTGATAACATTGATGTTAACACTTTGTTTCAGTTGAATACTAACTCTAGAACAAGAAACTCACAGGACAATATTCTTATAAGACATTGCCGCACAAACAAAAGAAAATATTCATTCTCCTACAGGGTTGCGCCCATATGGAATAAATTGCCAGTTGATACTAAAAGAGCTAACAACCCGAACACTTTTAAAAATCTTCTGGAAAAGGTCATTTCCATACAGAAATCAAAATTTGAGTATGATGACTAATTAGCATACTATCTTTAGTATTCCCCTAACAACCGCAAATGGAACCGGACAAGTAAAAATACCCAAAATAAAAGGGACATTCAAAAAGCCGCGAGGCTTATACAAGTCCCTCCCAACTAAACTAAACTAAACTACTACATTCCCTTCACTGGCTTCCTGTGCAAGCAGCATAGAGTACAAACTCTCTGTTCTCTGTCACAACTTCTTCACAGATTCTTGTCCTTCCTACCTTGCTGATCTACTGTCTGTCTACTCCCCTTCACGCACTTTAAGATCTTCTGCTGACACTCGCACACTCAGGTTCCCGTCACCCGCACTAAGACATACGGCCAACGTGCATTCGCTTACTCCACACCTAAGCAGTGAAATTCCCTTCCCTCCCATATCCGCAACATACAATCAACACAAGCATTCAAAAAGGCCCTCAAAACCCACCTCTTCAAACTGCATTATTCAGACTGATTTGTATCCCGCTGCCATTCTCTCCTCTTTTGTCTCTGTCTGATCCGTAAGTGTATAGACGGCTGTAAATATTTATACTGTTTTTCCTCCTGGGCCTAACCGGGCATATAAATAGCTGTGAATAGGTTTTTGCTATTCTATTTCTGTCTTTTTTGTCATTTGTGTACATAGTTGTAAATAGTCTATTTCTGTCTTTTTTGTAATTTGTGTACATAGTTGTAAATAGTTTGTACCTTTACTGTTCCGTCTTTTGGTGTATTGTAACAAAAGCGATGTTTTATCGTGTGCATGTATTTATATGTAATGACTATGTAAAGCGTGGTGAGTCTGGTCATAGGCTGGAGTAGTACTACCCGCTATATAAAAATCCGTTATTATTATTATTATTATTATTATTATTATTATTATTATTATTATTATTAAGCATCTGACCACTGGCGCTATTGTCAAACTCATTTCCTCGCTTGTTCTGTCATGCTTAGAAAAAGTAACTCTATCCTGGCTGGACTTCCTTCTTCTTCTATTTATGTGTTCCAACGTGTTCAGAACTCTGCGGCTCGTCTGGTTCTCAAAAAGAAAAAAAAAAAGGGATCATATCAGTGTCTCATATAGAATTATCTACAAAATCTCCATTTTCCGTTACAAATGCGTCCGTGGCTCCTACCTCACATTCAATTCTACAAGCCCTATAGAAATCTTCGTTCTTCCTCTGACACCCTCATGCTTTACATACCCCGCTGCAAACTCTCCTCTGCTGGCTGTCGATCTTTCCATAGATCATATATGATCTATGATCTTTCTCAGTGCTTGACCCTTCTATTTGGAATTCTCTCTCTTTCTCTCTCTCTCTCTGATTGTATTCCTACGCCATTCATTCACATGGAAAATAATTTACTGCTCGCTGTTGACCAAACATTTTGTGGATCGCCTATTTTGTATAACAATTATGAATGTTTGAAACATTTGTGAAATATTAGCCTTAAAAAAATGTGACGGTTTTTCCCGAAACTATACAATAGTTTTGCTGTTTTGGGTCGTTTGAATTTTGAGACGACGACTCCTTTCTTTCCTGACATTGTTGCCATGCAGTAACGGTGACATTTGTTTTTGACTTTTTACAATAGTATGCGAATCCTCTTATTGTGATAATTTTATTCTACTTATTTTCATACCTGAATTTTGTAATAACACTGTGTCTTCTGGTATTTTTCACCGATTTCTCTTGTTTCCTAAAGGCACTGTTTTCATGAACAGGATGCGATTTTCAAAATTTCGTCATCGGTTGCATCAAGGCTGTTCTTTTTTTTTTTTTTCTTTTTTTTTCTGGATCTGGAATAATACGTCACAGGAGCCTTGTTGGCTATCGTCGTGACGGACCTGGGCTGGCGTGCATGAACGAACTTAAAAGCCGACTTAGACTTAAGTAGCATGTTTCAGTGAAGCGTTAAGTCTAAGTCGGCTTTTAAGTTCGTTCATGCACGCCAGCCCTGGGGGCTCAAGCTACTTGTTGGAGGGTCATGGTTAAAAACTTCCAATGTCACTGGTTTTAAAAACTGGTTAAAAACATGGAATTGTTAAGTGGATTGACAGCCCTAGCGGTGACGTCCTCAGCGCTGGTGATGCTGCGCTGGCGATGTCATCGTTGCTTAGTTGATTCCACTCGACTGCAGTCCGTACAATGAATGAGTGCTTGTACTGTTCGGTCCTGCATGGAGGGATGCGGAAGCCGCGCGAGTTATTCACCGCTTGCCTTTGGACGATGTTGTCATTGCTGTAGTCTTTAAACCTTGTAGGACGTATTCTTCGTCGGCCGGTAGGGGCAGGGTGGAGGAACTTGTCAGGAGGTAGTGCTGGGATTTCACGATCTACCATTCTGTGGAAGAGTTTGAGGCGAAGCTGCCTGCGTCGTTCTTCAAGTGATGGAAGTTTCAGGGTTTCCAGCATGGCGCTCACGCAACCTGGCTTCCGGGACTTATAGTCTCTTGTTATGAAGCGGGCTGCCTGGCGTTGAACTCTTTCAAGCTTATCTACCTCCTGTTTCAAATAAGGGTCCCATATCGTAGCTCCATATTCAAGCGTGGACCGTACGAGTGAGATGTACGCCAAACGTCTACTCCCCTGGGGGCAATTCCGTAGGTTCCGGCGAAGAAAGCCCAAAGTTGATCCTGCCTTGCGACAGATGTTGGCAATATGGGATGCCCATTTTAGGTCTGATGAGATCAGGATGTAGCACTTCTGCGCATTGAACCGCATAACCCAATGACTGGCCCAAACCTCTAGTTCCTTGAGATCGTTCTGAAGTGTCAGGTGGTCTTGGAAGCTGTCAATCACCCTGTAGAGGAGGCAGTCATCAGCAAACAGCCTCACTTTGGATCTCACAGACTGAGGTAGGTCGTTAATGTGGCAGAGAAAGAGCAAGGGGCCCAGCACTGTGCCTTGGGGTACGCCAGATTCAACTGCTGCTTCATCGGATGCCTCCCGCTCCAGCACCACCTTCATCGATCTCCGCGTCAGGAAGTTGGTAAGCCATGTATAAATGGGGCCTCGGACTCCATAGTGGTCCAACTTGTGCAAGAGCTACTTGTGGGGGACTGTGTCGAATGCCTTGCTGAAGTCGAGGATGGCGACATCCACTTGTTTTGTTTGTTTTTTTAATCTGGTATTCTACAAGCATTATGTAATCTTCCGGCAAACGAAATGACATAGGAGGGGATGTTTCAAAAGTGTACTTGTTTCATACTACCAATGCACATATAGTCTAATACAAAATAATCGCCTTTGTCTGAACACATCTTTGGAACATTATCGTGTGTTAAACATGCAGGCATAGCTGAAATATATAAAGCACGTAATTATTGTGCTTTAACCAATAACAATAATGACTCACCATTCAATTGGACACCTGGGGTTGATGTTAAACGTGATGAAAGACAGGCGACATTTGAAATTCCCAGCCATCTCATGAACATTGCGAGATGCGTCTTTTATCAGAGGTATAAAGTCGTCCTCAACAACAAGCCTAAATTTGATGTTCAGTGGTATGATCAGGCAAAAGACCAACTAAAACCACTTGAACTGCCAGATACTTTCACTGACTTGAACAGCTTACCCTTTGTTCTGCCATCCGAGCTCTTTAAAACAACAATAAGAGTATCATTTGAATGCCAGAAGCGTGTGACAATCACAATCTACTACACCACCAACATCGTTCTGGCGCAGGGAAACTTCTGCCCAACTTGGCGAGGGAATGAGCTGAAGGCGCTGGTGGCACTGATCAATTCCCTCGACAACCACCTTAGTGAGCGTCAGCGTGAGAAGGCCAGGCAAAGGATACACATGCTCCCTCTACCGACATCTCAGACAACAACTCAGAATTCAGCCAAACAGCCAACAAGACGTTCGAGTCGTTTACAAGGATTGCCATGTGTCAGTGATGAGGGTCACTCTCAGACCTTCGTACCAGCGTCTGCATCATTAACACCACTCATAATAACGAGCCCTGCTGGTCGCCGTCGTCAGTTAATGATCACTGGGCCAGTAGAAAACGTTGCTGCAACTACTACTGAGGTTGTACCAGTATCCTCATCGTCTGGCACTGCTCATGAAATGCAAAAAGACACTGTTGGTGTGGATACTGCGAAAACAAGGTTGTCATTATGTAAAGCCCACATCTTGTTGCCATCATCCTGCCTGTCATTGTCCTCCATGAACGCAGTTGAAGAACCCGTCACTCAGTACACTACATTCATGGATGCAGATGAAGAGAAAAATGGTAACGCCAGCACCGCTGCAATTCATGATAATTCTGAATCAATCCGGCCTATTGTGGAAGCTGTTGGAGAAGCAGGTGTGGTTGGACAACTGGTCACGCCTTCCTCTTGCAGTGTTGAGGTTCAAACAGAAACAACCCTTAACTGCCTTGATAACTATGTCAGTCTTGACGAATTCAATCGCATAACGGAAAATTTGCGTGACGAAATTGCAGCACTTCGTTCTGCTCTGAGAGAAACACGATACTCGATGAAGATAGAACTGAATGATTTGCAAACACTTGTGCAGAACACAGAGCGACAAGACGTCACCTGTCAGGCTGGCTCTAGCAATTACCGACAAAAACAACTTCCAGCGAGATGCACGGTACAGACCAAACTCTCTCAGCCTGGCTCTGCGGTCACACCCAGTCCACAGCCTCGCACCACAACATATCACCCTAGCCCTGTGGTTTTGAAACCCATACCTCAGCCTCGCTCAAAACCCTCTTCTTTAACGATTCAACGAAGTTTATTGGCCAAATTGACATAAAACATGCACATGGAATATGTTGCGATGTGGCAGTAACATTCATAAAACATACATGCAAACACACGTTTACCAGCTAATAAAATACCGATCAAGCGTGCACACATACACACGCAAACAACAAATAGTAAAAATAAACAAGTAGGTGCCAGTGGATTATCACGTGACGTCAGTTACAGCATTATGAATTTGGCATTATGAGGAATTTAAAGCGAGAGCAGCCTCTGGAAAAAAAAGAATATCTAAAACGGTTTGTTCTGGTTTTGAGGGCTCTGAAGCGCCTGCCGGACGGGAGGAGCTCGAACAGATGGCCGGCTGGGTGTGAGGGGTCAGCTGTGATGTTTCTAGCTCTACGGACCAAGCGCATGTTGTAGATCGAGGCGACGGATGGAAGTTCGCACCCGATAACTCTGGACGCGTGTTTCACGATGCGCTCAAGTTGCACTTTCTCCTCATCAGTGGCACCTCCAAACCAGGTAGTGATGCCAAAGCAGAGGATGCTTTCGATCACTGCGCGATAGAACTGCGTCAGGACTTTTGCAGGCAACCTGAACTTCTTGAGTTGCCTCAAGAAGTGCAGGCGCTGTTGGCACTTTTTGATGATGGGGGTGGTGTTGTTTCCCCATGACAAGTCGTTCGAAATGACTGTGCCTAAAAATTTGAACTCTTCGACTTGTTCAACACTTTCACCGTTGATCACAAGTGGTGAAAGTGGATCTTTAATTCTCCGAAAATCGACAATCATTTCTTTTGTTTTTGAAACGTTGGGCTCGAGGTTGTTCTCTGAGCACCAGTCAACCAACCGTTCGACCTCATCCCGATAGGCGGTCTCGTCGTCTTTGCTAATCAGGCCCTCAATGGTGGTGTCATCAGAAAATTTAATGACATGAACGGTTGGAACATGTGACACACAATCATTTGTGAACAATGTAAAGAGAAGAGGGGAAAGGACACAACCCTGAGGTGCTCCAGTGTTCAAAATCCTGGAGTCAGACAACATCTTGCCCACCCTGACGACCTGGGGGCGATCCAGCAAAAAGTCTAAAAGCCAATGGCACACAGAAGGATGGACATTTAAGGTTAAAAGTTTATCAAACAGCTTGTGGGGTATGATGGTATTAAAAGCGGAACTAAAATTCACAAAGAGCAGTCTAGCGTACGTACGCGCCTGCTCCAGATGCTGCAGTACGTGGTGAAGGCCCAGAGCGACCGCGTCCTCCACTGACCTGTTTGCATTATAGGCGAATTGGAATGGATCACGTAGGTGACCCGTGCATGCCTTCAGGTAGGTGAGGACGAGTCGCTCAAAGACCTTCATCACAACTGAGGTCAAGGCCACAGGCCTGTAATCATTCAGTTTACCCTGCCACCCAATTTTCGTGACTGAGAACGTATATATGTGACAGTAATATTGGCAATGACTCTGTCGTATTGGACGACAGTAGCCTGTCTGAAGTTTCAGTTGCTGATCCTTCGTCTACTTATCCCTTGGGGTCATGAGCAATCTCGCCACTGTAGATTGTTCTAACCTATAAAGGGAAAAGTGAAAGCCCCAGTTGAAAACCTGTCTTGACTTTGTAGGCATGACCGATTCACTGCGGCAACAGCACCCCCGTTGGGGTGCCGGGGGTTTCAGTATAAATAGTATCCCCACTTTCTGGAAATTTAGTGCTTTAAATTCCCACTGTCGCTGTCTTTCTCATTTGCTCTTTCTCATTCCTGCTCTGTTCTATCAATCTGCTATACTATCGTCTTCTTCGCTATACCAGTCATCTACCTTTTTTTCTTGAAAACTCTTCCGGGACAAGACTCCTTGTTCGTGTATGAGGTCTGTTGGATCAGCTTGGGAATGTTGGACGCTTTCTGCCAGGTGGTCACTAGGGCTTCCTATGATGTTATTATTTAGCAATATAGGCATTTTATATGTATGTGTTTTGTTGATAATTTATAATGATGATTAGTTGGGGTAAAGCCTCAGCCGTCCCCTGCGTGGGATGTCTTTATTGTAAAGTGACTGGCTGGTGGAGGGCATTCAGTTTTCCCACTAGGGTTGTTTCAGCAGATCTTTTATGCGGATTGGGGGTTGTCCGGTCCTGATTTGGCTCGGAAGAGTCCGCTGGACCTAAAGCAACAATTATGTAATGTAATGTAATGCACTCGCTCTTCAGCTCGTACGTGTGCTGTCACTAATGCCATGTCCACCGCCAACACTGGCTCCGCTGATTCCGACTGGCCCCAACTCTCAGGTCTCAATACTAATACCGAGACACTGATTCTGGGAGATTCAATGGTAGCAGGCCTTCATGAAGCCAAAATGTCAGTGGCTGATGAGAAGACACAAGTTATTGCAATAGCCGGACTAGACCGCGAAAGCCTTCTGAAATCATTGAGAGGGTCTACAGTTCGCCTTAATGTTACCACCCTGGTCATACACATCGGCATTAATGACTGCAAGCGAGGTCATGTGGTAGGGAACGCGCCTTGGCGCACAGTCGTGAATGAGACCCGTCGTTGCTTCCCGAAAGCCCTGATAATGTTGTCCACTATCCTACCATATCGTGAGGGTCATGCACATATCAAATCCTGCATTGCCAATTCGAATCAATGCATAAAACAAGTCTGCAAGCGGCTTCCAGGAGTTGACGTCGTTGACAATGACTTTACTTTCTACACCAGGGCAGGAAAGTTGAAGACGGGATGGATGAGTGATGCAGTGCATCCAAACTCTCGCGGGAGCAGTGGTCTAGCTGTTAACATCAAGCGCTATTACTCGAGAGCTACTGACTCAGCCATGCACACCCAGCGCCGTGTCCTATCCACGCAGTCTTCAACTGAAAGGCGACACTAGCCAAAAGTCAGTAGTACAGTCAGTCTGTGGTCAAGTTCTCCATTCTCAACAGAGCAACGTTACACCACGTCCATCGGATGAATCACGGCAAAATCTAATGCTAATCCAAAAGCCCAAGCCACTGTATTCGGCGGTCGTGAGAGGTTCCAAATCGTACGCACCCACCTTGTCGCATGCTGTTCCCCGCCAAAAGTTACCACAGCAGTTATTAAACAACCCTGTGAGGCCCATGTCAGCGCATAATAGCCAACTGAATCGTCAGCAGCAACAGCAACTGCAGTTTCACAATGAGACACTTTTAGACCTCTCTAATCAGAGTCATTCCTCACCCCTAAACGACAAGGAAAAAAGCATACTTTTTGAATACCTTGTCCGACTCCTAAACTAAATGTTTCTAGGTCTAATAATAGTCCAGTCCCAGTAATGAAATAAATAGCCAAATAAGCAACTAATTCCTATAAAAATGCTATGCAGTAAAAAATATTCTTTAAGCAATGAGGAAATACCTATAAAAAGTCCCAGTAAAAAAAAAGGGTCTGAAACATGATTTTTGGTGCTTATGTTTTTTCACACTTCAAAACGTCAAAGGGAGGTTACTTGAAATAAACATTTAATTCAAAACCATATCATGTTGCATGTCAAATGAAAGCTCTTAACATATACAGTCCGAAAATCTGTTTCAACGCTTTCTGTGTCAGTTTTAGTTCTGACTGTGGATTAAAATTTAATTAACATAGGGGTATAAATGCGAAATTCCGATTATCTTAAAAATCTTGATCTCGATTGTAAAAGTCGACTTCTATTTAATTCACAAGAGAAAAAAGATTAGTTAAAAGGAAGACACACGAAATAAAGAAAAACAGAAAAACCCAGGAAATTGATTAGTTTTCCAGTAGAATATAGAAGTGGTCTACCTTAGTCGCTCTCAGAATCCGACTCGTCATCCAGCTGAACCACAGAGTTTGTGCAGCTGACTCCACGGCATTCTCCACAAGCTATGGTGCACGTAAGTCCGTGCTTTCTGCATCTGCCAGGTGAGCAGTCTTTCTAGCAGCAGCAGCGGATAACATTCAAAATATCCTATGGAGAAGCTGGCTTATTAGTTATGATTGGAAGTAGCCCACCCTCCTGTAACTTCCATTCCCAATCCATTGGTGATAGACCATGGTCTCTGTCTAGACTCAGCTACTCCTGGACTTGGTAGAATGTTCTGTAGGCATGGAATTCAGCTGCTGCTGCTGTTGGGGGGAGCACTTTAGCTTGGATTTGTGTATGGCTTGCAGACACTTTTTGCTCATATTTGACAAACCACAGTTTGGTCAAGGTATCAGAACGTTTTTCACTGTACAGGTGAACAAATACCCTCTCACCAGCCACTGCAACAGCATCATGACTTGACATCTTATCATTGAATACTCTAGCCTCATCCAGGAGCTCTCCTGAATCAAGCTTCTTGACTGTGAGTGATTTTGAGATGTTGAAGGGATGAGATGTGTCGTATCCACAGAATGCATGGGCAAAAAGAATGTTATTACAGACTGTTGTTCCGGTTTGTTTTCACAGTTGGCCAAGAATATTTCCTTCGTCTCGCAGAGGATCCTGTCAGGATCATAGGCTACATGTCTCCCAACCATGCCTTTGCTTCTTCGAAGATGGGCAACATCTTTGGTACTTGGGCCATCAACATAGCCATCGAAAATGATTGTAGCTAGTGTATGTTTCCTAGCAACAAAGCTGACATACATCTCTGCTAGATCTTTTAGGACGACCCTCTGGGCCATGGAAGGCGATGCAAAAGGGATCCACCATCGAGAATGTATTTAACATTTTCTCTTGGCAAGGATGCAGTTTCATTGACAGCAGACCAGAGAAATCCTGCAAGAGTATGTTTGTTGGCTTTTCTGGGGAATCCTGTCGCATCAAACAAGGAGGCAGGTACATTGGCCAGTACATAGTAAAACATTTCTTCGAGCCTGTTGGTATCATTCCCAGCGACTTGCACCAACCTTTGAAACAATAACTGCGGATCCACTTGCACCATTTCCTGGCCAATAGTCACTCCAGTTTTTGTCGTCATTGTGACTGCTTGATTGCTTTTCTTGAACGTCACGTCAGCTGGAGATTGACCCGTCATCCCTTGGAGAATGCGCTGACCAATTTCAACAGCTTGGTCAGCATTGACAGATGAGTCAGCTGCTTGGCCAGTAGCAATAGACCTAAGACTCATGTCAGCGCAAAACGGATTTTTTGATGAAACATAGTTGATGAGTGTCAAAGTTTCTTTGTGGTCTTTCTCTTGCCTTATTTCAGAAGAATCTTTGTGCTGCTCACTTGTTGTGAACTCTGTTTGCGTCAAGGATTGCATCCATTGGTTTGCTGTTGCACAAGCAGGCATAGAGGGAAGCCAAAGAAGCCTTTGTCGTTCGCCCATTCCGCGCCCTTTAGTTAGGCCACCATTTGACGTCAGCGTCCTCATCAATGTTTGCTCAATCACCAGATCACACGACAGACCAGCCCTATAGCGATCGCTTCTCCTTTTCATGTGATGGCCTGCCATGAAATCGTGATAGACTTCTGGGTAGGTTTTGTTCAACTCCATCATTTGCTGTAAGTACAGCCTGGCCGACTTGGTGTAGAGGTTGTGCCCTGAAGCAGCAAAATAGGGCAACATTTTGGCAACAGCAGATAGATGGAGCTTGAAGTCTCCAGTTCTCTCAGCCTATTTTGCTGTGTGAAGGAGGTGTACCATTTCTTGAATCCATAGCTTGCTCGTTCTACTTGAACATTGTCGTTTGAAATCTTCCAACGTTGCTTTAATGCGTCCTAATACAGGATGTATTGCAGCTTCTCTTGCTGTTGTTTTGCCTTGCATCAGTGATTCAAAAAGAGCCTAATCAAAGTCATCTGTTATGTCAAGATCTGCAGGATTATGTAGAAGTGACTCTTCTTCTTGACAATCACCGTTTTCCTTCCTAGGATTGTAATCATTGGACAAAGTGTCAGGATGGAGCAACAGCCATGACATGTTGAAGGATGTGCTTACAAATATTGCACTCAATGCTGCTTCGACAAGAAAATGTGCTCTAATTGCCCTAGAATAAGCCTTTCCAGCAATGATGTGAACTGCAGAATTTGATGCACAAACTGCCTCTATTGCCTTGTCTTGTCTTGTCAATCGTGTTGATCATTATGGCACTTTTTTTTACCAAGGTGCATGCTGGGTGTGTTCTTGTTACCGGCGCTCACCCGTCTAGGACATGAGCGTCAGGATCTTTAAAGTCCGTTATGATGTAATGTATGCGACACAGACTAGACCTCGGTTTATACTCTCATCCGAAGGAGTAGGAAACGAGAGTAAAGTGTCTTTCCCAGGGACCAAAACAATGCCCGACCTGGGCTCAAACCCGGGACCTTCCGATCCGCAAGCCAACGCTCTAACCATTCGGCCACCATGCCTCCTGCAAGCCTGCATCATTACATTACATTATTATTGCTTTAGGTCCAGCTGACTCTTCCGAGCCAAATCAGGACCGGACAACCCCCGATCCGCATAAAAGATCTGCTGAAACAACCCTAGTGGTAAAACTGAAAGCTCTCCACCAGCCAGTCACTTTACAATAAAGACATCCCACGCAGGGGACGGCTGAGGCTTCACCCGAACTTATCGAACCCCCGTTTACAAAAACAAAATAGAATACAAACATTATTATAAATTATCAACAAAACATACATATAAAATGCCTACATTGCTATTTATACTGAAACCCCCGGCACCCCAACGGGGGTTAGCCTGCATCAGCCATAAGATGACTAATACATGTATATGCATTTATCAACCACAGGCTCTGAAGTCTTTTCTTTCCCATCCTACATACGTACGTGGTATAGTATGTAATTGAGGTTTACGAGAAACGAGACTTCCAAGCCTGTGTATCAACAATGCCATTGACCTTGTCACCTACGCACATTTCATCACTTGGCTGTAGATTCCTGACGTCATGCGCAACAATATCTGGGCGGTAAAAATGGGGGTTCCCCAATGCATTCGCATAAAAAAATAGTTCGCTTTAAAAAGTTAAAATAAACATATTCATACCCCTTCGATTCCGTGGGACTTTTCTTCAGTTGTAAACACAACTGTAAAGAGTAAATTAGAATATATATCATTTTTATAGGATTTACTTACTTTCAAAAAGCCTGTTGGATTGGACTATAACCTGACTGTATATCTTGTATTGTAGTTTATTTTTAATAGTGAATAACGTAGGTGCAGCCAACATTCAAACACGACATGCATAGCCTACACTCAAACACAGAGCACTTTTGTACTCGATCCTCTCCCCTCCTTTTCATGATATACAGCAAAACTGTAACATTTCTGATAACATTCTTGAGCATTTATTCTTTGTGATAGAAACCCTTGTATAACCTTAAATTTGTAATATATATTTTATATTATTAGGTTTTGTTCTCTCTCTCTCTCTCTCTCTCACACACACACACCCACACACACACACACACACACACACACACACACACACATTGTATTGTGATTTGATATTCCCATCTACTGAATCTAGTATTTGTTGTTAATTTTAATTGCTGATGCCAATTCCATTTTAATTTGATATATAATTATATTGTAACTGTTCTGATTCTTTTGCACTCATCCATACCTCCTGTCTCCCAACTACTTTTATTTTTTACATTTAATTTTTCTGCAAAACCTCCTCTCCCAATCCCTGCCCACCTTCCTCCATTGTGTTACCTCCCTATATAGGAAATGTCACTTACAACATGGCCTTCCAAAGATGGTTTTCGAATTGGCCATCTTAATATATGTCATGCAATCAACAAAACACATGAAATAGCATAAATTTTAAACAACCATAATATACCATTTCATATATTTGGCTTTTCTGAATCTTGGTTATGCACTCAGACTGTTGATTCTGAAATGGCGATACCAGGTTATTCTTTAATAATACGTCATAGAACAAGAAATCAAGAAACTGGTTTATAAGAACATTAAAAGCAAACTAGGCATTCCTTATTTGTCTACAGAATTTGTACACAAAGCACTAACAAACCTTAAACAAACAAATTCAAGAGGAATTGATGAATTGGATAGTAAAATACTAAAATTGTCTGCGTCATTTATTACTGACACTTTAACGTATATATACAACCTATGCATAGACAAAACACATTTTCCTATAATGTTCAAAAAATCTAAGGTTATACCCCTTTTCAAGAATGGTGATACCACTGACACATCGAACTATAGTCCTATTTCGATTCTTTCTACTCTCTCTAAACCTCTTGAAAAGCACATAAATAATAATATTCTTGATCATTTCACTGAAAACAGCCTCTTACATGAAAATCAGTCTGGTTTCAGAGCTAAACACTCTTGTCACACAGCTCTTACATCAATGTTAGAACAATGGCTAAATAATATTAATAAGGGACAATTTTCTGGAACATTATTTGTTGGCTTCGCAAAAGCTTTTGATGTAATAGACCATGACCTTCTTCTACGTAAACTAAACCTATATGGCATTCATTCCAAATCTCTTGAGTTTCTTAAATCGTTTATTTCGGACAGAGAACAGTGTGTTTATGTAAATAACCAAAAGTCACAATTTGAAATTGTTACAGCTGGAGTACCGCAAGGATCTGTTTTAGGACCGCTGTTATTTTCTATCTACATAAATGATCTCCCCCTTTATATTTCTACTTCTTGTGAACTATTCGCTGATGACACTACTTTACATTCTCAAAATATAGACTTGAATAAACTCTCCTTCTCATTACAAAAAGGGGCTAGTGAACTACAGGAATGGACTAAATACAACCATATGGCCCTCAATCCAGACAAAACAAAATCCATGCTAATTACAACAAGACAGAAAAGACAAAATGTATCAATAAAACTTCTTCCATTAAAAATTGGCAATACAATAATTGCTGAAGTACAGTGTCATAAACTTCTTGGAGTAACTATAGACAATAATTTGTCCTGGGTAATACATATTTCAAATATTAGTAAAACTATTTCTAAAAGGACTTACCAATTATCAAGGATAAAGCATTTATTAAATTAACATTCTCGTAAACTATTTTATTCCGGTCATATTCAATCATTTATTGATTATTCTTCTACTATTTGGGATTCTGCCAGTGGCAATGCAATGAAACCTTTAATTAGAATTCACAAACGTGCAATTAAACAACTTTTACTTAAACAAAAAATCTCTCCAGATGACTATAAACGGATCAATATTCTACCTCTTACCGACAGACTAAAATTTAATAAAGGCGTTTTCATGCACAATGTCCTTTCTGGCAATGCACCTTCCTATCTTTCTTCTCTTTTTTAAAAAAAACACTGCCAGATCGTCCACAAAATTAAATGTTCCAATTCCAAGAATTGATCTCTACAAAACTAGTCTAGCTTATTCCGGTTCCATTTTGTGGAATAACTTTCCTGAAGATCTCCGCACTCCAGCATCTAAATTTACATCATTTAGAACACGTCTCCTAAAACACATTAAAAATTAAATACACATTAACTGTTAATGTTGTTGATTGAGATTAACAACATTAATTTGATTTCAATTGTTTGAAAAGGATTTTATCTAATGATGACTTTGTTTATTTGTTTTTGTTCCATGATGTGAATGTTATAACCTTGAGTAGTATTTAATAGTTATTGTTAAAGCCCCAAGGGCAAGATGTAAAAAAGCGCATCCAGCGCTTATTCTTTTACCCTTGCAAAATAAAATTGTTATCTTATCCTATCTTCTCTCTCTCTCTCTCTCTCTCTCTCTCTCTCTCTCTCTCTCTCTCTCTCTCTCTCTCTTTCACTCTCTCTCTCTCTTCGCAGCTCTCCAAACCTAGCTACTTTCAAATCCAACTTGAAAACTCATCTCCTTTTTAAATGTTTCTGATCTTGTCTCCCATCATCATCGTCGTCATTCCACCGCCACCACCCACGTCATTACTCCTTCGTCGCTCCCCCCTCCTCTCTCCCTCCCTCGTCTCTTATATTTCACATGTAATTTTGTTTTTTGTCCACTGTGACTGTACATTGCGTCATTGCGTAATTCGTTAGCAAGTGTTTTGCCTGATTTTATTTTGTATGAAGCCGGATGTTTAGAATGAATGCGTGAGTACTGCTCTTTGAACTGATATTGTTCCTTAGGAAAAAGCGCTATATAAATACCTTTATTATTATTATTATTATTATTATTATTATTATTATTATTATTATTATTATTATTATTATTATTATTATCATCATCATCATCATCAAATCAATCTGAGGAGAATAAATAATGCTTCAGTCTATTTCCGAACAATCCAACAATCTTTGTTGTGTCTCAGGCAGTGAGTTCCAGAGCACTGTTGCTGCATTTCTGAAGGCTTTGGCACCTGACCTTTTGCTTGTTTGTTTCCACAGATGCAGGGCAAGACAGGACAGAGAACCCTTTAGCTGGGTTTCGTCCGCTTTGGCCTTCAGCCTTCTGTCTTGTCTTCTCGGAATTGTGCATAATAGTGTTATCCGTCTTCTTCCAAGTAGTACTCAATAAAGTTAACTGTCACCCGGAAAGCATATACGAGTATAACTGCCATAACTCACTCTTAACTGTCAATGAGTTCCTGCATTACAGGCGGGGATTTCATTTAGTGGAGAAAAAAAAAAGCTTGTTACTGTCTATTTCTTAGCATTATATAGTTAAAGTTAAGAGGTATCTAGACATACGTCGAAACAGTCGGGGGTATTGGGACGAATCTAATGTCAGTCTGTCCGACCGTCTGTCCGTTGAAAGCCATCAGAACCACTGAACGGATTTTGACCAAAGTTCATAGGAACAGTACCTAGACTAGTGGTAGTGGTATGCCTCCAGTGCCATCATATTTGCTCAAACGCAAAGGTCAAGGTAAGGTCAATGGAGTACTGTATCTGCTAAACACGTTTCTCTCAATATCTCCAAAACGGCAGAAGCGATTTTGTTGAGTTTTGGTATACAGTCCAGAGTTGCCTAGAATAAAAGCGCCACAAAGTGCTGGCGATTGCTCCACACGAACTATTTTTGCTTCTGGGCAACCTTTTGCCATACGCGTGCGCTTTTGAAATGGCGCAGCACATGTTGACTGCACAACAGCCAATCAATGTGAAGTTGTCTGAATCGCACTGACGACACAACAATACTCATTCATACCGATTGCAGATAAACACGATTATTCCGTCAAATAAGAAGTACACAAATCTTCCCAGACTGTAAATGACAAGAAATCCTCCATTGCTATTTCACCATCGAACACATCACTACAGAGCGCTCTCCGCTATCATAGGGTTGCCCAGACTTTCCGACAAAATAGTTACGTAGGCAGCTCGGGGCATGTGTCATGGGCTGTTCTGATTTAGATTTTTTTTTTTTGTCTTGCGTATAGTTCTATCTTTGAGATAAAGCCGAGTCTCTGATTCGGCTCTTGGCAGTCCGCTGGACCCTATAAACACTGAAAATCGAATCTAATCAAAGTCGCAACACCGCCATGAAAAGTAACACTTTGGAAAATACTTATTTTTCGGCTATGTGTGCGGGTGTCTGGAAATACATTTGAATGGCTTGCAATCTTGTTTTTGTTTTGATTTAAATTTTTCCCCCACCCCCTTCCTCCAACCCCCTTTCTTTTTTTTCAATTTTTTTCTTTTTTTTAAAGAAAAGTACAACAATGTAGCGGTCAATTCGATTCACGTCCGTGTTAGCATGTGCTTAAGACATAAATCCATTTCTACACTGATGACGCCATCTCTTGTTAAGGGAAAAAGACTTAGTCGATAACTTTGAAAGTAAACAACATAACACACGCAGCTGCACACTCGTAGATAGGTTGAACAAGTATCAGATTACGGACCTTCACTCTTTGCCACTAAGGTCATACAACGTAGCTGAGACCAGCCGAGGCCTTATTTCTCGCCGCGCCTGTAGCGGATACTCGATAGCAATGTAGTACACAACGCGCACTCATTATGTGTGTTATGGGTGTAATGCCCCTGTATTTAGTCTCAGTTACGCTGTGCGCACTAAGCTGTACATTATCCATACAGAGAATCACAGATCTAACACACACACACAAAACACACACACACACATATATATATTGATAAATAAATCTATGAATCTATATATGTGTTACACGTCGTTATGTATCAATGTCTGATTCACCCCGATGCTTGAATCTTGATAAGTGTAACTCGAATCCGTTGTTCCACGCAGCCTGTTCACTCAGCAACAAGGCAGGAGTCGTCGTATAAAGTTTTACAACTTTATCCAGCAAACATCAACAACTGCATACAAAATCGCTTTCCGAAAATCACTTCAAAGATCATCATCAAAATCCAAAAAAAACTCGTCACCGGAAACTATGCACTGCACTGTCTTACGTCACATACGGGTTTACGAACCTCGAAATTCGAACATTATTTTATAACATCGTCACCGGGAACTATGCTTCGCGTCACATCGCTAATAAACAAATAATTCATTCCTGAAAATTCCCAACAATATCGACCGACAAGAAAGTAAGTCTTAAAAAGGTTCGGCTACGCTGCTTTGTTATAAGTTATTTTGGGAATCCTTTTTGGAATGAACGGACTGAATCGCTGCGTCTGTCTAGTCTGTCTGTATGGGTGTGTTTGCGTGCGCGCGCCTGCGTTTGTATGTGTCGGTGTGTGCGTGTGAGCGATTCTGAATAATGTTAACGGACGACGACACACCCCACCCCCCACCCACCCCTACTCCCCATATCCCCTGTCCTCACTGCCCCACCCCACATACCAACACCGCTTCCCACCCATAACTCCACCCAAAACATCTCCAAAAAAAGGAGAAAGGTCTTGCACTCCAAGATCAAATGATCATTCACTATAAATCACCTTAAAAGCAAAAGTGCCCAAACAGAAGGGAACCGTTTGTTATATAACATACATTCGAGTCCCGTCATTACGAAACAGAAGGAGTCAAAGGGGGTTTGTACAAGTACAGCAGATGAACTTGACAGAAGTGAAAAGACCATTAAACTTAAAAGCTTCACCCCCTATGGGGGAACGTTGCAGTCCCTGCTTCCATTAAATGGGAAGCGTTAATGCATACCCTTAAGGCTGACTTTTGACATACGGCTGAATAATTACAATATCTATTTTAACTTCGAAAAAAGCATTGGAATTTAAAAAAACAACAAAATACCCAGCCAGATGCTTCTTTTTTATCTTTAAAAAAAAAGAAGAAATTGTCACTTGTAGGATTGTGAAATGTAAGCCATCAGCTCAGTCGTACAGCAACAGCAGGCATAGTAATATTATATATTTCTCTGTTGGGATTGTGTGCATTGTGAAATATTTAAACCAGCAGTTTCCAGCCGACATAAACATTTTTGTTCTGTGATAGTGTTATGAGGTTTCGTCTCTTACAGTTTACAGCGTTCAGTCATTGATATAATTATACTAAGGAGACAAAATGTGTGTAGATCGCAAGTGATAAAAGGTGAATCGCCTGAAGAGATGCGACTGGAGTTCTAAATATGAACGATAGGCCTATATATTATCCTGCTTAGAATTTTTTTTTCTAATAGTGGAATTGACAACTTTCTGAAATTATAGGGATAAACTAAACATAGTTGATGTAGAGTAGATATTTTGTTTATACCTTTGTGAGGTACAGGAATTGTCAGTCACTAGACGCCCCCAAGTCCTGCATTTGTGTGATCAGTCACCTAATAGGTTTATAACATGAGGCAATGTTAACTGTTTTATTATATAGTGTCTTAACATACGATGTTTTTAATTGGATTGTTTAATTTTCCTGGCTCGGTCGGTCGGAGTGTCAGGTTTAAACTCTGTCAGTATATTTTACTGTATTTAATGTGTACTATATTTTAGTGCATCAAGCTCTGTTTGTATGTTCATAGATATACCGTGTATTAAAGCAGGATAGATAGATAGATAGATAGATAGATAGATAGATAGATAGATAGATAGATAGATAGATAGATAGATAGATAGATAGATAGATAGATAGATAGATAGATAGATAGATAGATAGATAGGATGGATGGATGGATGGATGGATGGATGGATGGATGGATGGATGGATGGATGGACGGACGGACGGACGGACGGACGGACAGACAGACAGACAGACAGACAGACAGACAGACAGACAGACAGACAGACAGACAGACAGACAGACAGACAGACAGACAGACAGACAGACAGACAGACAGACAGACAGATAGATAGATAGATAGATAGATAGATAGATAGATAGATAGATAGATAGATAGATAGATAGATAGATAGATAGATAGATAGGTATTAAGTGTTTATAGGGTCCAGCGGACTGCCATGAGCCAAACCAGGACCACACAAATCTAAGCGAAATCAGGCTAGGGGAGAGAGAGGGGGAGAGAGGGAGAGAGAGAGAGAGATTTGATTTTGATTTATTTTTTGAATGTCTTTAGCAAAACAGCCCTCAGACAGGGTTAAAGAACAATTTATCGAACATTTCGAAAACATTTCAACACTTAAAAAGATTAGCAAATTTTAATTTTAAAAATGTAAATATGAATGTACAATCTATGCATGCCACCTATGACTAAAAATGATCCTAAAAATATAACGAAAGCGTTAATACATTAATAATTAACATAACATTGATTTGAAACTAACACCAACCTTAACAATGGTAAGAATTAAAAAAAATTACTAAGAAAATTAATACACATACTCCTTCCCCCCCACCTTCCTCCAATACCCCTTCCCCACTCCCACTCTCTCCACCAAAACCACACACATACACAAGCTAATTCACACATAAACAAATTAAACTGTCGCAAAATAGGAAAGAACAAAATGTATACAATCATCTTAAATATTAGGAGCAAGGGAAAATAGAAGTTTGTGGAGTCTAATTTTAAACAATGCTAATGATTTACTTTCCTTGATATATTGTGGTAGAGAATTCCACATACTTGGACCAGAATATGACAGAGATGTTTTAAATATGTGTAAGCGTGGCTGTGACAAGGTTAAATTATGTATGAAAATTGAATAACGAGAAGGTTTGCTAAAAAGTACTTTTAAATAATCAGGAGCTCTATTGTTTATTATTTTGTACATTAAAACGGCTTTATTGTAATTAAGGTGTTTGTTAAGGGGAAGCATACCAGTTAGTTTTAATTTTGAATCAGTATCGATGGAAGTGTTGGAGATAAGTAATTTTGCAGCTCTGCGGTGAATAGAATTAATCTTTTTAAACAAGGCATCACTGCAGCCGTCCAATATTGTTGATGTATAATCAATGTGAGGTTTGATATGCGCATTATAAAAAAAGCTTTTTAGCATCTGCAGTTATGATAGAAATAATGTTGTTGAGAGAGTTTTACAAAGATTTTCAATAGTCTATGTGAATGCCAACTAAGTTTGTTGTCTAACAGGACCCATAAAAATTTATGACTTTCAACCTGTTTAATATTATTTCCATTCACGACTAAATCAAGAGAAAGCTGTAAACTTTATATGTATATGGACAGGCAATATATATATATATATATATATATATATATATATATATATATATATATATATATATATATATATATATATATATTATATATATATATATATATATATATATATATATATATATATATATATATATATATATATATATATATATATAGTTTAAAAGTTTTTGAGATTGAGAGAGAGAGAGAGAGAGAGAGAGAGAGAGAAGGGGAAGGATGGAGTGAGATAGAGAAAGAATAATATTATTATTGTCAACTAGCCTATGATTGATGTCAGCTTGAACATTTTTATTTCTTGTTCATTTATATATTTCAGTGCTACCATTAGGATTGTTTCAGCAGATCTTTTATACGGATCGGGGGTGAGTCCTCTTTTAATCACGTAGTGGTCCTGATTCGGCTCTTTGCAGTCCGCTGGAACCCAATAAACAATGACTAACTAACTAACTAATAAACACACACACAGAGGATTGAAACAAGCGCATGGCACCCCCCGCCCCTTCCCAGCCACCTAGCTGTGAATGGGTACTGTACCTGGATCTGTTTATGGAACCAAGGAATGTAAAGCAGCGAGGGGGAGGAGATAGGCACCGCTCTCATTAAGCTGGTCTAGAGAAAAGGGACGTCCCAAACGCTTCCCTCTTGATCCCGAACGACCGAAAGGTTACAAGATCACTTTTGTTAGCCTTCAGTCATGACACTAACTAGTAGTTAGGCACATATGCAATATTATAACCAGCGTGCAGGAAGCAAACTAATTATGGTAATGTGAAATCTGCGCCAACGTTGGATGCATTTTTACTATTGTCAGTTAAAGACGGATTTGTGTAAATTACCTAGTTTAAATAAAATTTGTGAAATAAAAGTCGACAAGGTACACAATGATCCGACAGCACAGCTGCGGTTATTTAATTGATTTATTTAATTTTTGCGTGCGACATTCCTGGTTTAAAGATTGAGAATGTATAAATAATAAAATAACACCTGTCTACAAATAGGCCTAAATAGACAACCCATCTTTAAATAGTTGAACTGCCTGAACCTATCTATACGTACTTCTGATGTCACCCCAACTTTGCCTTTTCGACGTTGGGAAGGAAAACAACAAGTGACTTTGAATCGAACATCAGGATGTAACCTATTAAACAGGTGAGCCTACAAAGTACAACTCTGTAGTATTTATAGTATAGGTCTACAATTTCGGGTTGGTTGGCCATTGACGACAATGATTATGATGACAGCCGATGACGAAGGCGACGGTGAGTGTACTTATTCTGTTTAGGAAAAGGGACCAATTCGTTTTGCACCTATTTTTGATGCACTACATCTCATTTAAACTTGAATGTCATCGAGTGCTGAATTGATTTCTCTGCGATAAGTGACTGGTGTGGGCAGAGGATTGACAGGTTATGACAAACCAATCAACACAGTTCAGTGAAACAGCTTAATCAATGTTGTTGTTGTGTTGTTGTTGTCGTTGTTGTTATCGTTTTTGTTGTTGCAGATGTAGTAGTTAGATGCTTGAAGACTGATAGATATTCAGTGTTTATAGGGTCCAGCGGACTGCCAAGAGCCGAATCAGGACCACCTGCTGTGTGTGTCCAGAGCACATGTTTCTGTTTAAATTATTAAAAAAAAATAATATATAGATTTTTTCTATTCAATATGATAAATGGTAATAAGACAGGTGTCAATTAATATAGTCACAGACTATGCCCAGACGGAAAACTTCGGTCATTTTTCGTTGCCTTTTACAAGAGTTGCTTCCCTTGAAAATGGGTTGATTAGGGGTCATATTGGTGGCTGTGAAAGTAAAGAGCAGAGCAGAAGAGAATCACAGTGTGGCACTGCAACAATGTGTAC
>CM072516.1:57749675-57804675 GCA_036898135.1 Oncomelania hupensis
ATGTATAAACGTGTTCGTAAGAGATTGTTTTCGAAAACGGATACAGGTGAGTCAAGATATATTTATTAAAGCTGAATATGTTGTCAACAAGACGAAGCATTGGATCGCTTACTTGAGTTATGAGTCAACCGCCGTTTTATGTATGTATGTATGCATGTATGTATGTATGTATGCATGATGTAAGTATGCATGTATGTATGTATGTATGTATGTATGTATGTATGTATGTATGTACGTATGTATTTTCCATCGAAATAATAAGACATTAACAAATATCATTTATAAAATCAAACCTTTTCAAAGAAATTGTCAAACCGCCGTTTGTTTGTTTGTGTGCTGGTGCGTTTGTGTGTTTGGAGGGGGGGGGGGGGGGGGGGATATTTGTGTTTGTGTGTATGTTTATGTGTAAGTGTATGTGAATGTGCGTGCATGTGTGTGTGTGTGTTTGTGAGCTATATGTTATTGTTATTGTTATTATTATTCTCTCTAACATAACTCGGAAATCGATAGAGTGATAATTTTACCGAAATGTTTTCCATACACTTACAAAACAACTTGTCACTAATTGTTTGTACACTTAATGCTAGTGTATAATTTAAGCCGAAACAATACGCGGAAGTGTCGCGTATTTGATAAGCCCGGATTAGGGTACATTTCACTTTAATGCGTTACAATTTAGTCAAACAGCTTTAGGTATTTTCACGTTAATCCTTGCACCGCAGGTCCGCGCAGTTTTCGAATGGAGGTCTGATTCGGGCGGAGATGCTAATTCCACTTGATATTTTATGTAAACTTTGTAAGCAACTTTTCAATATTGTTCATATCATGTTGACAGCTACATGTAAATACTGTAGGTCTTTTTCCTAGTTCCAACAACGCGCTGCATGTTTCTCGAAATTTTCGGAAAAAGCAAAGTTTCATTCCACTTAATATTTTATGTCAACTTGAACAAGAGCTTTTTAGATGTAACAGTTGTCCATATAATATTAATTGGCTAACTGAATCGTTTTCTTCGAACAATTCGCCACAAGTCCGATAGAAACATATTTTTGGGCCAAGTGTTAATTTAACGTAATATTTTATGTAAACTTAGTAAATAGTTTTTTTTTAATATTGTATTTATTTTATTTTATTTTATTTTATTTTATTTTATTTTATTTTATTTTATTTTATTTTATTTATTTGCCATAGTCTAACGTATCAATTTTTGTTTTCTCCAAACAAACCGCACACAGCGAATTTTCCGGTAGAAGCCCAAAAGGTGAGAAAGGGGAGTGGGAGCAGAGTGTTAATTTCACGTAATATTTTATGTGGAAACTTAGCAAACAGGTTTTAGGTTGTTGCTTGTTTGTTGTTGCTGTTGGTGTTGTTTTTTTTTGTTTTTTTTTTTATTGTTGCTGTTGTTATTGCTGTTATTTGTATTGGACATAGACTAACTTATCGTTGTAGGGTTTCCCCCTCCCTCCCTCCTCCCCCCACCCTCCCATAAAAAAGTGCGCTACAGTCCCGCGAATATTTCAAAAAAAGCTCGCTTTAGGGTAAGGGGTGTTGATAACTTAGTAAATAGCTATTGTGTGAGCATAGAGCCTCGTGTGTTATGCGACAAAGCGTCAACAGATATTATATTTTTGGCAGAAGCTTCGGTTTCGGGTTAACAGTTTAATCTCACAAGCTCGAATTTTAGGATGTGGCTTTATAGGTTTTGTAAATTGTGGAAAATTGTGTTTGCATAACCTCTCGGTCGATGGAGTGGAAGAGGAGGGTGGGGTGGGGTAGGAGGGGGGTAGGAGGTGAGGAGGCATGGGGGAAAAGGGAAAGGGGAGAGAGAAAGAGAGTGGCGTTTGGTACCTCCCCTTTCTTTGAGCCAGCTGTATGGAGGGCGGTGCCAATTACTCCTCTCTCTCGCTGCATGGCTATTATACCTTTTGTTCAAGTTTCAAGATAATGTATTGCTAAGTGAATAATACACAAGGAATGCATTTGGTCAATGCTGCAACACCACACACAAAAGCACATATAAAACATAGTGAACACGTGAACAAGCATGACAGCAAATCACAATAATAATGTAATAGCCAGTACGTAAGCCTATTCATTCACAGCTGGGGGAACGAACGAGGGTGTCTTGTGTGGTTTGTTTCATTCTTGAGTCGTTTTGTGCTTTGCCTTTCAAGTATTTTCACCCATCCAAATAGCCTATGCTACATGCGCTCGACGTTGTTTTTGTTTTTACATTTTTTGTTTAAAGGAAACATATATAACCTGTGCTCAAACCAGTACGCTATTGCGTCACAATCGTCTGTAAACTACAATAAATAGAAACCAGCATTGTAGTGCTTAAGTTCCTTATAACCTGTAGTAATTAGAAGGTTCGTGGAGGTTCACACTTTTTGTTCATGGTTCTCAGATCCCGAACCTAGGTTCCCGAACCTTTTTGACAAAAAGGATCTGAGAACCTGGAGAAAAAAAATTACTGTAATAGCCAGTACGTATTCATTCACAGCTGGGGGAACGAACGAGGGTGTCTTGTGTGGTTTGTTTCATTCTTGAGTCGTTTTGTGCTTTGCCTTTCAAGTATTTTTGTTCAAGGTTCTCAGATCCCGAACCTAGGTTCCCGAACCTTTTTGACAAAAACGATCTGAGAACCTGGAGAAAAAAAAATTTCGTGAACCCTCGCGAACCTTCCAATACCAACAAACGCCGATGCACTACAGCAGGAAACGAGGTATCCACCAATAACTATTATGCTATGATTGAAAAGGGTCAAACGTGATAAGGAAAAACTTTATCAAGCTCAAGTCCCAGTGCAGTTTGGGGTTGGTTGACTGCTATTTGGTTCAGTCAAAGAACTAAGATTATACATTCATTCATTCACTTATCAATGGAATGGGTTCATCGTGTTCGTTTTATTTCAGCAATAGAGTAAGTAATGCCTACATCGCCCACCACCGATGTATGTTCTGCAGACCTGATGTTCAGAGACTCGTTCCTTGTTTGGCGCACAAATCCAAGATCGCAATGGGCGCAGCACTGTGGTGTTCTCCCTGTGTGCCTCAGACTGACCACGGCGATTCCGGATTAACCAAGACCAAGACCACGCCAAGGCCGACCAAGTCTAAGAGAGACACTTCAGACGTCACTTCCTGCGAAACCAAGACGGACGAAAATCCTGAATTAGCCAAGGTGCCACCAAGGGATGTAACCGCTGCAGTTATCACAAGACATGCATGTAAGTGCATAATATAGATATATATTGGTTGGTTGGTTAGTTTACTGTAGTTTAGATTGTTTATATTTTATTTATCTGCTTGTTTGTTATGTCAGATTGATTCATATTCTATATGTAAAGTGACCCTAACATAGCATTAATGTATGGACACAGGTCAAAGTGTCACAAAACAAATTGTCTTTGATCATTTCAACACTCACACCAGGTAGGTTAAGTATAAAACATGTAGCTGAAATCCAAAATAACCCATTTCGAAAGTACTGTGTTTAGATAAATAGAAAGACATTCAATGGACTGTACGATTTTTTTTAAAAATCTAAACAATCTCACGTGCATTATCCGGCCCTGGAGAAATAATGGACTGAACTATTATTTACGGTTGAAGCTTAGTTCCGGTGCGTCGTAGTCTATAAACTGGGAGGATGGGGGGGGGGGGGGGGGGGGTGAAATCTTCTGCTACTTCGCTTTGGACTTCTCATTACATGGCCCGCGAAGCGTGATCGCCAGTAATAGTCCATGAATCACTCAGTTAATAATGGTATCTGGCTGGTATCGGGTGACGTATGTCTACAATTAGAAAAAAATACCCAGCTTTGACTATCTCCACTCTGTCTTCTAATACTAGCAATCCTATCCTATCCTATCCTATCCTATCCTATCCTATCCAGTAACTCGAAAGTCGTTGGGGCACCAGATGATCGTTTAACCACCGTCCTCCATTTTTCTCTTTCCTCAGCAACCCTCATGGTTTCGATCAGTGTTAAGCCAGTCCATTCTCGAATATTGTCATCCCACCTCTTTTTCTGTCTATCTATTCTTCTTCCTCCTTGCATCGTGCCTTCCAGAAGGGTTTTGCAAGGTTTGATGCTCTGATGACGTGGCCATACCATCGAAGTTTCCGTTTCTTCACCCCTTTGAGCAGGTCATCGTATTGTCCAATGGTTTGTGTGATGGTCTGTCGGACTTCGTCGTTGGGAATGTGCTGGGTACCCCGGGTATAGGAAATGCCCAGAAGTCTTCTGTAGGATCTCACCTCCATGCTTTGTATTCTTCGTTGTAGGTCTGCTATGAGGGTCCATGTTTTGCAAGCGTATAAAAAGTGCAGCAGCCTTACCTTAGAATGTAGACTGATGGTCCTGTCTTACCAAATGGGCTTCAATTTTGTAATAGTAATATCGATCTAATTCTGCTCTTAACGCAGGTTTCAATGTGCCTGTTGAAATTAATCAAACTTGAGTCCTGTAAATATGCGGACTTATTAAAATCTTTCTATACATAATGGAGAGAGAGAGAGAGAGAGAGAGAGAGAGAGAGAGAGAGAGAGAGAGAGAGAGAGAGAGAGAGAGAGAGAGAGAGCGTGAGAGAAAAACAGCAGCTCCGTGAAAATAATGATAGGCTAATATTGTATAAATCAGTGCAATGGAGGGCTAATGTATAAAAATTAGGTTAATGAAGAGAGAGAGAGAGAGAGAGAGAGAGAGAGAGAGAGAGAGAGAGAGAGAGAGAGAGAGAGAAGACGTTAGCTACATATTTAGTGATCTCTCTTTCCCACAAACTCCGTGTTGGTGTACAGTACTCGGTAGGCTATAATCACAGTAATTGTAGGCTTAGTGACTGTGGACAATAACGTCAATAAGATGTTTGTAAAGTCAGGCTAGAAATATAGGTGAATCTTGACCTGTAATCATTATGCGACTGTATAAGTATTGTGTTTGACATTTCACGTTAAATCGTAACAGGGTGTTCTTTTCTTCAGAACACACATGATCCGGGTCGACATGATTCTTGATTTTTACAATCTTCCTTGTCTTTCTAAGCGTTTGAGGAGGGAAGAAGAGGGGGGGGGGAAGGATTGGAGTAAAAAGGAGGAAAGACAAAGTGGAAGAGGTGTATGTGTGTGTGCGTGTGTATTTGTGTGCGTATTTTGTATATATGTGCGTGTGTGTGTGCGTACGTGTACCTCACCTCAGCCTCTCTCTCTCTTTCTTTCTGTCTCTCTCACACGCACACACATACACACACATACACACTTTCACTCTTTTACCACTCCCCATCTCTACTTCTCTCTGTAACAGGAATCAGGCTGTTCGAACTGAGGAGCTCTTGAGAAAATCATAAAACAAGTCGACATCGATCGACGCACATGACTGTAGACGGTAGGTAGGTAGAATAAAGTCCCGCGTCACATGAGCGAATAGGGGACTGGGAAGGGGGGGGGGGGGGAATCGGGAATCGGGACTGTAGACTTATATCACAGGCGCTTATATCTGGACACGCGAGCGCCTATGCTTGTGACGCACCTCCCTTTGGTTATCGATAATACAGATAACCAAAAGGAGACGCGTCGCAGGCATAAGCTATAAGCAGGAGGAGAAGCGATGATTGATGCCCTCGCCATTATCTGTAACAAGATCTAACAGAGTGGGGAGTGGCCTATACCATGGACCCAGTCGCTTGTCATCACTCTTCCCAAAAAAGGTAACCTTCAGGAGTGTGAAAATTACCGCACCATCAGCTTCATCAGCCATCCCAGCAAGGTCCTCCTGAAAATAATACTCAACAGGTTGAAACCCCAAGCTGAACAAATCATAGCTGAAGAACAAGCAGGATTCAGGGCAGGGCGAAGTACCACTGAACAGATTTTCAACCTCAGAATAATCTGTGAGAAATACCTACAGCACCAACAACATCTATATCATGTGTTCATAGACTTCAAGAAGGCTTTTGACCGAGTCTGGCATGCAGCTCTATGGGCAACAATGAAAGTGTACATCAGCCCTAATTATTAAATTAATTATCAAATTATTGAAGTCATCAAAAGCCTGTATGGCAAGGCTTCCAGTGCAGTCCTCCACAACAGCGCCATCGGGAACTGGTTCAGAACAACAATCGGTGTGCGTCAAGGATGCCTACTCTCTCCAACATTCTTCAACATCTTCCTAGAGCGCATCATGTCAGATGCTCTTGCAGATCGTGAAGGCACAGTCAGCATAGGGGGTAGAGCAATCTCCAATCTTCGTTTTGCGGATGACATTGATGGATTGGCTGGAGAGGAACAAGAACTTGAACAGCTGGTACAGAGGCTTGACACCACCTCCAGAGCTTATGGAATGGAAATAAGTACAGAGAAGACCAAAATGATGACCAACACCAATGGCATCAACACGGACATCAAAGCCCAAGGCCAATCCCTCAACACAGTGCATAGCTTCAAATATTTAGGAGCCATTGTATCAGACAATGGGTCCCGACAGGAAGTCCTCTCCAGGATCGCACAAACAACTGCTGCCCTGACAAGGTTGAAGCCCATTTGGAAAGACAGGACCATCAGTCTACATTCCAAAGTAAGACTGCTGCGCTCCCTTGTCATCTCCATCTTCCTATATGCTTGCGAAGCATGGACCCTCACAGCAGACCTCCAACGAAGAATACAAAGCATGGAGATGAGGTGTTACAGAAGACTTCTGGGCATTTCCTATACCCAACACATCACCAACGACGAAGTCCGACAGACCATCACGCAAGCATTTGGACAACACGATGACCTGCTCACAGTGGTGAAGAAACGGAAACGCCTATGGTATGGCCACGTCACCAGATCATAGGCCTTGCAAAGACTATTCTGCAAGGCACAGTGCAAGGAGGTAGAAGAAGAGGGAGACCGAAAAAGAGATGGGAGGACAACATTCGAGAATGGACTGGTTTGACACTGAGCGAAGCCATCAGGGCTGCTGAGGACAGAGAAAGATGGAGTATGCTGGTTAAACGATCATCTTTGGTGCCCCTACGACCTCCGGGTTACGGGACAGGATAGGATAGGATAGGAAGTCGACATCGATCGACGTACATGACTGTAGACTTATATCACAGGCGCTTATATCTGGACACGCGAGCGCCTATGCTTGTGACGCGTCTCCCTTTGGTTATCTCTAATACAGATAACCAAAAGTAGACGCGTCGCAGGCATAAGCTCTCGCGTGTCCAGATACAAGCGCCTGTGACTTATATGGGTGCGTAAGTGTGCATGCTGATCTTCTCTTCTCTTCTCTCTCTCTCTCTCTCTCTCTCTCTCTCTCTCTCTCTCTCTCTCTCTCTCTCTCTCTCTCTCCCCCTCTCTCTCTCTCTCTCTCTCTCTCTCTCTCTCTCCATGCGTGCAGTTTACCAAGAAGAACAGCGACTGGAACAGTAAACAGGATAGTAAGCGGAGGATCGGAAAAGGGTGGGGGAGGAGGGTGGGCCCGTCTGGCCGTGCTATACCGCATCTGCAACGACCTCGTTGGTGTCGACCACTTCAAAAGCAAACTCCTGCAACCCGCCCTGCGTCAGCGTCGAGGACTTAACCAACAGTTTTATCAACATCAATAAAGACCCCAGTACCAGCAAACCTCCTTCCTGCCCACAATCATCAAGAAGTGGAACGATCTACCACAAGAAGTCGTGACATGGAGGCAAGTGCAATAGATTCTTTTGTGTCATTGGCCTCCGCGATCCTCTACTGAACCGAATACTTCATCGCCACACCACCCCTACCCCATCCCTCCTCACTCCATCCTTCCCTCCATCCCCATCTTCTCTCCATTGCTAAGTCTCTTTGTCAGGAAATTCAAATTTCTTTGTTTTTTTTCTTATGGTTAAATAGGTTTTGTATTGTGACACATTATATGCAGCAGTAAAAGAAATAGATTACTCTTATATAGCGCACTTACAAGCTCAGAGAGCTCCTCAAAGCGCTGGCCACTACTATCCAGCAATCACAAAATAGTTTGCTGAAGTCAGGATTCGAACCCAGGTCACCCGAGACGCGCGTACCCATGTCGAGTGCTCTGACGACTGAGTTAAGTAACAGAAGAATCGGTACGACGATAGTGGTTGCTCAACGGAAGAAGAAGAAGAAGGGGAGAGAGAGAGAGAGACAGAGAGAGAGAGAGACAGGGAGACAGAGAGAGAGAGAGAGAGAGAGAGAGAGAGAGAGAGAGAGAGAGAGAGAGAGAGAGAGAGAGAGAGAGAGAAGAAGAAGAACATTGAGGTTTAACGTCTACACCCACCATTGGCGATATGGCAGACGGGGATAACCATCCCAGGGAAAGAGGGGTTGGGACCTGAATCAACACTGACCCACCAAAGCAATCATACTGCTAAAATGGACAGTGAAAATGGCCACATTTTATATCGCCCACCACGGGATTCGAACCTGGGTCATCGGTGTGCCAGGCGAACGCTCTACCAATTGAGCTACGGCGGTGGGACAGACAGACAGACAGAGAGAGAGAGAGAGAGAGAGAGAGAGAGAGAGAGAGAGAGAGAGAGAGAGAGAGAGAGAGAGAGAGAGAGAGAGAGAGATCATCAAGGCACACCTTAAGCGTTATTCATAATTATACCCAGAAACAAGAGTGAGCGTATTCTGGAGAAGTCTACCTCAAGTAAATTTCCCCCCATAGTCTAAACATAGAAGCTTTCCGGTGTGTGTGGGACGTACGCAACCCAGCACACAGCGTAAGTGAGACTCGCCCAGTAAGCTTACCTCCCTCACAAGTACAAGCGAGAGACAAGCGTAAGTCAGAGCCAGTTTCAGCTAAGCAGTATGTCTACCGGCATGAGTAGGGCTATAATATTAATAGCAGAATTAAACTAAGGTGCATGAACAGTCTCCTATAGGCTTATGTGTTGGGGACTCTAAATTTATCCAACGAACGAACGGTGCATGTCAGATGTCCTGTGAGTTCAGAAAACGGATACGGTTACGTCCGCGCGACTTAAAAATCATAAAAGACCTTTGATTAAGTTGAAGCTTCTACCCCGAAAGTCCTTTGTTGGTGTCGGGTGTGTACGTGACATCCGGGTGTAATAAACCAACCATCCCTGGAGACCTTAAAACAAATTGCGTGAACCGGGCCGGCAGTTTATTTACTCAGTCCATTGTCTTGAGCGACAGTGCGAGACAAGAGCCCATATATTTATATATATATTATATATATATTTAACTTTGCAGACAATATGCTTCAGTTCGCTTTGAAGAAACAATGGGAAGGGGTACTTCCAGTGAAACAATACTAGCGAACAATATTATTAAAACAATTCTAGTAGCGAAGTCACACAATGAACAACGCTATTGTGGCGAAGTTACACCAGGGAAAAATACTAGTGGCGAAGTTACACCAATGAACAATACTTGTAGGAAAGAAACATGACAGTCGAGAGAGTTCGATTCAACGAACGAAGATCTTGAGAGAAAAATAATCCATCACTGTTCTTATGAAATCAGTGATTAAATTTTTGAAGTATTTTTCAGCCTAACAGCACAATCTACGTGTAAACAGGTAACTATAAAAACTATATGTGATTATAATTATAAAGCAAGCGACTGAGTTAAGCAAGCAGTATTAACAAGGGAAACAGAAGTGTGTGTTATAAAATCTCCATGTCCCACTACAACAGCGCTTGGCATCTGCGGTTCAAGTCCACGGTGTGGACCCGACTTCTGGATACTCTCAATACCATCTGCAAACGACGACAATGTAAGTTTTGAAACGGAACAGAGAGAAAAGAACTGGGAGAGAAAGTGAAGTGTGAAAAAAGGAGATGTAGATGGGAGTTCAACAAAACGAGAGACAGAGACAGAGTTATTATTATTATTTCTTATGTTTTACAAAAACAAATATATTTGATAATTTTTTAAATATAACAAACAAACAATTACATATGCGGAGACGGACATACAGAGAGGAAGAATGACATTAAACGATGAAAAGCAAGGAATTTATAAAGATAAAGGAATGGACTGAAAAGCATTAATATGAAAAAGCAGAGAAAAAGAAATTAGTGGAGAGAGATAAACGGAAAGGAAGTGAGAAAAACGGGAAAAATTAGACATACCGAACTCCCAACATTTCCATTTATTGATTAATTAATATATTTATGAAATAAATTATTTATTTATTTTTTTATGCTAAAAATAATTGAGATTTGCCAGTTTGATTTAAAAAAATCATAAATGTGTCTTCTTCTTCTTCTTCTTCTTCTTCTTCTTCTTCTTCTTCTTCTTCTTCTTCTTCTTCTTCTTCTTCTTCTTCTTCTTCTTCATGACCGGAGCATCCCGCCCTTTTTTAGGCTTTTATTTTTAAAAAAAAAAAAAGAAAATTTAGTGGCCCTGCCAAGTCGTTGTTTAATTCTTTTAAAACCGTCCAGACCTCCTCTCGTCATCCTCCTAGATCCTCTGCCTCCCCCTTCTTCCTATTCCTCTTCATTCTCCTCTATAGCTTCCCAATTTAATCTTCCACATTAGCTCCTCAGATGACAGCCGAGTACCCCTATCTTCATTACAAACGGAAAGGCTCCTGACGGTTTATTCACTTGTCACACGTTTTAAGTGTCTCTCTCGCGGGAGATCAGAGGGGATCAACGCGCAGTAGGGAAGGACGAAGGGTGGAGTGAGGGAATGGGTGAGAAGCGAGTGGGGTGCGCAAGCTTGTATTACACTGGTATGGTTTTGATTGAAAAAATGGGCCGAGTCTTCTATATATCCGTGGATCTATGTCGTTATTGCATTGTTCAGCCTGGCCTTCGAATGTTCATTGTTCAAGAGATTTATTGGATTTTGTCGGGCTAGTGGGATCTTTTCATTTTCATCACTCCCCCCAAAAAGTAGGCTATTTACAAGTAAATTAACAGCTTTTTTGAAAATGCAGACAAATTTAAATTCAAAAAGAACATAGGCCTATTCCAAAATCATGCTGTGCGCGAATCAGAAACAACCGGCTGTTTGCATAAAGGAAAGACGAGGCTAGCTTTATGGTAAATTGTTTTATGCTCTTATTGAATTATTATGTGTACTGACGGATGGGTTTTACACGATACTATGCAAGATACGCTTTATGATGCACAGAATGATAGGCTGCTCATTGTGCAAAACCTCTTTTAGGATGCATATTTTAATTTTATGGCGGCCGAGCGACAGGTTAAAAGGCGTGTTCAGTTCCGTCACGGATAGGTATACACCCCCACACACCCGCCTACACACACACACACACATACACACACCCACACACACGCACACACACACACACACACACAATCGGTCCTAGCGCACACAGATATGCCGCGGACACAGACACAGACACACACACACACACACACACACACACACATTCTTCCACCCACCCACCCAAGTCCAAATCCACACATAACAGGCGGTTACACTCCATTTCACCTACCATGCACCCACTTCTTCACACGCATAGCCAAGCACGCACCTAGGCATTGACCCAGAGAGGCAAGTATTAAATCGCGCGCCATTAGAGGGGCAACCCCTCAAGCTTTCTGAGCATAGAGACCGAATCAGAGCGGACGGGACAATCACGAACCAACAATTCGGACACGCAATAGAACCAGACTGCTCAACTTGTGTAAGATTACTAACCATTTTTACGGGTTCTGAAAACGTGCTTAAGTATCTTAAGAAGTGCTATCATTGAAGACCCAGTTCCATCTGTTCGGGTGAAACAAGGTCTACCTGTGGTTGTTGGTTTTTTTACCCAATGTTGGTGTCTCGCTTTTTATGAACCAACATCAGAATCTGCATAGTCCTGCAAAGAGGAGGAACATTTTCTCGCACTATTAAAACAACGAACATAGCGTTAAATCAAAGAATATTCACATCCATGTGGTCAGAGTAAAATAAAACGTCGAAACATCCTCAAGCTAAAAAACACAACAACAACAACAGCAACAACAACAACAACAACAACGACAACAACAAGGAACATCGGAACTGCACCAAACAGACCTATCTTTTCTTCACACCAAGTTCATATCATTAATTTGTATCCATTCCATCGCTTGATGAAATGCACGAGGAAAGCGTGAAGTAATGAAAGGATGTACTTTAAATGTACAGTCGTTTTTTTAAAATACCTAATTCAATTTGTTTCAGTAAAAAAAAAAAAATTAAAGTCTTATCATTGATACACCTTATATTGTAGCTGCGAATTCTCGTCCGACGGGGTAGGAAGCCAGTCGTCAGCTTTAGTAGGCAAAGAACGCAACTGGTAATTTGACCAGAAAATAGTAGTATGTATTTCGCTCCTCTTTGGTACTAGCATTAGTGTTTAACTGTTTGAGGAAGTTTCAGCGTTCTACGTTGCACAGGGACGAGACGGCAATAAACGACTTCGTGTGGGTGTCTGCAAAGATAGTTTAGTTACTGTGACTATATGTTAGTTTACTAGGCCTATTTAGTTAGTGACTATCTGTTAATATACTAATTTACTAATTTAACATTTATTTAGTTTTCTCTAACATTATACTTCATACCAGGTCTATAACTTTTGTTTTAAAAGAAACAGAATATCGACTTCGTTTGGGTGTCTGCAAAAATACAGTAACATTGCTATTTAGTTAGTGACTCAATGTTAGTAAACTAATTTAACGTGTATTTTGTTTTCTCTAACATTATACTTAATACCAGGTTTATAACTTTTGTTTTAAAAGAAGCAGAATATTGACTTCGTTTGGGTGTCTGCAAAAATGCCGTGACATTGCTATTTAGTTAGTGACTATCCGTTAGTATACTAATTTAACGTGTATTTTGTTTTCTCTAGCATTATACTTTATACCAGATCTATAACTTTTGTTTTCCAAGAAGAATAACTCATTCACGAATTGGAGCAAATAAGGCTGCACATAAGAGAAACGATTAAGAGTAATCTAATGATTTGTAGATTTCATGATAAGCAATAACTTTTTTTCCCCACATAATTATATTGTTATATGAAATTTTTCAATTTAATTAATTTTTTGTAATTTTAATTTCATCTTTGTATAATTTAATATGTTGTCTAATGTTACAGATGTGAATAGACGTTAAAGTAAATAAATAAATATTATTTGCTCGTTTGATTGGTGTCGTATTTTTAGTTGGCTTTTGGTATTTCTGATTTAATCGATAGTTGTGGTTTTTTTAAATGTTTATTTAATTATGGTCTGAGTACATTCCATTCATGCTATATGTTTGTGTATTGATTTGTTGTTTAATACTATTAGCTAAACTCATAAAGGCGAATAGGGGTTGATTTAATTAAATAAATTGTTGATTTATTTTGTTGTTTGTTTAATAAGTTGGTTGGTTGTTTTATTGTTGGTGTTGTCTTGTTTAGTTTTGTTGTTGTTGTTGTTGTTGTTGTTGTTGTTGTTGTTGTTGTTGTTGTTGTTGTTGTTGTTGTGTAGCATCAAGTTTTACAAGGAAGTGCGTTAAGACTGTACTCTACTGTACTGATGCTTTATTACCGCGTCACATATTTGATCACCATGTTCCTTGGTTTTGTTGCAGCCCAGAAGCGGAGACTACCTAGAGACGATCACCAGCGCACATCAGCGATGGGCCAAAACAACGCCAAAATCAAAGCCCTCACCAATGCTGAACTTCGCGAAATCAAGCGCAATGTCAGCTTCAGCGAGGACGAGATCGTCGATTGGTACTCCGATTTTTGCCGAAGAAGCACGACCATGGCCGGAAACCCCAACTGTAGGTTCCTTAGCGAAGAAGAGTTCGTCAAGGTCTACAACTCTGTATACACTACGGGCAACGGGTCTCAGTTCGCCAAGCACGTGTTCCGGACGTTCGATCAGAACGGCGACGGCATGCTGGACTTCAGGGAGTTCCTGATCGGCATGTCCATGAGTGGCAGCTCCAACCCCAAGACGTTGATGTCCTGGGCCTTCCGCCTCTACGACGTCAACAACACCGGTTTCATCGACAGGAGCGAAATGACTGAAATCGTCAAGGTGAGTCCACGGACAAGCATGCAGTGCTTTCTTTGCTGGTTAACCCGCAAGACAACAACGCAGATTTAGAGCCAGGCTGGTACTCCGGTTTCCCTTCCCCCCCCTTCACACCATTCCTTACCTCTTCTCCCTCTCTCCACTCCCTTTTCTGTAATAATGGTAGACTAATGGATGCCGTCAATCTCACCCCCCCCCCCCCCCCCCCCCCAAAAAAAAAAAAATCAAATATACAAATACCATTTTTATTCCGTCTTCTAATAGCGACTTCCCGTAGCACCACATGTTTGAGTGATAAATGTGTGTTTGTTACGTATGTGGAGTGTGTGTGCGTGTGGGTGTGTGTGTGTGTGTGTGGTGTGTGTGTGTGTGTGTGTGTGTGTGTGTGTGTGTGTAACATGTGAGCTTGTATGTTAGTTACAGATCGCCGCGTTTTGAGTCTGATGGCGCACATACAATCCATTAGTAGTAGTAGTAGTAGTAGTAGTAGTAGTAGTAGTAGTAGTAGTAGTAGTAGTAGTAGTAGTAGTAGTAGTAGTATTGGCGCTTCTTTGTGCTGCATGCCTTCTTACTGCAAGGAATGCTGATGTGCCAAGCTAACGCTATGGACAATTATTTTGTCCAAGGCTGATCTGATACCAGCCACGCTGCCAGTACAAAGTTTGGAAAAATCCGAAATTGTTGACTTCAATGTTTGAATAACACCAGTCCTGCTGCCTTTCAGGCTACATGAAGGTCTTTATTATTATTATTATTATTATTATTATTATTATTATTATTATTATTATTATTATTATTATTATTATTATTATTATTATTATTATTATTGTACTACTACTACTACTACTACTACTACTACTACTACTACTACTACTACTACTACTACTACTACTACTACTACTACTAATAATAATAATAATAATAATAATAATAATAATAACAACAACGACAACAACAACAACAACAACAACAACAGCAATTATATTGGTAACTTGATCATGACCTCTTCACAGCAAATTATGACTCATTGTATGACGTCAATTTTGCAAAATAGACCTGTTCTATTGTGTTTGATGTTTTGTGTGTGCGTGTGGGTGTATGTGTGTGTGGGTGTGTGTGTGGGTGTGTGTGTAGGTGTGGGCATGTAGAAACGACGTTCTGATGACACACACATGAAACTCCACATGGTTTCTTTTGACTTTTTTGGAAGGTCGTACTATTTTGACGTCAAAATAGTGCTCCGTTGAGTTAGAGCTGTTTTAGCATTAGGGTTAGGTTAAGGGTTAGGGTTAGGGGTTAGGGTTAGGGATAGCTTCAAATATTGGAAAATGTCAAAATAATGTCAAGGAAATAAAAAGTGTGTAAAAATAATCCCTGTTTTTTTTCACAACAGTCATCAGAACGTCGTTTCTACAAAAAAGTGTGTGTGCGTGTAAAATGTTTTTAATATTATTAATGTTATTATTTAAAAATAATAATAATAGTGTTTTTTTTAAAAGTATTTTGGGTATAATTCAATATGTTGTCTAATATCACAAATGTAAATAGACATTAAATAAAATAAATAAATAAATAAATAAATAAATAAATAAACAAATATTAATATTAGATATTTTTTAAATTTTATTTTAAATTTTACTACCTGATGGTCTTTATTATTATTATTATTATTATTATTATTATTATTATTATTATTATTATTATTATTATTATTATTATTATTATTATTATTAATGTACTAATATAAGATATTTTTTAAATTGTATTTTATTTGTTACTACCTGATGGTCTTTATTATTATTATTATTATTAATATTATTATTATTATTATTATTATTATTATTATTATTATTATTATTATTATTATTATTATTATTATTATTATTATTATTATTATTATTATTATATTTATTTTTTATTTCAAATTGTACTATTATTATTATTATTATTATTTTTTATTTTATTTTAGTTATTTAGTTAATTTTTTAGTTATTGGTTTATGTATTACATTTTTTTAAAATTTAATTTTATTTTTACAAATTTTACTTATATTACGTACTTTGCAAAAAGTTTGTTTGTTCTTCCTACCTCCAGTGCGGCTGTTATATGACGTCTGCTTTTGTGTTTGGGACTAACGTTGTGAGCCTACTTACTTATACATGACTACAGGTTGTTTTTTGTTTTTTTTTTCAATGTTACAGTCCGTCTTCCGCCTGCTGGGCCCTGACCATTTGCGCCTGAACGGGGTGGAGAAGACGCCGGAGAGCCTGGCAGACGAGATCTTCATTCAGATGGATGCGGACCGAAACGGCAAAATCTCCTGGCAAGAATTCTACGACGGGGCGTCCTCAAACCCTATCGTCATCAAACTTCTTCAATGCCAGCCGTTGAATTACGATGACGACGACAACGACGATGGCGATGAGGTTTTCCAGTCATAAAAAGACCTTAAAAGCTCGATTGTGTATTTTTATTTATTTTAAAAAAAGGGGGTAGGGGGGGATTTACCTTTTGCATTTTTTAAAAAGCTGACATATGCTCAAAAAGCAACCGACGATGACAACGTCGACGTTAACGGCGATGGCTGCGAGTTGGTTTTTTTCCCCGTCTTAAAAATCGCCAAACTCTTGAGTAGAAACTAAATCTTGGGTGCTAAAAAATTAATATGGATTGGATTTTGATTCGTATTTTCGAAACTGAGAGGCTAGGCCTGTTTAAAGACCTCCACGACGCTGCAGTTTTCTCTCTCCTCAAAAAATGTGATCCCAAGCTGATGAGTGCTGAAACTATGGATTTGATGTGTATTTTCGCACATTGTGAAGCTGAGAGCGGTTCAAAGACAATCACGATGGGGCTTTTTTTCCCCCAGTCCCGGGAAGAATAAGCTCTTCAGTTGAGTGTTTTGAAATAATTATTTCTTCTTTTTCGCACTTTTTCAATGATGACAATAGTCTGCCTGTTCAAAGACCACCAAGACGACGACGGTGGTGGTGTTCAGATTTCAGTTGCGTGATTGGCTAAGTTACTGAACAGTCAAAACAAGTTGCCGTCGAAATGAATGTGTGCAAAGGCAATACTTTACTTTTGACTGTAATGTTCAAATGGTCTGTTGTTGAAGTTTCGATAGTTTTGTCAATTTTACCTGGAAAGCAGTGACAATATGGAAAACGAAATGTTTTGGCAGTTCTTATATCCGAACCGGTGATGTGAACATCTATAGTAGAGAAAGCTCTAAGAACTTGTTCATGCAGATCTAAAAGAGTTTTGGCAACCGTTTCCTGTTGGTGGGTATGTGCGTGCGTGCGTGAGAAAGAAAGAGAGAGAGAGTGAGAGAGAGAGAGTGTGTGTGTGTGTGTGTGTGTGTGTGTGGGTGTGTGTGTGTGTGTGTGGGTACCCACAAAAGCGCACAAATGGGTAGCAGACCTTGTCTTTCTTAGTAACAAATGGGTTCATTTGCTTGGAACCCACTTTTTTCCAGGACCCCACTTTTTTCTAAGTGCGCGGGAGTGCTCTTTTAGTGCATGGGAGTGCAGTTGTAGTGCATGAGAGTGTTTTAAATACACAGGAGTGCTCTATCCGGGACGGAGAAAATACAGTCAATTTTTCGGAGAAATTTTGAAGAAAATTCGACCTATTTCGTCGCTTATAGGAGACGAACTAGGTCAACTTTTTAGACGGAAAGAGCCAATTTTGCATTAGATTCTTACATTTTTAGAAGAAGTTTGCGTTCTTTCCGTCAAAAAATCACTTTCCGATTCCTACATTCTTAAATAAACCCAGGTGTGATGTATTGCAAGTATGTGTGGGTGTGGGTGTGTGTGTGTGGGTGTGTGTTACTCTAAACGATGCAGGATTCCGACCACAATCCTAGTTTTCGGTGATCGGCTCTTTTGGGGCTAGTGTGAAGTTTGTGTTGTGTCTGGACTGCACTCAGCTGATATTAGACTCGATCACGACGGTGTTCAGTAGAACAATAACGACAATCAAGCCATATCTAAATATTTAATCCCCCGCATTTTTTGCTACAACTTGTAGAAATAGTGTGTGGCAATAGTTTTTTTTTTTTTAAATTCCTGGTTGTTAAGATGCTTTGTAATAATTATCCATATGTGTGTGTTTTACTTTGATCTCACAAAATGTCATTATTTCGTTTCTGTTTGTCGTCGTTAATATCGGATGATATCATGCGCCATACATATAATCTGAACAATGCATTATATTATTGAAAGTAACAATTAAAAAAAACGATTGTATGAATGAATAAATAAATTCATTCATTCATTCATGAACACGCGAAAGCAGAAAAGACAAAAAAAAGTGAACGAAATTGAACAGCAAGAAGAAAGAATCGTGGATAAAAGAAAGAAGAGGAGGAATATAATAACGAAGGAATAAACGAAAGCACAAACGAAGGAAAACGTAGATGAGAAATAAAGAATGATAAATATATGCACGATATATGGTGTAGGTGATACAAAAGGGGAGAAAGAAATACACGTGAACTGGACCAAGAACGAAGAGCGAATATAAAGACTGAAGCTGAAAGCAAACGGCAGAAAAATACTTTAAAGTAAGTGACCGATTGAATGACTCACTGCACAAGTATATCAACTAGTTGATATACTTGTGCTCACTGCTAATTGCCAATGTTATAGAAGCGTGCATACATGAGTGCGTGCGTACATGTGTAGAGAGAAAGAGAGAGAGAGAGTTTCTGAAATGTTGTTTAAAATTCGATTAAAGCGCAGAGTTGATAAACACTATGAAATAAAGAAAACAAACCCACTGGTGTTAAATTTTGTTTTGTCTTTTTCTTTATCTCCATCCTTCTCTCCCCCCCCCCTCTCTCTCTCTCTCTCTCTCTCTCTCTCTCTCTCTCTCTCTCTCTCTCTCTCTCTCTCTAACAGAGAGCAGTATGTTTATGTAAATAATCAAAAGTCACAATTTAAACTGGTACAGCTGGAGTACCGCAAGGATCCATTTTAGAACCTTTGTTATTTTCTATGTACATAATTGATCTCCCCCTTCACATTTGTACTTCTTGTGAACTCTTAGTAAGCATTACACTCTCAAAATACAAGACTTGAATAATCTAGCGTCCTCATTACAAAAAGGGGCTAGTTAACTACAGGAATGGATAGAATCTAACCACATGGTCCTCAATCCAACCAAAACAAAATCGATGATAATTACAAGACAGGAAAGACAAAGTGTATCTATGAGACTTTCTCCATAAAAAAAATTTACAATAAAATAATTGATGAAGTACAATGTCATGAAATGCAACATATTTGAAATTTTCGTAAAACTATTTCTAAAAGGACTTAACAATTATCGAGGATAAACTTCTTTCATGCACAAGATCCTTTCTAACAATGCACCTTTTTATCTTTCTTTCTTTTTTTTCCCCAAGAAAACTTCCAAATCGTCCTCAAAATTAAATATTAAAATTCCAAGAATTGATCTCCTAGCTAATTCCGGTTCCTCTTTGTGGAACAACTTTCCAGAAGATCTTCGCACTCGAGCATCTATATTGACATCATCAGAACACATCTCTTAAAACGCATTAGCAATTAAATGAACATGAATTGTTTTGATAGATATTAACAACTTTAACATGATTTGAATTTTTCAAATTGGTTTTAGCTAATGACAACTTTGATTATTTTTTTATATTCGATGATGTTAATGTTATATTATAACATGAATTTGTTGTGAATAACAGTTATGCACTCAGCGCTTACTCTTTTACCCTTGCAAAATAAAATTATCTTATCTTATCTTATCTTATCTTATCTTATCTTATCTTATCTTATCTTATCTTATCTTATCTGCGTCTACCTTTCCCTCATTCTGTCTCTCTCCATATCATAAGACGTCTTACTGCACCTTTCTTTTTCTTTTTTTGTGTGTGTGTCTTACGTTAACTTACAGTAATTTGTTTCTTCTATATTCACACACACACACAAACACACACACACAAACACACACACAACACACACACAGCACACTAACACAAACACCCCCCATCCACTCACCCCACACTCACACACATACACACACATACACACCCACACACACTCACACGCCCACACACGCACACCCACACCAACACACACACGCCCACACACTCACGCACGCACATAAACATGCATAAGCATATGATAATGTTAAAAGGAATTAAACTTTGGAACAGAGATTAATGTTTTTTTTTTTTAAATCTCGGAAATGACTATTGGCAGTCTGAAATTAACATTAAATTGGACTGCATATTACTGAAAAAGTTCGGATTGTGTATATGTTACCGGCAATGTGTAAAATCCCGGTATTCTATAGAATTCCTAGATTCTTTTCCTAGGCATTCTATAGAATGCCGGATTTCACACATTGCCGGTAAAATATAGCAACTGAAAAGTAGGCAGAAACCCATAGCGAGAAAATTGAGGGGAGAGAACATACTAATGCAATTAGGGAATAACTGTGTCCCGGTTCAATCCACGCTCATCTCCCTTCCACATGAAGCGTTTGTTTCTGTGCTCTAGATCAAACTACAGAAGAAGAAGAAAACACTCATACAATGTAAGATAAACGCGAAGATATATGACTATTATTTGCTTATATAGGCTATTCATACATTGTATTGGGCCTGATAATGGCGAAATTTTAATTGAAACGTCGATTCTGAGCGCCCTAAAGATTATCTACTACAAAAGCAGAAAGTGGATGAGCCGCTTTGTAAATACGCCTACAGGCTCACACAAATAAACTCAGCGGAGCGTAGCCAACAATGCGTTCAAAGCGTTGCTTTGGATTAGAACACGGGATAGTATTCTGTGTCTGTGGTCAGTGACGCCTACTCATACCTGTCAAGGGGTTTTCGGGTTGTGGTGTAGCAATTTAACAGAAAAACCATAGCAAATGGAGGTTTGGTGTAGCACTAATGTGAATCACGCGATTCGCAACAAAACTGGAAACTTCTGCATCCAATATAAACACACACATCCAATTTGTTTACAAATTTAAAGTAAAATCTTGTTAATGCACAACACTTTAGCTATTACCATTATCATTATAAACATTTTCATGTACGTTTTTCAAAATAAAAGTGAAAATGAAAAAAAAATAAAACATAAAACATACAGACAGAAAATAAGCTAGGCAATCATAAAAAAAACCAAAAATACACTAGGGAGACAATCACTGACACAGAAAAAGCAGATGAAATTTTTTCCCCCAAACAAATTTGCCTATTCACAAAACAGGGTTTACAATGCCAAGAAAGGAACTATTAGCATTGCACAAAAGCTTATACCAATTAATTTCATAAAAATATAACTAAATGGCAGCTGATATAATATGAAAGTAATCAAAGAGAAATGAATAATGTTAATGACATGAAAGAAGTAAATAAAAAGAACAGTCCTATCAAAATGTACTCTGCCTGTCTCTCCCTCACAAAGACTGATCGTAGACTGAAGTTCTGAACGAACACGGGTTGCGGAAGTGCGGTGCTTTTACTAAGTGTCTTTAAACCGGACTTGACCGGAACAGACTACTTTCGCGCGAAAACCCCCTTGGTTAAAAAATATTATCGTCACTTTTGAAAAATTGCGTAGCAGCTTTGTGATACGCCGTAGCAATGGGAAAATGTTTAAAATGCGTAGCGCTACGCAAAAATCCGTAGCACTTAACAGGTATGCCTACTGATTAATTGGGTCCCTTTATATGCAAGACACGCGCTGTGATTTAAAAAAAAAAAAAAAAAAAAGAAGCAGTTTATTCGCTTATTGGACAGCTTTTATCTCAATAATGACCAGTCTCCTACCTTTTTTCCTGAAAACTCTTCCGGGACAAGACTCCTTATTTGTGCATGAGGTCTGTTGGACCAGCTTTGGAATATTGGACGCTTTCTGCCAGGTGGTCACTAGGGCTTCCTATGATGTTATTATTTAGTAATGTAGGCATTTTATATGTATGTGTTTTGTTGATAATTTATAATGATGTTTGTATTCTATTTTGTTTTTGTAAACGGGGGTTCGATAAATTAGAGTAAAGCCTCAGCGTCCCCTGCGTGGGATGTCGTTATTGTAAAGTGACTGGCTGGTGGAGAGCTTCCAATTTTACCACTAGGGTTGTTTCGGCAGACCTTTTATGCGGATCGGGGGTTGTCCGGTCCTGATTTGGCTCGAAAGAGTCCGCTGGACCTAAAACAATAATCATGTAATGTAATGTAATCTCAATAATGCAGATTAATAAACTCCTCTATGATACTATCAAGTGTTAAATTTGTGGGTGGGGGGAAATGACGCTGATTAAACCTTCATTATTAACTTCATTGTCAAAGCAAGGAACAGAAAATGCAGGCGGTAATGGGGTCGTCCACCTGAACCGCAAGGAATTTTAAAAAAAAAATAAAGATAATAATAATAAGTAACAAAAATACAATTAATAAAGGGAAGAAACACACTCGTGCATTTGAGGCTTAATGTTCTACTTATAATTGTATTTCTCTCCCTTTGCATAAAAAATAAAATAAAAAAAAACACAAACACCACTCAACCCAACAAACTCTGTTGCGCTATTCGTACTGCATGCATGCAACAAGACAGTCTAAAACCAATTTATTTTCTGCCTTTCACAAATGTAATCATAGAAGTGGCGACGTGATGATTCATCTAACGCTCAATAATGCACAGAACGTTCAACGTTGTTCTTCATTTGCACCAAACTCGCATTGAACTGCAAAACGACAGATGGCTTTCTCTGTCTGTAACCTTTCGGTCGATGAGAAGAAGGGAGAGGGGATAGGCGGAGGGGAGGGAAGTCATTTAAAATTAAAACATCCCTTTTCTCTGGGTCAGCATCGTGAGGGCGGTGCCAATCTCTCTCTCTCTCTCTCTCTCTCTCTCTCTCTCTCTCTCTCTCTCTCTCTCTCTCTCTTGTTGCTGTTGTTGTTGTTGTTGTTGTTGTTGTTTGTAGATTATAGTCACACGACACTTTCGCATATAGGTGACTACTGGACCGATTTATACTGACACCAGCGGGCCAGTTGTTGGTAAAGGGGAAAGTAATATGATCACACGTTGACCAATCCGGGATTCGAACCAGCGACCTTTCGGTTACTAGCAAGACGCTCTTACCAACTGAGCTACCCGGCCCCACCTCTTGTTGCCTTACCTTCCCTTGGTTCTAAACAGGGCCAGGTAGTCCTACCCTTTCACGGCTGAGTGGACTGGATGGAGTGTGGCGTGCGCTGCTTTCATTATTTATTTCCCCTCAGTGGTTGCCTCCAAGTATGGTCAGTTATCCAAGTACTGTGTGCCTAAACCAGTCTGACACTGCGTCACCCTTACAAATCACAAAAAACTTCAAAAAGCTATCCACCGAGAACAGCGCTAGAATGAAATGAAGAAAAATTTATTTGATTTTAGATCGTTGTTGTTGATGTTGTCCTTGATGTTGCTGTTGTTGCTGCTGTTGTAATTGCTATTGTTGTGGTGATGATGATGATGTTGATGATGATGATGATGATGATGATGATGATGATGATGATGATGATGATGATGATGATGATGATGATCCCCCCGTTAGGGTGCCGGGGGTTTCTGTATAAATAGTATCCCCACTTTCTGGAAATTTAGAGTCCCCTATACGCTACTGTGTCCGGGGACGGTAATCTACCCACTGAACTGACTGAACTGGAAATTTAGTGCTTTAAATTCCCATTGTCGCTGTCTTTCTCCTTTGTTCTTTCTCATTCCTACTCTGTTCTATCAATCATACTATCTTCTTCTTCGCTAGACCAGTCACCTACCTTTTTTCTTGAAAACTCTTCCGGGACAAAACTCCTCATTGGTGTGTGAGGTTTGTTGGATCAGCTTGGGAATTTTGGACGCTTTCTGCCAAATGGTCACTGGGGCTTCCTATGATGTTATTATTTGGCAATGTGTGCATTTTATATGTATGTGTTTTGTTGATATTTTATAATGTTTGTATTCTATTTTGTTTTTTGTAAACGGGGGTTCAATAAATTAGAGTATAGCCTCAGCGTCTCTTGCGTGGGACGTCTTTATTGTAAAGTGACCGGCTAGCTGGTGGAATGCCTTCAGTGTTACCACTAGGGTTGTTTCGGCAGATCTTTTATGCGGATGAGGGGTGACTGAGTCCTCTTTTTAGCCAAGTTGTGGTCTTGATTTTGTGGTCCTGAGTTGGCTCTTTGCAGTCCGCTGGACCCTGTAAGCAATGAATAACTAACTAACTAACTAACTAACTAACTAACTAACTAACTAATAATAATAATAATAATAATAATAATAATAATAATAATAATAATAATAATAATAATAATAATAATAATAATAATGTATGCTAAACGCGACTTTTTCCTAAATCAGATTCAAAGCGCGGCGATCTGTAACCAACATACACGCTCACATGTTACAGACACTCCTACATGCACAACAGACACACATCCATCTGTCAAACATGTGATGTACAGGCAAGTTACTATTAGGAGGCGGAAAGGAAATCAATTTTAATTTTGAAATATTAGACTGCATCCAATACCACTATTGAAGAGAGGAAGGAAACCCGAGTATCCGGAGAAACCCTCGGTGACCTAAGTCACTTAAGTTCGCTCCTTGCGGTAATCGAACCCGCGACCTTCGTAACAGGAAACCGGCGACTTACCCACTGCGCGCCACGATGATGATGATGATGATGATGATGATGATGATGATGATGATGATGATGATGATGGTGATGATGATGATGATGATGATGATGATGATGATGAGTAGGAAGAGGAGGAGGAGGAAGGTCATTATCATCATCGTCAACGTCATCATCATCATCATCATCGTCATCATCATCATCATCATCATCATCATCATCATCATCATCATCGTCGTCGTCGTCGTCGTCATCATCATCATCATCATCATCATCATCATCATCATCATCATCATCATCATCATCATCATCATCATCATCGTACTGTCTTTTAGGATGACTAACACTGTGGTCTAATGGTAGTGCTTCGGCTTGCGGATCGGAAGGTCCCGGGTTCGAGCCCTGGCCGGGCCATTGTGTTGTGTCCCTGGGAAAGACACTTTACTCCTGTTTTCCTACTCCTTCGGATGAGAGTATAAACCGAGGTCTAGTCTGTGTCGCATACATTCCATCATAACGGACTTTAAAGATCCTGACGCTCATGTCCTAGACGGGTGAGTGCCGGTGACAAGAAAACACCCCGCATGCACCTAGGTCCTTCTCCCCCATCCCTGGCTGCCCAGGATTGTGCTCAGTTGTCCGGGCGTCAGACCATGCGCCCAAAGGCTGCGGGTGGGCGTCTCGGGCGGCTTGAGAAAGATCCTGTATCGGCCAGCGCCTTGAGCAGCTCTTGAGCTGGAAAAGCGCTATATAAGAACGATTAAATAACATAACATCCCACAGACTCAACACGAAAGCAACTGTGGTCACATCAAGTTGAGGACCAACCGGAAAGTATTTTTTGAAACGGCCTCTGATGTTCATAACGCGAGCAATGTACCCATCACACAGATCGATACTCGTAACATTATGTAATATTATGTCTGCAAGCTTGGGAATCGAGAATGCCGTACTGTTGTGACTAAGAGAGAGAGAGAGGGGGGGGGGAAGGGGCAGAAAATAATTGCATGGAATAGTTTTAAAAGCCTCAAAAGATGGCTTTCCTAATGCTTTTCCGTTCTTCATAGTTCTTTCCCACCTCCACCTCCTTGTGACTTCTTTCAGTCTCTCTGGGCTTGACTATTGCAACTCTCTTTTTTTCTGTTTCTGTTCGGCCTGCTTCTTCCATCCATCATCTGCAACCTGTTCCAAAAGCTGACGCTCACCTTTTTCAAAACAAAATAAAATAAAATAAAATAAAATAAAATAAAAAGAGATCCGATTACAACTGTTTCTCACTAGGAAAAGCACCTTATAAATATCCTTATAATTATTAAGTGGGCGCATTGGGCGGTTTGAGTTAGATCCTGTATTGGCCGGCGCCTTTAGCAGCTCTCAAGCGGAAAAAGCGCTATATAAGAATGATAAAATAAATAAATTAATACATAAATAAACAAATAAATAAATATATAATATTATTTCTCATATTATTCCATGCGCTCCAAGGGTTTCCTCTTCTGGAATATAAAATGCTTGACTAACTTCATTCACTTGACTGGACTCTTAACTTCATTCACTTGACTTGACTCTTAACTTCGTTCACTTGACTTGACTCTTAACTTCATTCACTTGACTTGACTCTTGAACCTGTTTTACTGGTCCGTAATTTATCTCTTTTCCCAAAAGCTCAGAATGCTTCAGACGATTGTTGGATTTTTTTCTGCTGTGCAGTGAGGTTATCTATAGATAACCGAAAGGAGACGCGTCACAGGCATAGGCGCTCGCGTGTCCAGATACCTGTGTATGGCGGTTCGCGTTAGGTGTGATGCTGTAGCGAAGTCTTCCCTCGTCAGCAAAATAAAGATATCGGCAATATCTGCTTTTATGCCCAAGCCAAACTGCTACACAAACTAAATTAACCTAGTACCAATTACTGTTCGCTCTATTTCCCTACAAATTTGGGCATAAAACCAGATATTGCCAAGATATCACCCGTACCTCTAAGAACCAGTCAGTCACGCTCACAGCACAGAGTGAGAAGACATCTTAATTAGCACTATTCCACCTACCCCCCCCCCCTCCCCCTCCACTAAATCCATTTTTTTCCAACCGTGCACACATACTTGGATTATTGTCAGTCTTCTTCCTGAAGAAGTTCAGGAATTATAAATCTTTAGCTAAACACCCGTCTGAGTGGGGGTTAATCCCTTGTTGTTGTTGTTGTTGTTGTTGTTGTTGTTGTTGTTGTTGTTGTTGTTTGTTTGTTTGTTTGTTTTGGTGTGGGTTTTTTTTTTTGTTTCTTGGAGGAGAGGGGAGGGTGGCATCTGCATGGCTAGTTGTTTATTTTATCTTTAAATAATAAACATGTGCGACGACGATGTGGCTACTTTGGTCATCGACAATGGCTCCTGCATGTGCAAAGCCGACTTCGCTGGTGACGATTTTCCCAGGGCCATCTTCCCCACCATCGTGGCCCGACCCAAGCTCCAGGTAAGAAAGATCGTCTACTGAGAATTTTTTTTTTTTTCAAATAGATCTACCTATATCCTGTTGTCGCCCCAAAATCGTCAGGTCATGATTTTTGTTTTCAATTGTAAACTCCAAAAAGGGAAGAGAACTTCTTTTCCATTACTGCCCACAGGTGACTGTCTCTTATCATCATGACTCACCTCTTTAAATAGTATCCTTACTTTCTGATATATCTATTCAACAACAAAACAATAAAATGCTGTCTGTTACCTTTGAAAAGGACATTAATTATTAACGAAACCTAGCCACAGACGTCGACTGAAAGAGATTAGTACCACCTTCCGATCCTCCTTTTGAATATTATGATGTGACCTATAGCAAGCGTTTACAGTTCATTCTTTTTATATTCTTCGCTATATAAGAGATAACCGAAATGTAAAAATAATGACAAATACAGGCCCACACTGTCTAAACTCTGTACAAAAAAAAATCTGACATTTTTTCGCTACATTTCTGTAGAAAAAAAAATTAAATTTTCTTGCTAAATTTCTGTAGCAAAATCTTTTTATTTCTTTCGAGATTTTTGTAGCAAAATCTTAAATTTTCGATTGGGATTTTTCTAGCAAATGCTTAAATTTTCTTACAAAATTTTTGTTGTACATTTTTGCACCAATATCTTAAATTTTCCGGAAAAAGTTTTATTCAAAATCACACATTTTCTTGCGAAATTTCTGTAGACAAAATCTAAATATATGTGCCAAAATCTTACATTTTTGTTGTTAAATTTCTTTAACAAAATCTAAAGGTTTCTAGCAAAATGTCTGCATCAAATTCAAAAAATGTTTTGCGACATTTTTGGTTTCAAAATCTTACATTTTTGGTTGCAAAATCTTAAATTTGTTTGCAAAAAATGTATATGCCCAGATCTTAAATGTTTTTATAAAATTTCTGTAGCAAAGTCTTTACAGTTGTGCGAAAATTTGTGTAGGAAAACCTTAGAAGTTATATTTAATAACCAGACAAAACAGCAGCGCTTGATATACCTTGAATATTCGAAACCAAGACCATTAATAGAAGACACTATACGTTTTAATTAATTGATCAAACAACAAGGCCATGTTTCAATTTGGTTGCCTAGCTGCAGTGGATTCTCTGTAGCAAAGCGGTAGATAGCACACAGCCTTACGAATGGTCCATAGGCGCTTGTATCTGGACACCTGAGCGCCTATGCCTGTGACGCGAGGTCTCCCTTTGGTGATCTATAATACTCGCGTGTCCAGATACAAGCGCCTGTGGAATGGTTACAGGGGCATTAACCAAGTGCAATTTGATCCTCCATAGCACAGAGGTAGTGGATCGTCGATAGCTTAGCGGTAGCAGCAGTTTGTTTGTAGATTATAGTCACACGACACTTTCGCATATAGGTGACTACTGGACCGATTTATACTGACACCAGCGGGCCAGTTGTTGGTAAAGGGGAAAATAATATGATCACACGTTGACCAATCCGGGATTCGAACCAGCGACCTTTCGGTTACTAGCAAGACGCTCTTAGCAGCAGTATGTATCAGATTCTATTTTATAGACTACATCGGATCCGCTCTGTTATCGACGATCCATTCTACTTGGTTGATTGCCTCTGTGAACACACCCAGCAACCGCTAGGTCCTCTTCTTGCACGGTAGTTTAAGATAGCTCAGTTGTTAGAGCGTTGGACTATGCGCATCGTATATTCAGATTATTTGTATGGTTGTTTGCTTGCTTCACTTTTTCTTATTTCCTTCTCTTAGCTGGTGCGATGACTTACATTACATTATTATTGCTTTAGGTCCAGCGGACTCTTCCGAGCCAAATCAGGACCGGACAACCCCCGATCCGCATAAAAGATCTGCTGAAACAACCCTAGTGGTAAAACCGAAAGCTCTCCACCAGCCAGTCACTTTACAATAAAGACATCCCACGCAGGGGACGGCTGAGGCTTCACCCCAACTTATCGAACCCCCGTTTACAAAAACAAAATAGAATACAAACATTATTATAAATTATCAACAAAACACATACATATAAAATGCCTACTTTGCTAAATATTAACATCATAGGAAGCCCTAGTGACCACCTGGCAGAAAGCGTCCAATATTCCCAAGCTGATCCAACAGACCTCATACACAAACAAGGAGTCTTGTCCCGGAAGAGTTTTCAAGAAAAAAGGTAGGAGACTGGTCTAGCGAAGAAGACGATAGTATAGCAGATTGATAGAAAAGAGCAGGAATTAGAAAGAGCAAATGAGAAAGACAGCGACAGTGGGAATTTAAAGCACACAATTTCCAGAAAGTGTGGATACTATTTATACTGAAACCCCCGGCACCCCAACGGGGGTGTTTATGACGATGATAGTGATGATGAAGAAGAGTTAGAAGAAAAAAAAAAAAAGAATGAACGTTGCAACACGTTTTAACGTCAACACCCACCTCTGGCGGTTTGGCAGACGAGGATAACCAGCCCGGAAAAAGAGGGGGTAAGAATGTAAATAAACTCTAAACCACCTAATCAAACATACTTTTTTTTTAAAATCTGGCCCACGCCCTATCACTCAGCTACGGCGGAGGGACAGAAGAAGAAGAAGAAGAAGAAGAAGAAGAAGAAGAAGAAGAAGAAGAAGAAGAAGAAGAAGAAGAACAAGAAGAACAAGAAGAACAAGAAGAACAAGAAGAAGAAAAAAAAGAAGAAGAAAAAAAAGAAGAAGAAGAAGAAGAAGAAGGGGAGGAGGAGGAAGAGGAGGAGGAGGATGAAAAGAAGAAGACGACGACGATGACGACGACGACGACGACGACTAAGAAGGAGAAGAAGACTCATTAATTTCTTTAAAGTGGATTTGACCTTACTGTGCAGTGCACCTGTCAACCTAAACAAATAGCGCAGGGATTTTCCCATACATTCACACACACACACAAATACAAACCCATACGCACACACAAACACAAACGCAGACACGCACTTCACGCACACATATTCATACACACTACACACACACACTACACTATACACACACTACACACAATTACACTAAAATTAACTCCTATAAGGATTGTCAAGGTGGATGTTCTATTCTGATTATCTAGATACACATTAGAGCACCAATAAATAATTACTATACCCTTTTGGTGGTTGGTCCCCAATAGTCGTACTAACAGAATATGAGATGACGAAAAGAAGAAAAATGTATGCCCAAATATGGGTCCCTAAACAGCAATTTCATTGGTAATGTTCACAGTTGAGAAAAAAAAAAGAAGAGAGAGAGAGAGAGAGAGAGAGAGAGAGAGAGATGGTTGGGGGTGGGGGCTGGAAATAGGGATGATGTTAAATGAAATCTTTGTTATTTATTTATAATTTTATTTATAAACATAAACAAACCGAATTCTTCGGTCAATGTATACAGAAATTATCCATTAACAAAATCAATAGTTATGGATTATAAGCAAACCTGTGACAGGTGTGATGATTTCAATGGAGATGTGGAAACCTTTTTTTCTTCCCAAGACCATAGAGAGAGCTTGATGAGATGGGTTTTACAAAATAATGTAATAGGCTTACGCCTGTAATGTGTCCCGCTACTCGCAATACCTGCCTACAAGTAATAGAAAATAGTGTAAAATCGGCATAAGAAATGAAGAGAGCGCATTGAACATTGGGACGTTGGAAAAGGATAAAAGGTTTTAGGTTCGGGAGCTGACCTATATTGACAACATGTCAAAGAGGGAGAAAGCGAGAGCGAGAGAGAGGGGGAGATGTGTGTGTGTGTGTGTGGGTGTACGTGAAAAAACGCACAAATGGGTTTCAGACCTTGTCTTTTCTAGAGTGCTCTTTTAGTGCATGGGAGTGCAGTTGTAGTGCATGAGAGTGTTTTAAGTACACAGGAGTGCTCTATCCGGGACGGAGAAAATACAGTCAATTTTTGGAGAAATTTTGAAGAAAATTCGACCTATTTCGTCGCCTATAGGAGACGAACTAGGTCAACTTTTTAGACGGAAAGAGCCAATTTTGACTTATTCTTACATTTCAAGAAGAAGTTTGCGTTCTTTCCGTCAAAAAAATCACTTTCCGATTCCTACATTCTTAAATAAACCCAGTTCTGATGAATTGCAAGTACGTGGGTGTGTGTGTGTGTGTGTGTGTGTGGTTGTGGGTGTGTGGGTGGGTGTGTGTGGGTGCGTGTGTGTGTGTGTGTGTGTGTGTGTGTGTGTGTGTGTGTGTGCGTGTGTGTGTGTGTGTGTGTGTGTGTGTCACTTACAAAGAAGATAGCTCTCAATACTGATCTAATTTGCCTTACAAAGACACTGAAAGCCGGTCTTTGACAATTTAGAAGGGATTGCAGGTTGGGGAGTGGGGTGTGAGTGTCGAATGCTGTACGCAAAGAAAAAACATGAAGAGGAGAGAGGTCAGTACACCTTCAATAATTTGGTTTTATAAACTCTTTTTGTGATCGTGCATGCTATCTAGTTTTTAAAAAAAGATAACAAAATATGACATCAGAGTCACTTTTTACTTCTTTCACTGGAGTTTAATAGAACAGTTTTACTGCCTACTTATACCTGAGCAAAGTACAAAAAAGAATCACACACACACACACACACACACACACACACACACACCCACACACACACACACACACACACAACAACCAACAATCAAGCCTTTTCATTGTACCATGAGTGATTAATCTTTTTAAAACAATATAATCACTTGTTTTGTTTTCCATCTTTTTCTAAATACTGAGGTTTAGATTAGTCCGAACGAACGAATGAAACGAACGAATAAACATCGACCGACATCTTATGCATTCCAGCTGTACGTACTACATAGCACAGACTATATCAATATACGAAACGAAAATTCCGATAGTATGGCCACGTCACCAGAGCATCAGACCTTGCAAAGACTATCCTGTAAGGTACAGTGCAAGGAGACAGAAAAAGATGTGGAAGGACAACATTCCAGAATGGACTGGCTTGACACTGAGGGTTGCTGAGAACTACGCTAGTTAAACGATCATCTGTGATGCTCCAACGACCTTCGAGTTACGGGATAGGATAGGATATGGATATGTCTTCGCTGCTATCTGAATTTGAACTAATAAGCCTACCCGATAAATACTGTTCTCTTTGAGCTGGCATAACGCAAACATGAAAACAATTCATTTAATATTTTACGAAACCTCACTATACGAACTATTTACCTCGTACATTTATGCATACGTACAGCCCAATAGTTAAAGCATGCAGTCATGAATTTGTAGTCAGCAAAAAAAAGTCATTGAAGCCATCCCACAATACCTGCCCTCACGTTCGCAGTGCGTGCTTGTATTCTACAAATTATCTTTTCAACATCGTAATCAAAATTTTCTTGGAGTAAATTTTAAGTTACACGCATAGAAACAATACTTCGTTAGCCTATGCAATTCAATTAGCGTTCACTATTTTTTTTAAATAAATAATTTTATGCGTATGTTAGACGAAGTTTTTGAACGGCTAACATTACACCATTCATTGTTTTGGGAACTCTTGAGTTATCGTTCCATTTTTTTACATGATCACCCAATTTTCGGAAAATGTAAACTTTTTCTACACTAATACACCACGTAGCGTTCATTCCATAGTTTACATTTTTTTTAAACATCACTGATAGTGATACGTAACAATATTTATGCCGTTATCAAAATAACCCATTCTGTCATTATTATTCCGCGATAGGTTGACTATGATTGTCGCCGTTACATGTAGCTAACTTTTACATAGGCCTATACAAGTAGGCATTACCCATGTTCACATTGATTCTCTGTCCATCTATGTTGTGCTTGTATTTTATTGTTTGTACTCCTTTCCCTCTTCGCTACTATGGCCCCAAGTAAGATTGCTCTAGCGGTTCAATGCTGATTTACGTCCTTATCCTCCCTGGGATGGTTATCCCCGTCTGCCGTATCGACAATGGTCAATATAAACGTTAAACTTCCTATGTTTATTCATTCGTTCAATTCAAACCCCACCCACGTTGGGGTGCCGGGGGTTCCAGTATAAATAGTATCCCCACTTTCTGGAAATTTGAACACATTCTGCTGGTGACGTTTGTTTGAAGAGGACTACTCTCTTGATTTGTCTCGTATTTTCTACAAACCTGCCCTGAAAGGGTCGGGTTGTCTGTTTGCCTTGCCTCACTGAACACTATTCATCGACTGTTATTTTTATACCAAGTCGGACATCTTGAATCTGGATATTTACTTCTGCAATCTACACACCCTGTGCATCCTTGAAACATCTTCTCTGCCTGCCGTCGCCTATCTTCACATCAGCACCTTTTCTACCTACATCTACATCTACATCTACACCTCTCCTTCAAAGCACACCACTCGTCAACTACATTCCTACACTTCCTCTACACGTCTCAGACAACTCTACGTTCAACCTCCGCCCCACTTCTTTTTTGCTACTGCTTCCACTACTTCTACCATCTACACCTCCCTACTCTCCTTACCATAGTCTACTTTGTCGTGAGACACGAGCTCACACTACACCTCCCTACTTTATATCCACTGTCTACTTTGTCGTGGGTCATGAACCCACACTTCATTCCTTCACTACAATCTTCTCTCTCCCAGACGGTACTTTTCTAAATCTTTTTCCCACTCCACTGGTTGCCCTATTTGTTTTTGTCCCTCAGCCCACAGATTCAAGATCCATACTATCATTTTTGATCTAGAATTTATTTTTTACATCGGCCATTTTTTTTTTTTTTTTTTTTTTTTTAGCCCGGACACCAGGCAACTCCCTTGGTCGAATGGTTGATAATTTTCGTTGATTCTTTAAACCTATCTATCGATCACACTTGTTTGCTTTCTTTCATTCATACTCACACGTATCATTATTAGACTTTAACTTATCTTACTGTTGTGCCCGTCCCTCGGACGTTAAACTATGCCGAGAGGCACCCTGTCTAGCTCGTCCTCGGAAGAGGAGAGCTTAGTAATCGGCTCTACAGGTACCCCTCTGGGGACCACCAAACATAACATCTCAAAATTTTTGAAAGGGATGCAGAAACTCACAAATGAAAGCACAGATGCTGCCGGTCTAAATGATCGGAAAAAACGTAAGCTCAAACGTCGTGACAGAAACGACAGAAGAAAGGCTCCAAGAAGCCGCTCTAGATCCTCCTCAGTCTCTGAGGCTAGCTGCAGTCACAGCGCTGGCTCTCACGGACATAACCATGAACATGTTATGACTCCAGCCTCGGACATTCCTGTCTCTCCTTCGGGGCCTGGCACCCCGGGGAGCTGTGCTGGGAATAGTCCGGGTCCCAGTGCGGAGGACCCCGCAGTTTTGCGGACTCCCCCACAGATTTCTATGACCGATCCTTTGCCGGCCGCCTCCCATCCCAGCCCAGATAGTGCAGATCAGGGGGAGGTGGGGACTTGGGAGACGGTCGGGTCTAGAAGTAAAACCATAAATAAAACCAACAACTCCAACTCTGGTGGGCTCCCCGACCCCGGGGGCGTGGCGGGACCATCGGATCACCCACCCGAGACTGTTGATCTAACTCAGCCCCGTCGGCTAACTTATGCAGAAAAAGCTAGGCTGGGACCTGGTCCCACGAAAGCCCATCGGCCCGTTCGGCTCCCGACCTCTCGGGGTAGGGCGGATGTGGTCGACCACCCGGTTATTTTGAGAGACCTGGGCGGAGGTCCTGCCACGTTCGCGGGGCTGGGTCCCCTGCGACAACATCAGTTGATCAAAGACCTTTTTGGTGACCCGACTTGTATTAGAAAGACGCCTTCGGGGGATTGGTTGGTGGGCTGCACCTCAGCCGCACAACAGGGCAACATCTTTCGTACTAAAAACTTTAAGGGCATCCCTATGTCCACTGTCATCCCCCAGGCCACCACCGTTGGGGTCGTTCGGGGCCTCCCGGGCGACGGCGAGGACGGTAAAATGCTTAAAGAAATCAAAGATGAAATTAACAGCCAGGATATTCCGGTTTTGTCCGTCACTCGGCTCCAGCGCTCGGGTGGTCACCCCTCGGCAGCCATCAAGGTGGTCTTTGGCTTAAAAGATTTACCTACTTCTGTCCGCCTCGGCCGCACCTGGTTTGACGTGGACCCCTTTGTGGCCCCGGTCCTGCGCTGCACGCGCTGCCAGCTGCTTGGCCACGTTAAGTCACAGTGTAAGCGCAGGACTGATAGGTGCGCCAGGTGCGGCAAAGATCATAAAACTGCCGTCTGCGACAGCAAAACACTCATTTGTTTCAATTGTAACGGAGCCCATTCCGCCGCCTGGGGGGGGTGTCCTGAGGTGGAGATCCGCCGCAGGGCAAACAGACTCAGGGGTGCTACGTACATGCCCTTCGCGACTGCCGTGGCAGAAGCGAGGGCCTGCTCTGATGCTGCCCCTGTCTCTGGGCGCCCGCAGGCATCCCGACCCGTTGTGGGGCCCTCCGCTGTGACCGCCACTATTCCCGTTCCGGGAGCCAAAGGTGGCTCTGGAAACAACAATATGCCTCACCGTAATACTATAACACAAACTCCTGTGGCTCATGCTGCAACGTCTTTTGTGCCTCGTAATGGGGCCCCACGTGACCCTAGTAATTCACAACCCAAGCCCCCTGGGGCTAAGCCACCAGTCGCAGCCAAACCAAAGGTCATCCCAGGGAAAAAACCAATGGTGGCCAGTACGCCTTCTTCTACTCCAACTACTTCTGCCCCCGGGGGGGCCGCCGTCTCCCCACCGGGCGCCACGGTCTCCGTACCTATCGAGCGTGCTCGCCCCAACATCCAGGACGAGTACGCACAGATCGAGCAGTCCCTAGAGGCGGGGCTCCGGGGCCTTCCGCCAGAGTGCGCCCCCCTTGGGGGCATGATTCGTCTACTGATGGCACTTTTCAAAATGCTTTGTCGATCCATCCATGGTGACAGTCATTAATTTTAACACTATTAGGCTTGCCCGCCTCCTCTTCCTGTCCCTTTTGACCGCCGCCATGGTCGGAGCTCCGGAGTCTATTTTTATTCTGCAACTAAACTGCAGAACTGCTAATTCTTTTAACGACTCAGTCCCCCTGCTGGCCGACTCTATCTCTAGGGCAGACGTTTTATGCCTGCAGTCGTTATGCTGCGATAGATTCGGCCTTCCTGTGGTCCCAGGCTTTCATTACCCCCCTGCCTTCACCACTGGCGAACACGATAAAGTGTACGTGGCCACCTACGTCAGGGTGGGGCTGCGGGCGGAGAACCTGGGCCCCGTGGATGAGGGGGAAGGAGGCGGCTTCACCTCCACCATCAGTATAGACCTGGGGGAGGACTCCCCCACTGGCCCTCTCAAAATCCTAAATTATTATAACCCTACTGGCTGCAAGGACTTCGGCTGGATCACTCCGGTGGTCGAGGCGGGCTCCTGGCTCGTGCTGGGCGACTTCAACAAACGCGATAGTATGTGGGATTCGGACTACCCAAATACTTCTGTTAGTATAAATGATGCTCTGAGCGAAGCTGGCCTCGTGGTTCTAAATGACGGAGCGCCAACCCGCATCCCGGACCAAGCGTGCCAGAGCATGACTGCTATAGATCTTAGCTTAGCTACTGTTGACTTGGCGTCCCTAGCTGACTGGTCGGTCGCTGGGGATCCAGTCTTCTCCGACCATCTGCCTATTTTTATAAACTTACAAATCACACCCGTTAAAAATAGTTCACCCGAACCAACACCCAACCTTGCCAAAGTTGACTGGGATAAATACCATGTTATTCTTTCCAAATTCACCCTCCCCACCACAACTTCCGTGGACACAATAGAACTAGCACTTAGACAATGCATGACCAGCACGGTCTCGGATCTCGCCCCTCCTTGCGGCCGTAGGTCCGGGGTTTCGAAACCCTGGTGGTCCGATGATTGTAGTAAGGCCACGCGCCTCAAAAAAGCAGCGTACAAAAAATACAAAGCTATTAACAATCCCACCAATCACCTTGAAATGAAGGCCACTAAACAACATGCCAAAAAAGTCATCGCAACCGCCAAGCGTGAATACTGGCTGAAGGTCTTCTCAGAAAAACAAACAGTCACGCAGCTATGGACTAATGTGCGGAAATTGCGAGGCAGATTTCGTCCGATGAGTTCCGACCTCTCCGACGGCGACGGTCACACCTATCGGACCGACGAGGAGAAGGCGGGCGCCTTTCTAAAACATTTTGTGTCTACCAGCGATGGCAGTCAGCTACCACTCGGCGAGGCTGAACGCCGGCGCACATGCGAGGCCAATTTCGGCCCTGCACCCCCAGGGGCACCGTCGGTGCCCATTACCATGCGCGAACTGGCTCGTGCTCTACTCAGCTGTAAAACTAGTCAAGCCCCCGGTCCGGATGGAGTCCACTATACCATGGTCAAGAGGGCTCCATTGGAATTCAAAAATCATATTCTCCATCTCTTTAATCTATGCTACTCTTCCGGCACCATCCCCGATTCTTGGAGACTGGCGACCGTCATCCCTATACCCAAAGGCAACAAATCAAAAAAATTCATCCAAAACTATAGACCTATCTCTTTAACATCTCACCTCTGTAAAATCTATGAACGTATAATTAAACTCAGGCTCGAGTTCTTCTGTGAGCAAAAATCTATTATCCCCAAGTCCCAGGCCGGTTTCAGAAGGGGCCGTGGGATTACCGACCATCTGGTCCGCCTGAATGAGCACATCAGGCGGGCCAAGAACAGGAGGCGCACGGTCCTTGCTTGCTTCTTCGACGTCTCTAAGGCGTTCGATACGGTCTGGCATGCGGGGCTTCTCAACAAACTTAAACTTCATGGTCTAGACTCTTCTACTCTCTCCTTTGTGGAGTCCTTTCTCAGGGACAGGGCGATTCAGATCAGGTGGGGCGGGACCTTGTCGGGGTCTTGTAGGCTGTCCATGGGTGTCCCCCAGGGATCAGTGGTTGCGCCCCTCCTGTTCTCGATCGCTGTCTCTGGGGTGGTGACTCCCACCACCTCTCCTACTGTTTGTACCATGTACGCCGACGACATTGCTCTGTGGCGGACTACACGTGGGCGCCATGTGGGGCCGGGGCGTCCACTTTTTGTTCAGGACGTCCGCGCCTTCCAGTCCGACATAGACCATGTCGCGACTTCTTTAGATGAGATAGGTCTGTCTTTGGCCCCTGATAAGACCGTCTTCATCCCCTTCGCCGCTTCTCGGCCTAAATACTATCACACTATCAGTATATCTGTCAAAGGGACTCCTATCTTCCCGTCCGCCGAGGTACGTTACCTAGGTGTGACTTTTCAACAAAATGGCTCTTTTTCACTTCACATAAACAAAATCATAGCGAGCGCTAGGAAAGCCGCCAATGTGGTCCGGGCCGTGGGGAGCGAGCCGTGGGGACAGGATCCTAGGAACCTGGTCACCTTGGTTCTCTCTCTGGTGCGGTCCCGGCTACTTGTCGGATCCGAGCTGCTCTATGACCTTCCTCCTTCACAGCTGAGTAAGCTAGTCGCGACGGAGTGCGTTGCTCTCCGGCGTGCCCTATCCCTCGCTAGATCTACTCCCACCAACCTGGTCTACCAATTAGCAGGCGTGCTGCCACTACCCCAACAAATTAAGCGGAACTGTGCCGCGTATATCTGCAGGGCCCGACGGGTCCCGAACTCCATCGGGGAGGAGCTCTCCCCTAGGTTCCTCTGGCCCGAGGGACGCAAACATATCACAGGAATTGGTGAGAGTGCCTCTCCCCTTCTTGGGTGCGGGAATGGGCCCATTGGGCCCGTGGAGTTGGTCCCCCCTCTCCGTCCGCCTTGGGAGCCGCAGTGCTTCGTTGTACTTAATGCTCTTGCGGGCCTGACGAGGGGGGGGGGGACCTTCCCCTGATCACCCAGCTGGCGAGGGAGAGGATCGACAACTCCCCCAATAGCATTCATATATATACCGACGGTTCCGTGCTGGAGGATGGCAGGGCTGGATTCGGGTTCTACATACCTTCCATTGGATCTAGGGCGTGTGGCGCCCCACCCGGTTCCAGCACCCTCACCGTTGAGCTGCTGGCAATCATATACGCTATTAATACCCTCTTAGAAACCAACCCGCCGCCCGGCCTGGGAGTCACTCTGATCACGGATTCCCAGGCCGCTTTGACCTGCCTGGAGAGGGGCCGCTCAGAAGCCAGACCTGGTCTGGTGGATGACGCCCTCAATTCGGCGGCCGCCCTGGCGGCTACCGGCAATGATCTCACTTTCTGCTGGGTTCCATCCCACGTGGGCATTGCCGGAAACGAAAAAGCTGACAGGGCGGCCTCATTGGCCTCGGCAGGCCGTGCCTTATCCTCGGCACCCGTCCTCCCATCTGCTACTGAGCTGGTGGGGGAGATTAGGCGCAAGCTTTGGAGCGACTGGTCCTCGGAGTTTGCTGCTTGGAGCGCCGGCCGCTCCTCGCCGGTCTTCCCTACCAGCAACACCCCGTTTCCACTTCACGCTAACATCCCCATTCATATCAAATCGATCGCCCTCAGACTCTGCTCTGGCCACTGGAGGACGCGATTCACACCTATGGTGTGTGTGTGCGGCCTTCCGGTTGGCTATGAGCACTGTCTCTTTGGGTGCCCTGCACTGGCTGACAGCTTTTCTCCCATCACTACGTCCTGTAGGGCCCTGGGCCTCCCTCTCGACATGATGGGATTCTGCCGCTGCGTAGCGGAGAAGGGAATGGGCTTCCTCATCGAAACGGCCTCGCTCATCCACCGATCCCCTGTTGGCAACTTACTTTAGGAAATTATTGCCGGTGATTCCGAGGGCGGGCACAGCCCTCAAGGTTCTTACACTAACTTTTTAACGTAACTTTTTATTTAAGTCTTACAGTTATTTGTATTTCCTTAATTAACGACCTACCTATCCACTTCTCATTTATTTTTCTTCCCCTGACCAGGTCCTGACACAGAAATGTCACAACCCAAAATTACCATGTAATTTTATTAGATTACTAATATCTAGTCATGCCTGTGATTTTATCCTGCTCCCACTCGCCATCCCTCTACAGGCTTATTGTACAGAAATATAAATTTTTGATTTCCTATGACCTAACAGCGCTAGTACGGCGCTTCTTACTCTCCCATACCCATATATTTTTCTCCATTTACGGGGCCGCATACTCCGTATGCAACCCGACTTTTTTAAACTTCTTAACATAGTAGTTCTTATTCTTATTAGTCTTACTCGAATGATATTAGAACGAATGTATTGATCCTTTATAACTATTTCTGTGATTGGGAGAATGTGAAAGGCGTTTTCCCGGAACTCTCTGGAGGTACGAATGTGTATGGCAACCCGGCTTGACCGGAGGGTTGAATGTGGTCCGTCCCATACCCAATTGTTTTTCTCCCTTGGGCGGTGGAACTCCGGCCTTGCGGAGTTTTTTAATTTTTTATAATGATGATGTCCTATGAATAATTCTTAATTCCCTGAATGATCGTGGATTTATATCAATTATTTTTAACGTTTATTTCGCACCACCATTTTAAACACATAACACATATTTGTAATTTTAACTTGGGTGTTAGCGCTGTTTTTTTTTTTTGTTTTTTTTTTCTACCCTACACCCCAAACTCAACATCTTAACTAACTGTACATATTAATACTGTACATTTTATGGACCTTGTGTCCAGCCTAATTAATTTTCTTATACCTAAGTTTTCACTTCATTGCTCCTTTTGATTTTGTATGAATGAATTGTACTATCCCCCCAGATGATTTTAACCTGACTTTTAATCGGTCCTGAAAGGCCAGTCAGCAGAATCTGTTAACTTATCTTAAATTACCTTTTATCTGTAATATTTACGTCCCCTATATGCCTAGGTGTCCGGGGACTTTAATCTACCCAACAAACAAACAACTGGAAATTTAGTGCTTTAAATTCCCACTGTCGCTGTCTTTCTCAATTGCTCTTTCTCATTCCTGCTCTTTTCTATCAATCTGCTATACTATCGTCTTCTTCGCTAGACCAGTCTCCTACCTTTTTTCTTGAAAACTCTTCCGGGACAAGACTCCTTGTTTGTGTATGAGGTCTGTTGGATCAGCTTGGGAATATTGGACGCTTTCTGCCAGGTGGTCACTAGGGCTTCCTATGATGTTATTATTTAGCAATGTAGGCATTTTATATGTATGTGTTTTGTTGATAATTTTTAATGATGTTTGTATTCTATTTTGTTTTTGTAAACGGGGGTTCGTTAAGTTGGGGTGAAGCCTCAGCCGTCCCCTGCGTGGGATGTCTTTATTGTAAAGTGACTGGCTGGTGGAGAGCTTTCGGTTTTACTACTAGGGTTGTTTCAGCAGATCTTTTATGCGGATCGGGGGTTGTCAGGTCCTGATTTGGCTCGGAAGAGTCCGCTGGACCTAAAGCAATAATAATGTAATGTAATGTAATGTAATGTCTCTCTCTCTCTCTCTCTCTCTCTCTCTCTCTCTCTCTCTCTCTCTCTCTCTCTCTCTCTCTCTCTCTCTCTCTCTCTCTCTCTCTCTCAAATAGTTATTGCTGAAGCCCCGATGGCAAGCATCCAGCGCTTTCTCTTTTACCCTTGCAAAATAAACTTCTTATCTTATCTTATCTTATCTTATCTTATCTTATCTTATATCTTATCTTATCTTATCTTATCTTAACTTAGCTTAGCTTAGCTTAGCTTAACTTAGCTTAACTTAGCGTATCTCTCTCTCTCGTACGTGTTATCGGTGTGGAATCTATTCTATGACAATTTTTAACAATACTTGTTATTATTTCACATTTTTAAGTACAATTTTTGAAATTAATTTATAATTATGGCCTCAGTCAATGCCCCGTAACGTTAGCTTGGACTATTTATTACATTTGTCCATGAAAGTTGAAGTTTACATTATAGTCATCTTGTGCATTGTTCCCGTTTGTAAAATGTAAGATAGCAATGTTGGGGCTAAAGGTTATTTCAGTTTGATTGAGTGCATGCAGGATAGGTTACATGGTATACTAATTTCAGCAGGGTAGAGCGTTCATTTGTAAGTGCAATCATTTCAGAGCCATACGCATTCATTGTAAGTGCAATCATTTCAGAGCCATACGCATTCATTGTAAGAGCAGGGCATATTTGCCAACTTTGCGCTGATTCAGATGTAAGACACCCTTCATTCTTCTCCATCCCCCTCACACACATACGCACACACACACACACACACACACACACACACACACACCAACATCACCACCTCCTCCATTCGGTCACCCCAATGCTGTCAGTTTGTGGTTCGTTTTGTAAAACTAAATATTTAAGACCTAAAGAGCTCTCTCTCTCTCTCTCTCTCTCTCTCTCTCTCTCTCTCTCTCTCTCTCTCTCTCGAAATGTTTCGCACCTTTAAAACTGACTTTGCCCAAGAATCCTACATTGTAGACATTGATGTGTATTGCTTCCGTGTAGCATTGTCTTTACTTAGATTTGGAGTTCTGCCCATCAACAACAATGCCCACAGATACAATGAAGACGTGTTAGCTAGAAATTGCATTGTTTGTAAAAACATTGTCGAGAATGAATATCACTTTTTGTATATCTGCCCCATGTATAATGATCTAAGAACTCGTTTTTTGTCTAATCGACCTGCATGTATAACAAACCTAATTCAAAGAAAAGACCTTGTCCACGTACGATCCTTAAGTAAATTTGTATACCATGCATTCTCAAGGCGTAAAATGTTGGTAGAATCATTGAAGTAGTGTATATATAATATATATATATATATATATATATATATATATATATATATATATATATATATATATATATATATATATATATATATAGAGAGATATAGATATAGATATAGATATATATACATATATATACATATATATATATATATATATATATATATATATATATATATATATATATATATATATATATATAGACATGGATTGGTCTGATGTGGGGCATTTTCCAAAATTGGAGTTGATTGTGGGCCATAAAAAAATTGTGGGGCTTGTAAAACGCCCCGCAATTTTAACCTGTTTACAATATTGCCGCGGGCTTGCTGATTACTGTCCTGTACAAATCTCACATCAACGTTTTATATAAAAATTTTCCCACAAAATAACTGGATTGCCTCCCTTGGTTTTTTGTTTTTCAATCTGTCCACCATGGTGATTTTAATCTTCAATTTGAAAGGAGAGTTACCTATATTGATTGCAACGAGAATGGTGTCACGAGGATTCAGAGAGCCTGTGCTTAAATCGGTTAGTTTTTAATTTTTTATATATATATATAAATATAATGCCCCTCAACAAAATGCCCCACAAACCAACACCAGACAGAAAACCCCACAATAGGTGAGGTTCATGTATATATATATATATATATATATATATATATATATATATATATATATATATATATATATATATATATATTTATATATATATATATATATTATATATATATATATATATATATATATATATATATATATATATATATATATATATATATATATATATATATATATATATATATATATATATATATATATATTATATCCAATTGTCCCTCTTCTGCATGACAATCGCCACACTTCCATTTGAAGCAGTATTTACTTTTTTTTTCTTCGTCTATATGGTGCACTACACCACATATTGAAGCCTTGCTTCCTAGGAAAATGTTTTTTTTTGTTACATTTGTGCAGGTGCATATATATGTATATGTATATATATGTATGTATTTGTATGTATGTGTGTGTATGTGTGTGTGCGTATATGTACATGTATGTAAGCCTATATATCTATTAATACATATTGTGTATTCGCATGTTTCATTACAATATTTTCACACTTCGTTGGCCGACGCTCGGATTACGTGCGTGTGAGTGGGTGTGTGTCCGCGCATGTAGCGCGTGCGTGTGGGCATATGGGCCTATGGCCAAAATGCTAATAAATTGTCAAAGTCAAAGTCAAAGTCTCTCTCTCTCCCTCCCTCCCTCCCTCCCTCCCTCCCTCCCTCTCTCTCTCTCTCTCTCTCTCTCTCTCTCCCTTACAGCACATTTAATTTACAAATGGCTAACGTTTCAATCCCGAGTGAGTTTGCTGTGTGTATCGTAAGATGGCAATTTTAGAAAAAGTCGTCCTGTATTTCTAGAACATAATTTTTTATTTCCTTTCTTTCTTTCTTTCTTTCTTTCTTTCTTTCTTTCTTTCTTTCTTTCTTTCTTTCTTTCTTTCTTTCTTTCTTTCTTTTTTTCTTCCTTCTTCTTCTTCTTCTTCTTCTTCTTCTTCTTCTTCTTCTTCTTCTTCTTCTTCTTCTTCTTCTTCTTCTTCTTCTTCTTCTTCTTCTTCTTCTGGTCCTGATTTGGCTCGGAAGAGTCCGCTGGACCTGAAGCAATAATCGTGTAATGTAATGTCTTCTTCTTCTTCTTCTTCTTCTTCTTCTTCTTCTTCTTCTTCTTCTTCTTCTTCTTCTTCTTCTTCTTCTTCTTCTTCTTCTTCTTCTTCTTTTTCTTCTTCTTCTTCTTCTTCTTCTTCTTCTCCAATATTTGTATACTATTTTATAATGGAAGTAGGATATGGCAGGTACTATCACAATACAATATAATTACAGCTACAAACATTAATGACACAGTATGGCTTTCTCACTGGTGAGAATACCTACCAGTATCTTGTAATATACTGTCCTGTAAAGACCGCAATTATAAGAATCCGCCTCTTCGAATGTTCTCTTTGTTGAGTCAACGTACGGAGTGAATTGTAAGTTATGAATCTGAAGTACAATGAAAATTCCTTTTGAAACGGACTAGATTTTTTTAAAATAAAATCTTTCTTTAAATTCCTTTCAATATTTTCTTGCCTAAAAATGCCGGGTCATTTATTGTTTGGGTGTTAAATAAGGTCAGAAGTTCAAAAGTGCTTTATGAAATGTTGTTATTAAAAATCGTAAGACTACTTTTCATAATCGTGTGTGTGTGTGTGTGTGTGTGTGTGTGTGTGTGTGTGTGTGTGTGTGTGTGTGTGTGTGTGTGTGTGTGTGTGGGTGTGTGTGTGATCTCTCACATTTTTTAAACCAAAAGCATTAAGACTTAACTGTCTTCATTGTTTATAGCGCAGCAGTGCATAACTACACACCATTTACTCTCTCTCTCTCTCTCTCTGTCTTCCTCCACCTCCCCCTTTCTCTCTCTCGCTCTCTTCCATCTCTCTGTCTGTCTCTGTGTGTCTGTCTCTGTGTGTCTGTCTCTGTGTGTCTGTCTCTGTCATGTCTGTAGGTCTCTCTATCTGTGTATCTGTACGCGCCACACGCGCAGATCTTGATAATATTGTGACATTATGATGTTATTGTTATGAAGTTATTTTGTTATACTAATTGTTATTGTTATAAGCCCCAAAGGCAAGACGTAACAAAAGCACACCCAGTGCCTAATCTTTTACGCTCGTTAAATAAAAATGTTATCTTATCTTACCCCACATCCTCTCTCTGCGATCTCCCTCTCCTTTTCTCCCTCTCTCACTCCCTCCTTCTATCTCTGGTCTCTCTCTCACACACGCACATACACCCACGCACACACACACACACACACACACACACACACACACACACACACACACACACACACACACACCAACACGCACGCACAAAAAAGCAAAGAAAATGTTTTTTTTCTAGCCGGCATACCTATGTACGGAGGACCTTGCCAAACACGTCATTATGCCAACGTATATATCTCTGCGGAAAAAAAAAAAAAAAAAAAAAAGGTTAGCCTTTAGTCCGACACAATCTGATAACCTTTAGGTTTACTTACACAGTAACGCAGAGAAAGACCTCACACACATTTTCCACAGTGTAGATACGGGTCCATCGCATTTCGTGCGGTACAGTGAGTTTACGATTCTGAACAATAAATATGTTATTTTCTTTAACAGTTGCTGGCTGTTCAAAGGTTAAGCACTACTACTACTACTACTACTACTACTACTACTACTACTACTACTACTACTACTACTGCTGCTGCTGCTGCTGCTGCTACTACTACTTTTACTACTACTACTAAATAATAATAATAATAATAATAATAATAATAATAATAATAATAATAATAATAATAATAATAATAATAATAATAATAATAATAATATTGATACTGATAAGAAGAAGAAGAAGAAGAAGAAGAAGAAGAAGAAGAAGAAGAAGAAGAAGAAGAAATTCATTAAAATACCATATCAAGAATACATTAACTATTATTATTATTATTATTATTATTATTATTATTATTATTATTATTATTATTATTATTATTATTATTATTAGAACGCCAAATGTATCACATTTGTAAAGTTCAAGATGTAGGTCTGTGAGTTAGATTCGCTGAAGCAAGCAAGCTTCTTTACCAACAGCAGACTTTGGCATGAAAGCATGTCTCATTAGGTGGTAAACCCCCGTTGGGGTGCCGGGGGTTTCAGTATAAATAGTATCCCCACTTTCTGGAAATGTAGTGCTTTAAATTCCCACTTTCACTGTCTTTCTCATTTGCTCTTTCTCATTCCTGCTCTGTTCTATCAATCTGCTATACTATCTTCTTCTTCGCTAGACCAGTCACCTACCTTTTTTCTTGAAAAATCTTCCGGCACAAGGCTCCTTATTTGTGTATGAGGTCTGTTGGATCAGCTTGGGAATATTGGATGCTTTCTGCCAGGTGGTCACTAGGGCTTCCTATGATGTTATTATTTAGCAATGTAGGCATTATATATACATATATATATATATGTTTTGTTGATAATTTATAATGATGTTTGTATTCTATTTTGTTTTTGTAAACGAGGGTTTGATAAATTAGAGTACAGCCTCAGCGTCCCATGCGTGGGATGTCTTTATTGTAAAGTGCCTGGCTGGTGGAGAGCTTTCAGTTTTACCACTAGGGTTGTTTCAGCAGATCTTTTATGCGGATCAGGGGTTGTCCGGTCCTGATTTGGCTCGGAAGAGTCCGCTGGACCTAAAGCAATAACCATGTAATGTAATGTAATGTAATGTAATGTAATGTAATGTAATGTAATGTAATGTAATGTAATGTAATTAGGTGGTAAAGGTGTTCCCATAACCTTTCGGTCGATGGGGTGAGTGGCATTAATGACCTCTTTTTTCTAGGCCAGCTTAATGAGGGCGGTGCCTATCTCCTCTCCCTCGCTGCTTTACATTCCCCGGTTCTAAACAAAGCCAGGTACCCATTCACAACTGGGTGGACTGGGTTGTGTCGTGCGTTTGTTTCAGTCTTTTTCGTGTCATTTGGAACTAGCCATCAAAGTGCGGTCACCCATCCAAATACTAACCCCGCCCGACGTTGTTTAACATGAAACATGGCTAGCGCGTGCCCAAACCCCTGCATTAGTGTGCCATCCAATGTCTCATTAGTTACACCTAAATCAGCGAAAATAATACAAACAAACGAGATTATTTAAGAGTTTAGGGTCTCGTTCCAGTTCGGATCACGCATTCCAGTTCGTTTCACTCACTTAAGTTTAGATCACACAATCCAGTGTAAAAAGAAGGAGACTCTAGTTCACAAACGTGTGTTCAAAACTGGCGTGTCACATTTAACAAAACTACGTGCATTTTTTTTTTTTTGGGGGGGGGGGGGGGGTAAATAAACAAGTGTGTTATCGCGTTCAGTGCATTTGCTAATGTTCCAGCTTTAGCTTTGGTCAGCGAACCACTGTAAAGAAATGCACGAATCTTACGAGTCGTAAACTCGCTCTTTAGAACCATATATAAATAAACCTGTTGGTACAATGTGCAAAGGTTACGAGAGAATCGTATAGTAATAGTTATAATAGTATAGTAATACAGTGGCAGGGCAGCGCCTGTAATACAACATAATACTATGCATCTTTATTGTCCAACATTACCTTACATAAAGCTTGTTAAGGTCATCATTGCACACAACTACTGTCCACTATACTGATTAAAAAATTTTTTATGGAAAACAACCACAACAGAAAGAACTACAACAGAAACAAATACACAACATCATCAATCGTAACAAAAACAGTAATCCTCATCCTCCTCACCCCTCCCTCCCTTCACCAATGTCCATGCACATACTCCTCATGTATCATTGGTAAGATTATGTCTCTTTATGGGTAACTATGAAAACGTCAAAATGCGTGAGAAACTGCAGTTGTTTTACATTTTATTGTAACATTACCTTCATAGCGGTCCATATTAAAATGAGGTTATTCAACTGTTAAATCGTTTCGTGAGACTACACCATGATACCACCTAGTTTGTAGTAAAAAGATGGACTAAATAGCTTCCGGGCAACGGACCGTTATCCTAAGGATTTACTGTGCAGCACAGACCGGTAGACCAAGCAAACAGATAAACGGACTGAGACATTTGTGTCCCCCAAATAGAAACAGCCTACCATTTTTGGAATAATTCAAATTTAGGACGCAGATTTACACACATTATTAATAAGCTTATATGGAAAACTTCGCTTTGTGTACAGCTACAGCAGCTTACTAATTATATGGTTTCCTCGCAATGATCGCAAGTCTACACGCATATGCGTGTTGAGTCAACGATGCAGGTTTGGAAAGAGAATGTATGCCCCCGTGTGTAGGATTGGGATAGTCTACTACGTCAGCGAGTAAAAGCACACAGGTGAACAATAGCAGTAAACAATTGACGACGCCGCTGGCTTGATAAAGTTAGCGCTGAGCTATTCATACCCAAGCCCACAAGACCGCGCCATGCAGAGCAAACTTCCAGCTCAGATTCTATTATTGTAAGCTAAAGGCTCGGTCACCCATATATGGCAGCAGTCACTACCAAAGACGGTCGATTTTCGCAGAACTCAACGTTAGTAAGCCTGCCCTCGCTCTCCGTATATGGGCAGCGGTCAGGCCTCAAGCGATAATCCGCAGACCCATTGTCGCTATAATACGGCCAACCGCAGGCCGATTCCAGCACAACTGACTAAGACTTCTACCTGACAGGTACTGCACTAGCACTGTTCGAGTGCCAACTGAGTTTTCCATTGTCACTGTTCGACCTTCACGAGTAACACTTTTCAACATGTGCGACGACGATATTGCCGCTCTGGTCATCGACAATGGCTCCGGCATGTGCAAAGCCGGCTTCGCTGGAGACGATGCTCCCAGGGCCGTCTTCCCTTCCATCGTGGGCCGCCCCAGACACCAGGTAATTAAGTGACCTTTTTATGATCGTAATTGGTACTTTCAATGACTCTGACTCTGATGGCAGCCGTGTATACGTGTTTGTATAGAAAATCCGGTTGCTTACTTTTCGATGCTACGCAAGCCTTCACTCCTCTTATTAAACATATAGGCCTACAATACTGTAGTTATTTTTCGGCATTTCCTACAGAAACTTTAAATTCTCTTATCATGTGGCTTTTTCTTTAAACCTTACATGTTGATCCCACTTCCCTCACCACCAGTCACAACTCACCATGTATACTCTTTTCCTCAAAGATCAAACCTCCATAGAATAATTTTATAAAAGACCTAAGATTATTTGTCTCGCATTTTCTGAGAGGGACCGCCCAAAATATTGGCACGCCACGGGTCTACGAGACTGCTCTTGAGGAAAACATAACTATTTTGTCTGTCTAACCATTGATTATTGATAAAACTAGTCTGGCTCATCGATAGGAGACTCCAGTGCGGCCGTCTCAAAATAGGACAGAATCTAATCGATAATGCGGCTAGGCTTACATGTACCAACAGACCCATGCATGTGGCTCTATATATAGACCTCACTTGCTTGAGAACTATAACAGTATCTTAGAGGCATCTCTGATTTTATTTCAATAGTTTTGAAGATCTAAAAGCTCTAATTTCAAACAGGGGAAAATAGGCCTATTGATTTACTTCTAGAGCAATAAAGATTTGATGTAGTTTTTTTATTTGCTGCACGTTTTTTTGTCTTTTAAGCGAGAGTGTGGTTGGGTGTTTGTTGTTGTTTTGTGTGTGTGTGTGCAAATTCAAGTGTTAATGTAGCAATTTCTTGTGTCTGTTTTCAGGGTGTGATGGTGGGTATGGGTCAGAAGGACAGCTACGTAGGAGACGAGGCCCAGAGCAAGCGTGGTATTCTCACCCTCAAGTACCCTATCGAGCACGGCATCGTCACCAATTGGGACGACATGGAGAAAATCTGGCATCACACCTTCTACAACGAGCTGCGTGTCGCCCCCGAGGAGCACCCCGTTCTGCTGACAGAGGCTCCCCTCAACCCCAAGGCCAACCGTGAAAAGATGACCCAGATCATGTTCGAGACTTTCAACTCTCCTGCCATGTACGTCGCCATCCAAGCCGTTCTGTCCTTGTACGCCTCTGGTCGTACTACTGGTATCGTCTTGGACTCTGGTGATGGTGTTACCCACACTGTTCCCATCTATGAAGGTTACGCCCTTCCCCACGCCATCATGAGGTTGGATCTGGCCGGTCGTGACCTCACAGACTACCTGATGAAGATCTTGACTGAGCGTGGTTACAGCTTCACCACAACTGCCGAGCGTGAAATCGTTCGTGACATCAAGGAGAAGTTGTGCTATGTTGCTCTGGACTTCGACAATGAGATGCAGACGGCTGCTTCCTCCTCCTCTCTGGAGAAGAGCTACGAACTGCCCGACGGTCAGGTCATCACCATTGGCAATGAGCGATTCCGTTGTCCTGAGGCCATGTTCCAGCCCTCTTTCCTGGGAATGGAATCTGCTGGCATCCACGAGACCACTTACAACTCTATCATGAAGTGCGACGTTGACATTCGTAAAGATTTATACGCCAACACCGTGCTTTCTGGTGGTTCCACAATGTACCCCGGCATCGCCGACAGAATGCAGAAGGAAATCCAGGCCCTCGCTCCTCCTACCATGAAGATCAAGATTATTGCTCCCCCTGAACGCAAGTACTCTGTATGGATCGGTGGCTCCATCCTAGCCTCCCTGTCCACTTTCCAGCAGATGTGGATCTCCAAGCAGGAGTACGACGAGGCCGGACCCGCCATCGTCCACAGGAAGTGCTTCTAAACGCTGACCCTTCCGAAGACTCTAAAAACACTTACATTAATTATGCAAAAGAGGAAAAGCTTGAGAACAAACCATGAACACAACGATCGTGCATCTAGTCCTTAGGTAATCCACAATCAAAGCGAGACTGTCAGCTCGTAGCTCCTTCCTGTATGTAGCAGGCAAATGAGATTATTATGTAAGATACCTCTACAAACTTAAAGGAAGAACGCGAGAGGCCTGTTTACTATCGAATGTTTTTCAATATTGCTTTGTTCATTATGTGGGCTAATATTTATCATTTTGGCTGATGCTCAGTACTCGCCGATCTCTCCACGCATTTCCAAAGAATATCAGGGACAGCTGAATGCTTGAATTGGTGGCTTCGATGAATGATGTATAAACGATGTAAATGAAATCTTGAATGAAGGTGAATGATTAATGAATTTGATAGATGCAGATCTTTCAACGTACGTCTGCATGAAACGAAAATGAATGTGCATGTAAATAACATGCGGTATGAAACGGACTGTGATATTTTTAAAAGGTATATTTTTAATGTAATTTTTCTATTGTCATGAAATAATATTATGAAATAAAATGATCCACTTTTGTATTATAAGGCGTTGTTGTGTCTCATTCACCTTGTACACCTACATAAGGTCTTAGACTGAGACTGACAGAGAATGAGATTGAGACTTTATTCGTCTATGGAATTTACATAGAAAAGTGCATTTCTGCTGCACAAACGTAGTAAAATGTCAAACATAGAATATCTTTAATAGAATGAAATGTACAAACAAACAAAAATAGTGTCACACATAAAATATAACAAAACAACTACTATCCCATACCCCAAACATACTTGCGCCGTACATTCCCGCATACACTCCTACACACCATCACGAACCACCGCTATCACGCCCCAACACCAACCAAAGCAGTACATGCACACCAACCCATGCACAGTCACGATCATCACATGCTAAGCCAAATAACAAAATAGGACTATTTGAAAATTTCACACGCGCGTGTGCACACACACACACTCACACACACACCAGCACACACACGCACGCACTCACACACATACACACATATCCAGACACATAAAGACCCACAATGCACTGTTTTCACACACAGTAACAACAAAACTACTGTATTAGGCACTGTATATACTGTTTTTGCTATTCCATTTTTGTCTTTTTTGTCATTTTTGTACATAGTTGTAAATAGTTTTTACTTTTATTGTTCCGTCTTTTGGTGAATCGTAGCAAAAGCGATGTTTGATCGGGTGCCTGTATTTTTATGTAATGACTATGTAAAGCGCGGTAAGTCTGGTCGTAGGCTGGAGTACCGCGCTATATAAAAATCCGTTGTTATTATTATTATTATTATTATTATTATTATTATTATTATTATTATTATTATTATTATTATTATTATTATTATTATATACTGTACGCTGGATCATACACACACAAACGCTTAGTACACACAGCTGGTTAGTAAGTAGAATGTCTTCTTTGTATTCTTGTCTGTCTTCTATTATGTTTGTGTTTGTCTTCAGCCCTTGTAACTGACAAAATCCACCTCCACCCCACCCATCCCCACCCTCTCTCTCTCACTCTCTCTCTCACTCTCTCTCTCCCTTCCTCTCGGAGGTCACCTCAATTGCTGCAATAAATATAACCGCAATGCAAAACATAATCAAGGACTCGGCCGTTTTGAACAGTAACTGATACAAACACAATGAACATGAAGATTTTGAGATAATCTGGTCAGCATGGGAAGGATTAAAACCAACACTAGCACAAAATCGAAAAGTATTAGACACAAATAAACTATTTCCCCAACAAATCAAAATAATATGATTTCATAATACTGTTTTTTTCTAGAATGAAAACTAGGCTAAATTTGTTGGTGTATTAAAAGAGTGGATCTGATCATCTGAAAACGAAAACAATCCCATCTTGTACAGAGCAGAATAGTCAGCAAAAAGAATGTTATAGCAATCAAACGGCCTAACAATTTCACAGATTAAAACTTTAGGTTTTTTATTTTGTTACACACTTTTTCTCGAGATAAGATAAAGGCTAAATAATAGTTATAATAATAATAATAATAATAATAATAATAATAATAATAATAATAATAATAATAATAATAATAATAATAATAAGAAGAAGAAGAAGAAGAAGAAGAAGAAGAAGAAGAAGAAGAAGAAGAAGAAGGATGTTGATGACGACGACGACGACGATGATGATGATGATGATGATGATGATGATGATGATGATGATGATGATGATGATGATGATGATGATGATGATGATGATGATGACGATGACGATGATGATGATGATGATCATGATGATGATGATGATGATGATGATGATGATGATGATGATGATAATAATAATAATAATAATAATAATAATAATAATAATAATAATAATAATAATAATAATAATAATAATAATAATAATAATAATAATAATAGAATGAAATTACTGTTGGTTTGAACAATGAGATTTATTCCTCGGAAAACAAAAGCCATCTCTAAAGACTATGTTTACACTTTAGTTATTTTTATTTTTTTGTACCGGAAAGTCATTATTCATATACAAGTATAGAAGCACAATTATTACAAGTTCTTGTCTATGCGAAAACAAATCCACTTACACGTAGAACAACAGACCTGATCCGAGCCGAACCTGTCTATGAAATTGCTAAGCCAAAACTGCTTAGCTGAGAGTTTACGTTCCTCTCCTCCCCTAAACCCAAGTCTCGGCAACGCAGTGTGGGTTTAACCAAAGAATGTTCAGTTAGGCCTAACGCAACTTTCTGTGGTATAACGTTCTATTGTTCAAGACGAATTCTCACGTCGTCTCCCTTAATTATAATACATAATATGCCGAAGCGCTAAGAATGAAGACAACAGAATAACTACGCAAGGACCTATAGTACTGAACGAATAATAGGAAATACCACAGCTAGGCTTGGCAATACGAATGTTAAATCACAATCGTGCCAACGTGGCATTACTTTAGCGTAGTTCTCTTATCACTTTTATCTTAAACTAAGAAGTTTTTTTTAAGTTTGGACACGATTCGGTATTAATGAGCAAAACTTTCCAGCCATGCAATCATTAAAATTCCCAGTCCTATCTTTTGTCTCGGGCATAGTAACTTTATACAGAAATGCTAAATATACCTATGTTTGGTCTTGAGATACAAAATGTTATAGGAAGACTCTCAGTCCCAGTTTTCATTTTAATAGAAATATAAGTGTATAAATGTAATGATGATGAGGTGGTTGACGTGTGTGTGTGGGCGTGTGTGGGCGTGTGTGTGTGTGTGTTTGCGTGTGTATCCCCCTAGCATGTTGTCTTGGTGTGGAGTCGTTCACTGTACAGCTATAAGTTACATCTGAAGATTAATGATTGGTCTATAATTAGCGTTTTTTTTTCTCTTTATGCAAACTCCCGAAAGTGGAAAAAGGTCTAAAATAGTAGTGATTCCCAATATTCTCCACATCACGCTGCCGCAGGGGGGGGGAGGGGGGGGGATGCGTCCCTTCCTCCCTCCCCCCTCCCCTATCTCTCTCTCTCTCTCTCTCTCTCTCTCTCTTTCTCAATAGAGCAGTTAGCATATTGAAACAGCGATACCACCCTATCATCCACGCAGTATGCGAGTTACTCGTTTATTGTCTATTATTCACTTAAGTGATTTATACATCGAAAATAATACAATAACCATATTGTTAAAAACATATAAATAAAGAGCTGAAAAAAAAACACCAACTTATTAACTAGAAGAACTGACTAAACAAAATAAAAATC
>CM072516.1:57809675-57844675 GCA_036898135.1 Oncomelania hupensis
TAGCTGTTGGCCTGCACTGTCTTGTGTGGCTATGTGTATCTCTACTTTAGGCTGTCTCGTTATGGACTAAACATGTTTGTAGGGAGTGCATGGTTCGCTTACATATTGGTAAATGCTTGCGCAGAAAAACCACCGCTAGGCTACAGGACATCATATTAGATTATAGTCTTCTTCCTGTTCATTATCGTCTTTACATCTAGAGGCAGTGACGATGTACGACGACAACGATTTCGTCGCTGTTGTCATCGACAACGGGAGCAGTACAATCAAAGCGGGGTTTGGTTGGAATAAGACCGCGATCAGCATATTCCCTAACGTCGTTGGCAGACCCAGAGGACAGTCCTATAAATGGATGCCGGTAAACATTTTTACGTAGAAGCTATAAGTGTTACTTTATTCTGGTTTTGGTGTGTGTGTCGGGGGTTGAACATGGCGGGTGGTGGTGGTAGTGGTGCGCGTATGTGTGTGTATCGGTTTGTTTGTGTGTTTGTATGTGTGTGTGTGTGTGTGTGAGTGGGTGGTTATGTATGTGCTTGGTTAGCCTAAAGGAAGACCATATCAATCACTCATTGACTCCAATCGATCCAACTACATTTTTAAACCGAATTTTAATATCAGTTTGAAGGGATGGGGTTCGAAAATGTATTAGTAAATATTTGTAAATCGAATTCTTTGACAAACTGAATGAAAGCAAAAGGTCTCAAATAGTAACTGACTACTAGAAACACTTACGTGCGTGCCCAGCTAATGTTGTGAAATACAATTAATGTTATTTTATTGTTTTCCAGGAACAAGACCCTTTTATTGGAGACAACGCCCAGAACAAGCGTGGCATCCTCACCCTCAAGTACCCCATCGAGCATGGCATCGTCACCAACTGGGACGACATGGAGAAGATCTGGAATCACACTTTCTACAATGAGCTGCGCGTCTGCCCAGATCAGCACCCAGTCTTGATGACAGAGGCTCCACTCACTCCCAAGGCCAACCGTGAAAAGATGACGCAGATCGTGTTTGAGAACTTCAGCTCTCCTGCCTTGTACGTCGCCGATCAAGCTGTGCTGTCCTTGTACGCCTCAGGTCGTACCACTGGTATCGTACTTGACTCTGGTGACGGTTGTACTCATAGTGTTCCGATCTATGAAGGTCATGCCCTTCCTCATGCCATAAAGGGTCTACCCTTTGCTGGCCGTGACCTTACTCACTACCTGATGAAGATCCTGACTGAGCGTGGCTACGACTTCACCACAGCCGTCGCCAGCGAGATCGTGCGTGACATCAAGGAGAAACTGTGCTATGTTGCTCTGGACTTTGAGCAGGAGATGCAGACGGCTGCTTCCTCTTCCTCCTTGGAAAAGAGCTATGAGCTTCCTGACGGTCAGGTCATCACCATTGGCAACGAACGATTCCGTTGTCCCGAGGTCATGTTCAAGCCTCCACTTATAGGCATCGAGCGCTCTGGCGCTCACGAGATCATTTATAACTCCATCATGAGGTGTGACGGGGACCTCCGCAAAGAAATGTTCGGAAATGTCATTATATCCGGCGCTTCCACCATGTTTGGCGGTATAGGTGAAAGGATGGACCTTGAAGTCAGAGCCTTGGTGACAGACGGTACACCAGTGAAGGTCATAGCTCCTCCAGAACGCAGAAGCTCTACCTGGATCGGGGGATCCATCGTAGCTTCTCTCTCCTCCTTCCCCAAGATGTGGATCTCCAAGCAGGAGTACGAGGAAATTGGACCCACCATGGTTCACAGGAAATGCTTCTGATAACATATTGTGCAGACTTCTCTCCCACACTGTGTAGCTGAGACTAGCCGATGCTTAAGTTCGCCAGTCCAGTTGTGCGAGGTACTTGGCGAGTCTCAGTTACGCTGTGTGCTTCACTCTGTGTGACACTTGACCAAACGCATTTGTAACTGATGTGATTGCTTTGTTTGAGAGGCGCCATCTTTCAGTGTCGATGTGCCGAGGGTACGTTTTGTTGTGACGAACTGATGCGCTATGTTGTATTATTGTGGTGTGATATCGCAATATGCTTTACCTTGGACTTTGGAACTTTGTCCTTTTATTAGCAAAACCGCATATAATTCCAAGCATGGAACAAGGCTCATAGCCCATGGGGGTATTTTAGCCAAAAGTAGGGGGAAAAAGGGGGAGGGGGAATTACAGACATTAAAAAGCAATGAACGGCACAAAAAAGACTGCTCCATAGGCATCACAAGACAAAACTCTGAAATGTCAAACACCCGCGCCCGTTTTAAGGTTTACATTGGTTCAATATGGAAAGAAAAGTGTACAGCATCGCATGGTTCACAGAAGAAGACAAAATGGAATGCACAATATATAAATAGTGACATAACTCCAACAAAGCGGCTTAAATTTAACAATCTGCTCTTTGATTCAGTATTCATCAGCTGGTTAAATTTAAAGACAGTTGAATGAGTTCAAAAGTATTTTCTAACAAAAGTATTTTCCAAAAATGTTTTCTATCAGCAAGGAATTGTTACATGTAAATAAATAATGAAACTCGACACCAATTTCATCTAAGTCATACATAGTACAGAGCCGTTCTTTTCTAGGTACTCTATTGTATCTTTGATACTTTTAAACTTTGTCCTTTAATTGGATACATCATCAACAAACAATATTAAATAAGGCTCCAACACCAAGGAGGGGTGGAAGGGGGGGGGGGCGTGAACCCAAAGAAGGGGTTGGGTGATGGGGATACAACAAACATGCAGAAATCAACAAGAACGGCATAAGTTGTTAATTAGTTAGTTGGTCGTTGAAGACTAAGCAGGCCTACTGTTATACGCTTGCTGTCTGTAACTGCTGATCCCACTGTAGATTGTTCTAACCTATAAAGGGAAAAGTGAAAGCCCCAGTTGAAAACCTGTCTTGCCTTTGTAGGCATGACAGATTCACTGCGGCAACAGTACCCCCGTTGGAGTGCCGGGGGTTTCAGTATAAATAGTATCCCCACTTTCTGGAAATTTAGTGCTTTAAATTTCCACTGTCGCTGTCTTCCTCATTTACTCTTTCCCATTCCTGCTTTGTCCTATCACTCTGCTATACTATCTTCTTCTTCACTAGATCAATGACCTACCTTTTTTCTTAAAAACTCTTCCTGGACAAGACTCCTTGTTTGTGTGTGAGGTCTGTTGGATCAGCTTGGGAGTGTTGGACGCTTTCTGCCGGGTGGTCACTAGGGCTTCCTATGATGATATTATTTCGCACTATAGGCATTTTATATGTATGTGTTTTGTTGATGATTTATAATGATGTTTGTATTCTATTTTGTTTTTGTAACCGGGGGTTCGAGTAGTTGGGGTAAAGCCTCAGCCGTCCCCTGCGTGGGATGTCTTTATTGTAAGGTGACTGGCCGGTGGAGGGCGTTCAATTTTCCCACTAGGGTTGTTTCGGCAGATCTTTTATGCGGATTGGGGGTTGTCCGGTCCTGATTTGGCTCGGAAGAGTCCGCTGGACCTAAAGCAACAATCAATCAATCAAAACTGCTGATCACATTTTGGTTAAGTTGTATGTGAAACGATTGATTGATTGGGTACCAGACTGAAATCATATTGTTCAAATAACAACTGTACATCACAATACTGTTTATGGTCCTTGTCCTCGCATTGCAATGGGTGGTTATGATGTGGTGTGGTGCTGGTGGTGTGGTGTGCATGTCTGTGTGTTGTGCGATGTGGTGTAAACACACAGTGGTGTAGTGGTATATGTGCCTTCTTGTGAGGTAGTGAAAGGGTGTCACTATGTGTGGGTGTGTGGGTGTGTGTGTGTGTGTGCGTGTGTGTGTGTGTAGGTGTGTAGGTGTGTGTGTGTGTGTGTGTGTGGTTTCCTTGATCAATTTACCATGTATCGGTGACCTTGGTCTTTGTTATTCCTGTACATATTAAGATAATTTTTCTCAGTGCAATAATATTGAATATTATAATTACACAAGTTATATACATGGTTTAGAAATTAAACTGCAATTACAAAGTTTCCATTGGTTGATTCTCTATAAAAGTGCGTGACACATTGCTCTCCTTCCTGTTGGTATGAATAACCACAAACATGTGCTTAACTAGCACGAGTTTATTTCTGTTATTGATGTGTATTATTCCATTGTTAGTCTGCATGATTATAACAATATAGAGTATTTGGTCTATGTTTAGGCTGTATGATTTTTAATATAGGCTAGCCAACTGATTCTAGTCGTAATCGGTACAGCAGACCACAGGAGCACTATTTACACGCCGATTTATAGATCCTCGATAGAAATACCTACTTGTATGCTCTCGTGAATAGACCTATTATCAATTGCGACAGATCCTCTGTGTGTGTGAAAGACGAATGGCATTGGCACATGGACTATCATAAATTACGAAGTTATTCTATAGTATAACAGGCACGCGAACCTACTGTCTGCTCTTTTTTCTGTACATGTGCATGGCTCAAAAAGCTATCGTTTGATACTCAGAATCGTGTGGAAAGTTGAATGGCACTCTCTGACTAGACCGCAATGGGACCTATCCGGGTTGCGCTGAGTGTCAAAGTCAAAGGCTCTCGATATTGCAATAGACCCCAAATAGAATAGCAATGTGTATGCATGCAGCTAGCTCCTCGTCAGTCTCTGATACTCCGACTGGTGTGAAAGTTCTACAAAGAAAACATCCGGGTTATACTAAGTATCGGACATTTGTGCGTAGAAATCGTGAAATATATCAGACACTGGTTTACTACGCTTCCGGGTACATAGTCCTCCTCCTCTCTCTCTCTCTCTCTCTCTCTCTCTCTCTCTCTCTCTCTCTCTCTCTCTCTCTCTCTCTCTCTCTCTCTTTCTAACACTGTATTGCAAAAGGTGCACAGATTACAGAAACGCAATATGAGTTGCACATGATAAACTTATGATGGGCGCGCGCGCGCGCGCGCGCACTCACACACACAATCACAAACACACTCTCACACACACGCACACACACACACACACGCGCAATCACACAGACAGACGCACACACACACACACACAATTCATGGTAGGAAAACGATACAATTATTATCATTCATTCATAATTCTGCACGACCTTGTCAACCACCGCTTCCATTTCCGTGTTGAAGGCGAAACTTTATGAATGGCATAATTAATCCAGGATATTGAGAGAGAGAAAATGAGAGAGAGAGAGAGAGAGAGAGAGAGAGAGAGAGAGAGAGAGAGAGAGAGAGAGAGAGAGAGAGAGAGTGAATGAGAGTGAATGAGAGAGAGAGGGGCGAGGGTAGAGAGAGAGAGAGAGAGAGAGAGAGAGAGAGAGAGAGAGAGAGAGAGAGAGAGAGAGAGAGAGAGAGAGAGAGAGAGAGAGAGAGAGATACAGACAGGCAGATGGCATTAAAAGAAAAAAATCGAGGCAGGTGGTTTTGACCAAAAGACTGCACGAGACTAAGGAGGAAGGGCTCCTCCCCTCTCAAAAGCTACCCTTCAACGTTGATCCTGTCCTCAAGTATGGCAAAGTTGAATAACAGGAACTGACCATTGCAATGACTGGCAGTTCGGCACTTATGCTATCGACCAATCAAATCGAACTTATTTACTGCAATCTCAATATTCTTCTTCTTTTTCTTCTTCTTTGCCGTCGCCGTCTTCAATAAGCGAACGTGCAAAACAGAGCATTCTCCCATTTTGTCATCATCATCATCAGCAGCAGCAGCAGCAGCAGCAACATCAAAAACAACAACAACAACAACAACAGAAACAGCATCAACAACAAAAATATCGTCATTGTTGCCATCATTATCACCACTACTACCACCATCATCATCCTTTTTTTTTTCTTTCTCATACTGATAACTGATACATGTATGTAAGCGTGGCTGTGACTAGACGATCTTTCCTATTTGAAAGAGGGGAGGCTTCGTCTAGCCTCAGTTACGATTAATACCTATTTATAATTTTGCAGACATAGATCCCGTTATTTTAAAGTCAATGTATGGGTAAATACTTATAATACGTAATAAGCAATATTCAGCGCGTTGACGGTTAATCACAGTGAGATGCAGCCGATAATAATAATAATAATAATAATAATAATAATAATAATAATAATAATAATAATAATAATAATAATAATAATAATAATAACGGATGCTATCAGGCGTTTTTCTTCAATGGAACTCTGAAGAGATCGCTATTGCAGAAGTCGGAATCCTATCCTATCCTATCCCGTAACTCGAAGGTCGTAGGGTCACCACAGATGATCGTTTAATCAACGTACTCCATCCTTTTCTGTCCTCAGCAACCCTCGTGGCTTCGTTCAGTGTCAAGCCAGTCCATTATCGAATGTTGTCCTCCCACCTCTTTTTCGGTCTCCCTCTCATTCTGCCTCCTTGCATCGTGCCTTGCAAGATGCAGGGTGGGGAACAACTCATTGAGAAAAACTCTGAAAAGGCCGGGGTCCAGGGGCCGCCTAGGCCCCGGCGGGGTCAAGGGGCAGGGCCCTTGTAGGGAGTCCAGGGGGGCAAAGCCCCGAAAACGCGTTCAACACCATTTCGCCCGCTCTAACCAAGTCGCGTTTATGTGGTCGTAAGAATCAACAAGAGCGGGCGGGGAGATGTTGCACGCATTCAGTTCTAGCGGGCCCGTTCTAGCAATGAGAAAGTAAAAGGTGGACACGGATGTGTACTTGTAATAATAGGTCTACTGGATTCGGAAACGGACACATTTTTTTTCCTCTGAACTCTTTTTTTTTTCCTCTGAAATGGCTGCCGATTTCCTCTGAAATCAGCGGATCCGAGGAGAGTTCCCCACCCTGAAGATGGTTTTTGCAAGGCCTGGTGCTCTGGTGATGTGGAAGTCGGAATAAAAATAAATATTTCGTTTTGAAATGTTTTGACTAGAATATCATTATTTGATACGTAACAGTAATCAACCACAGTCTAATGGACACATGTCAGTGATTACAATACTTTGGTCTAATGATATTGTTGGGGTATAACTACTATAAATGCTTGCATTCCTTTGCTGACCAATAGAATTTGTCTCTGTCTTTACACCAAAGCCTATTCAATTTAATTTAAATGTAATGGTATCGCGCTATACAAGTGTTCATCATCATCATCATCATCATCATCATCATCATCATCATCATCATCATCATCATCATCATCATCATCATCATCAAATTTATCAGTTTTCGCTGCATCAATCTCCTGCATACTCATCCCACAGTTGCACCATGACGTCAGAAGATATCATTCGGAAGTTTGTCTTTGAAATTTAAATTATTGCAGAAAAATTGCTCGTCTGGCTACCTTTACATGCACCAATACCACAATACACCAATAAGAATGAGAAAGAAAAAAAAACAATACTGATAAACATCCCTGAGAAGATTTTTTTTTTGGAGTCAGCAAATAGCATGTAAAACATCGACCGTAAGTTGAGGTCTCTTTGTGTCATGGTGTCAGAAAACCTAGAAAAGAGCGAGAAAAACATGTTTGCGCTTGCACTACAAGTATTACGGGACTGGAAAATTTTCTTCGCCTGTTTACTTTTAGTTACGCTTCATCTTTGCACACTCCAATCCAATCTGTCTCTGAGCTCTCTCTCTCTCTCTCTCTCAGTGCAAAATCCCCCAATTTTTCACGGTCACATTCCAATGTCACTGTGTGGTACTGTCTGGACGATACGGAGAGTCTGCGACTCCCAAAAATGGTGGGGTTGAAACGTTTCACGGCTTCCATTGCGGTGTCTGCTATTCTGTATGTATTGTCTGTCGCTGTCTCATAGCCTGACCTGCCCAGTGTTATTTTCATTGTTGTTTGCGCCTTAGTGGTTCCTCAAATGTATGGCAACAGAAATTGTTCAAAATAGATATAAAATAACAGCGTCAATTCAATGCTAATTCAGATTTTTTAAAAACCTAATAAACGTAAATATAAATTTTTGGTAACAATAATAATAGGCAACAACAACAAATCCAATTATTATTATTATTATTATTATTATTATTATTATTATTATTATTATTATTATTATTATTATTATCATCATCATCATCATCATCATCATCATCATCATCATCATCATCATCATCATCATCATCATCAGTCGAATAGATCATCGGCCTTGTAAACCATGTGTCCATGAATGTGGGATCGAAGCATTTTCGTTTTTTTGTAGTTACATTTAATGGTGCCCGGCCTGTAATATAAAGTGTGTGAATATAAATAAAAGTAATATATATATTACTTTTATTTACATTCACAATATTACTTTTATTTATATTCACACACTTTATATTACAGGCCGGGCACCATTAAATGTAACTACAAAAAAAACGAAAATGCTTCGATCCCACATTCATGTATATATCTTATCATATCCTATCCCGTAACTCAGAGGTCGTTGGGGCACTAAACACCATTTAGAAATGATGTTCCACATGTACGTGTGCTATAAAGACTACTTAAGTAGATTTTATTTGTTAGTAGTGTACATGACTCCAAATAATATCAATTCATCATAATCACCATCATACTCACCGTCATCATAATCATATTCATCACCATCATTATCATCATGTTTCTACTCAGTAGGATTTATTTTATTCTTTTATGCCTTATGTTCCCAGGCCACGGTACCATATTTTGCATATCTATCTCAATATTCAAAGTTCCCACAATTTCCTAAGGCTCTGTTCTCACTGCTGCGCTCCCACAGCTCTATATGTTACCGCAGGAATAATATCTTGATCATGTGGGAACATGGAGCTATATATACCACACAGAGATGTCAAAACATGATCCATACAAGAGTGATTTTTATATAACCTATCTATACATGTCTGAAACAAGAACCTCAACAATAAAATCAATATGCCTATAATTGAAGAAGAAAATGAAAAGCACTTGCAAAAAGAGGCGTTGTCTTCGAGTGTAGGTTACTACATACTTTATAGATTTCTCGGTTTCTTAGGCTGCAAAAGTATCTAGTAAAATGCTGGGTCTGCAGGCTTTATAATGGTGAGTGGTGCATTCTCAAATTACTTCGCTTATAAACATATATTATTATCTAACTTCTGTGAGTGCATACGTTCATGGGATGTTATGGAGAATAAAATCATGAAATGTGTATTATGTGACGTCTGTTATTTGCATTCATCCTGCGGGTCTTATTTACATGCACACTGTCTGAAACTAGTCGAGGCTTATGTTTACCTCATTGAGATAATCAGCGAGCCTCATCTACACCGTGCGATTGAAATATTGTACTAGGACTTACATGCATGTACATAATGATAATCAAATAGCCAGCTAATCGTATAACTATGCTAAAGGGTGGAGGCGGGAGTTTAACACGGGAGAATTGTAATGTCGTTGCGGATGCAGAGGGATAAGCGATCCTTAAAAAAATGTTGAACATTCAACGCCTGCATTTACAACCATTTACGTGGAGGCATGCCGAGATAACATATTTGTCGCGATAACAAATGGCTTTGTTATACGTGATAAGCATTAATAGCGCCTGCTATACTGATTGATTTTCAAAGGCAAGAACCTAGAGATTTCTATTTGAGGCTAAATACACATGTGCACAGTAACGATGGAGCCACATTGACCTCAGCCCGGGTTTCCTAAACAAAAGGCAATTATGGCTCGACATACATTGTCCCCAAAGCCACGCCTCTGTCGCGCGAGACAGCTGGAGCGGATTGTAGCGAGAGAGGAAAATTAACATGGGTCCGGTCAGCGCTGCCAGCGCGAGACATCGCCGCTCCATATATAGTCATCTCTACGCTTATCCACGCCGGTTTTCTAGGAAAATCGCTCAATGGTTGGAGGAGCGTTATTCCAAATATGGTAATACTCTCTCTTAGTCATACGAGCTAGGCGGCACTGCGCGGACTGGGGGAAGGAGTTCACTTATAGCATCCGTGCGTCTGCTGTTACCTCTTCACTACACATTTAGCAACTGAGGAGGCAGCTGATCGCTCTACCCGAAACATAACTTTTTTTCCTCAGTAAAACTTACAGCAAAACTAATCATCATGTGCGACGAAGATGTTGCTGCTTTGGTCATCGACAATGGCTCTGGCATGTGCAAAGCCGGTTTTGCTGGAGACGATGCTCCCAGAGCCGTGTTCCCCTCCATTGTGGGCCGCCCTAGGCATCAGGTAATTGTCAACATTTTAATTTTGCAGTTTTGCCGCGTATGTTTGTGTTTAAGCCTATATTCATTCATGATTTATTCATGCGCAACGAAATTGTATTATCCACTGTGCGTTAGCTAGGATTGAATTCGAAGAGATTATACGCTCTAGTACATCCGAATAGAAATTTGAATACACCAAATTATATTACTTTCGCTCACTGGCAGTGTAAAGCATCGTTTGATAGCTTTACAGCTACGATAACGCCAAATTTATTATGATTTAATTCCGCTGCAATTCAATTTGATCATTACCAAACCCTTCCAACAACTTAATCATGTATAACTAGGTTATAAAATGAGCACGTACTGTGACCAAAAAACGAGACGGAGACATTCTATCCAGCTCCCTGCATATAAAAGATATGAAATGTGTTTAGAATAGGTTTATTTAAATTCAGTATTGACAAATAATGCAAGCCTTGGTTGATGATCGCTGCTTCCGCATGTAAAAAAACAAATCTGACTGTAGATGTAGAAACTAGAATGCATTCTCAAGGTAAAGTAGGTCAAAAAGCCGGTCGTCAGATGTTTTACTTCGCGCAAATAAATTTACGCTTTGAAGCAAACTAAAAATGGTCCGAATGCTACCTAGGGTTTAGTTTAGTTTATTTGTTTAGGGGTTTGTTTAATGCCGTGTTTAGATTTATTAGTAATCTACTTGAAGAAAACATAATTGAATGCGTCACGACTGACCTCATTACTATGAATCTAGGGTGTGGCAAAGGGCAAAATGAATATTCATTAGCAGTGACTGTCGCGGTAGCACGTGATCAGCCCACGCGTCTGAAGGCCATAAGAGGTCGAACGATCAGTACCTCTTTAGCCTTGAGAATTTTACTCTGCCTCCGTTTTGCTATTACAATTTTTTTTTTTTTGGGGGGGGGGGGGGGGGGGGGGGGGGAAGAGATGAACAAAACCGTCTTTTGGGATCGAAAACAGGAGTCATCCTCAATTGTCATATTTCCTGCAATGGATCAATTTCTTACTACGTCATCTAATGTTTAACTGAATATCTCACAACACGTACACCTCCGCTTTTACGACATAAGAATAGAGTTTTGGATGCAAGGGCGAACGAGAGAGGGTGGGGGTGAGGGGTGCGCGTGAACCTGCTCTCCAACACCCAAAAATTTTTAAAGGAAAAGGTACAATAAATACAGATTTTGAAAATTCTTTGACGGCCGCTGCCTGTCAAAGCTCCAGTAGTTTGACCATCCAGGAAATTGGCGTATAAAGTTGTTGGTTCTCCCTCCACCGCTTTGACCGTGGTCTGCCTCCGGGATGCATAGGCCATGATAGGGTGGTTATGGTTTCGACACGTAAACACCTCGCTTATTTATTTATTTAATCGTTCTTATATAGCGCTTTTCCAGCTCAAGAGCTGCTCAAGGCGCTGGCCGATACATGATCTAACTCAAACCGCCCGAGACGCCCACCCGCAGCCTTTGGGCGCATGGTCTGACGCACGGACAACTGAGCACAATCCTGGGCAGCCAGGGATGGGGGAGAAGGACCAAGTGCGTGCTGGATGTGTTCTTGTTACCGGCACTCACCAGTCTAGGACATGAGCGTCAGGATATTTAAAGTCCGTTATGATGGAATGTATGCGACACACAGACTAGACCTCTTATAAGTAAGAGACATTTTATGTTCCCATTTTAAATAGAAAGGGAGGTGGAAAGTACACCATTTAGACCTAATCTTTGAAGACCTGTTTTCTCGTCATTGTGCTAACCCTAAATTACTTTCTGTGTGCAGGGTGTGATGGTGGGTATGGGTCAGAAGGACAGCTATGTGGGAGACGAGGCCCAGAGCAAGCGTGGTATCCTCACCCTCAAATACCCCATTGAGCACGGTATCGTCACCAACTGGGACGACATGGAGAAGATCTGGCATCACACCTTCTACAACGAGCTACGTGTCGCCCCCGAGGAACACCCCGTCCTTCTGACAGAGGCTCCCCTCAACCCCAAGGCCAACCGTGAAAAGATGACCCAGATCATGTTCGAGACCTTCAACTCTCCTGCCATGTACGTCGCCATCCAAGCCGTTCTGTCTCTGTACGCCTCTGGTCGTACTACTGGTATCGTCTTGGACTCTGGTGATGGTGTTACACACACTGTTCCCATCTATGAAGGTTACGCCCTTCCCCACGCCATCATGAGGTTGGATCTGGCCGGTCGTGACCTCACAGACTACCTGATGAAGATCCTGACCGAGCGTGGCTACAGTTTCACCACAACTGCCGAGCGTGAAATCGTTCGTGACATCAAGGAGAAGCTGTGCTATGTTGCTCTGGACTTTGAGCAGGAAATGCAGACGGCTGCTTCCTCTTCCTCCCTGGAGAAGAGCTACGAGCTTCCCGATGGTCAGGTCATTACTATTGGCAACGAGCGATTCCGTTGTCCCGAGGCTATGTTCCAGCCCTCTTTCCTGGGAATGGAATCTGCTGGTGTCCATGAAACCACTTTCAACTCCATCATGAAGTGCGACGTGGACATCCGTAAGGACTTGTATGCCAACACCGTGCTTTCTGGCGGTTCCACAATGTACCCAGGCATCGCCGACAGAATGCAGAAGGAGATCACTGCATTGGCCCCACCCACCATGAAGATCAAGATTATCGCTCCTCCTGAGCGCAAGTACTCTGTATGGATCGGTGGCTCCATCCTAGCCTCCCTGTCCACCTTCCAGCAGATGTGGATCTCCAAGCAGGAGTACGACGAGTCTGGCCCCTCCATCGTCCACAGGAAGTGCTTCTAAACTGCAACATTAGCACTGACAGACATTACCAAAGAACAATGTTCTACTAGTTTGAAGGTTCGGCTGCTCAAAAAGACTTGCCTCGAAATTTTGCAAATGATGCTTTCGCTTTTGAAGTCCTTACGAAAAGGTTTTAACAATAAAATCTAGTGCAATGAACAGTTTGCATATATGCATGGCAAGCCTTTTTTTTTTCTTTTTTTTTTTGGCAATAACGAACGAAGATGTTGGGTGCTGGAAGAAAAGTCTGATATGGAAGCCACAAACAACAAAAAAACTGAAAAAAACGTTAGCTCCGGGTAGAGCGCGTTCAAAGCGGTTGTGTAAAGAAAATTCTTAAATGAAAGAATCTCCTTCAAAACAAATTTGTAGTCGGCATTCTAGTCGCTACTCGAGTCCATAATTAAAACGTAGTGATTCTGTTGAACTTGATCCTTACAAGCCTAATCTAAGTCCCAATTGACGAACCTCAGGATCGTCTTAGTATTAACTTTCTTTATAGAAATGTAAAGTCAGTGTCCATTCTCTACTACGCATTCCAGTTTATTATGGATTTCGGGAAAGGGGCGATAATCTTTCTTTTTTTTTCGCCAGCCGGGAGCTGTCCTACGGTGATCGCTTATCTTTTTTTCCATGAAAATACGTTTAATGTTTATTGACAATATTTTTGTACACGTTTTCACAATGCCTGAATTAAAAATTACAAAACCTGCCTACGGTTTTATGGGGTTTCAATTGCATTAATGTTCCTATTTGTTACATTCTGGTTCGTTGTGTGTGATGTTGGACCTTGTTTCTCTTCTACCCTCTTTGTGGCCTTCCCAAACGAGTCTCTCTTTCTCTCTTCTTTCTCTCTTCTTTCCCTCTTTTTCTTTCTCTCTCTTTTTTGTTCTTTCTCTTTGTTCTTTCTCTTTCTCTCTCTCTCTCTCTGGATACTGTTCTCTCTCTCTCTCTCTCTCTGGATACTGTTCTCTCTCTCTCTCTCTCTCTCTCTCTCTCTCTCTCTCTCTCTCTCTCTCTCTCTCTGGATACTGTAATGTACAAAGAAAAACACGAGGTTAGTTAATCGTTTATAGGGTCCAAGAACACGAGATTACATACACTCTAGCACTAAATGACATTCAAAGTTCACGATGGACAATCAATATACAAACGAAGCGATAATAGAAAAGGAGTTTACTATTTCGCAGGGAAATTTGAACCACTTAAATATTTCAATTGGAAATATTGCCGAATTTACACCATTTTAATATGATTTTACTTGCGCAGAATATGGTCAAACCTGTCAATTAGAGAGCATTTATTAAAGTAGCTTTAGTTGCAACAATAACGCTTCCACAGGCAACATTGTATGGCACAAATGCCTGATTTTATTTACAAATAAAAAATAGTTGTTAAAAAGTATATCAAACCACGTTATTTACAGAAACGAAATTACTAACGCAGTGTGCAATTTAAAATAACTTCTACATTAGCTAATTTTTTTCTTTAACTTAAAAATATATTTTTTTTAAATTTAAGAAGATAATTATTAATAATGTTCAATTTGAAATGGCTTGTGACGTACTAATTATAATGTGTTTGGAGAACAGAACAGCATGCGACGGTCGACGGATATATTATATTGAATAGGAATGTATATAGTCTAATTGTGCTGTAATTGTTTTATTATCGACAAAGTACAAACAATAAAAAGAAGGTATTTATTTAGTTAAATTTAAAGGCTTACTGAATCATGCGCGGTTCGAGATGTTCCGCACACAGGCGTCGACGAGACTCGCCAAATACCTCTTACTAATGTGGTTCAGAAGCAACTCCCGTCGGCTCTCGGCTACGCTGTGGGAAAGTTCCCATAACTCGAACATGGATGCAGGACTACAATATAGGCATATGTGACACAGTTTAGTTTTAGGAAATGGATATGCTGATCTAATATATATATATATATATATATATATATATATATATATATATATATATATATATATATATATATATATATATATATATATATATATATATATATATATATATATATATATATATATATATATAGTTTATTTTTTGTGTAAAATGTGCAGTTATAATAAAGATGAAAATAACAATTAGACAATTATGCATTAGGCCTATAATGGGAGACTAGCCAAAAGTAGGCTTAATAGAAAATATTTCAGGGATAGTAACGAAGTGTTTTGTCACCGGCCACTGGCACCGCATTTGCACAACAACAAAATAAATAAAAATAATAAATAAATAAATAAATTAAAATAATAACTATAATAATAATAATAATAATAACTATAATAAAAATAACATAAAATAAATTAAAATAAAAAAAATGTTCACCATTGTTTTGTCCCCTTGTATAAAATCTATAGAATTGTTTCCACTTCGGTACACTATAAATAAATTTTTAAAAAATAAAATAATAATAACATAAAATAAATTAAAATATAACAAATGTTCGCCATTGTTTTGTCCCCTTGCTTGTTCATCACCATTCTAATTATTGAGAACTGAACACCATGGTCTACAGTCACTCAGCCAGTGCAACTCTAAATCAGTTTATGGGTGGCTGAGAAAAGAGAGAGAGAGAGAGAGAAAGAGAGAGAGAGAGAGAGAGAGAGAGAGAGAGAGAGAGAGAGAGAGAGAGAGAGAGAGGAGAGAGAGAGAGAGAGAGAGAGAGATCGAATAATGAATATACAGGAGTAACCACAACGCAAATCAGAGGTTCCTTAGTCAAGAAGAATGGATCGTCGAAAACATAGTGCATATGGTGGCGGAAAGAATTAGTGGGTCCTCGATAGCCTACGAGTATCAGTAGTTATATGTATACCCCTATGCTTCTTATCCTATCCTATCCCGTAACTCAAAGGTCGTTGGGGCACCACAGATAATCGTTTAACAAGCGTACTCCATATTTCTCTGCTCTCAGCAACCCTCATGGCTTCGCTCAGTGTCAAACCAGTTCATTCTCGAATGTTGTCATCCCACCTTTTTTTCTGTCTCCTTCTTCTACCTCCTTGTACCGTGCCTTGCAGGATGGTTTTTGCAAAGCCTGATGCTCTGGTGACGTGGCCATACCATCGGAGTTTCCGTTTCTTCACCAATGTGAGCATTGCATCATGTTGTCCAATGGCGTGTGTGATGGTCTGTCGGACTTCGTCGTTGGTGATGTGCTGGGTATAGGAAATGCCCAGAAGTCTTCTGTAGCACCTCATCTCCATGCTTTGTATTCTTCGTTGTAGATCTGCTGTGAGAGTCCATGTTTCGCAAGCGTATAGATAGGCTTACTGACCAATTGGAGAACCAATAAACGTTTTCGCTAGACTAATGCATACATCAAAACTAATATTGTTCAAAGCTGTCATATTGTTAGGTAGTCTTTCACGCAATTGATTGCATTGAAATAAAACATGTTTCAAAGAAAAAATTTCATTACATGATACACATTTGATATTTTTATAATATTTCTTAAAGAATTTAGATATATTCTATAAGCCATCGTCACTACAGACCTGGGGATCCCATTATGTTGCTCAAATAAGAGATTAAAATTACCTTTCTTTTTAACTTCCTTTTCAGTTATAACTTGCATCTCTATAACCGACAATGACATATTAAACTTTACTACATTATTTTTTTCGCCTCCATATGTTTTGCAGCTCGATCACCCCAGTCATTAAAGAGAAAACCGCAATGAGAAGGGACCCAACAAAAGTTAACATGTGTTACTATCTTAGCCCGTAACTCTGAGGTCGTTGGGGCACCACAGATGATCGTTTAACCAGCGTACTCCATCTTTCTCTGTCCTCAGCAACCCTGATGGCTTCGCTCAAGGTCAAGCCAGACCATTCTCGAATGTTGTCCTCCCACGTCTTTTTCGGTCTCCCTCTTCTTCTACCTCCTTGCACTGTGCCTTGTAGGATGGTCTTTGCAAGGCCTGTTGATCTGGTGACGTGGCCATACCATCGGAGTTTCCGTTTCTTCACCACTGTGAGCAGGTCATCGTGTTGTCCAATAGCTTAAATTAATTGTGGGATGGTCTGTCGGGCTTCGTTGTTGGTGATGTGCTGGATATAGGAAATGCCCTTCTGTAGCACCTCCATGCTTCGTATTCTTTGTTGTAGATCTGCTGTGAGGGTCCATGTTTTGCAAGCATATAGAAAGATGCAGATAACCAGGCAGCGCAGCAGCCTTACCTTTGAATGTAGACTGATGGTCTTGTCTTTCCAAATGGGCTTCAACCTTGCCAGGGCAGCAGTTGTTTGTGCGATCCTGGAGAGGACTTCCTGTCGGGACCCATTGTCTAACACAATGGCTCCTAATATTTGAAGCTATGCCCTGTGTTGAGGGACTGGCCTTGGACTTCGATGTCCGTGTTGATGCCATTGGTGTTTTGGTCATCATTTTGATCTTCTCTGCACTTATTTCCATTCCATAGGCTCTGGAGGTAGTGTCAAGCCTCTGTACCAGCTGTTCAAGTTCTTGTTACTCTCCAGCCAATCCATCAATGACAAAACGAAGGTTGGAGATTGCTCTAACCCCTTATGCTTACTGTGCCTTCGTGATCTGCAAGGGCATCTGACATGATGCACTCGAGGAAGATGGATAGAAGATCAATGCCAGGAAATAGAGAACAGTCTGAACACTGAACTGAATACTATGAATAAAGTACTTATATTCCCCCAAAAACATTTTTCTGTCTGTACTGGTATTAGAATTTAATGCCTCTAAAACTGATTTTGAGTCTACACATATAACTACACTATAGAAATTTAATGGTTTATTTAATATTCTATTTAAAGCCATAAGTATTGCTATCAATTCTGCAGTGAAAATTGAATATTCTTTCCCTAAATAAAATGATTCTGTAATTTTAAATTCAGGAATAATAAAACCTGCTCCTGGCTTACCACTTTCAAGGACCAATCCGTCAGTGTATATCTTAAGTTGTGTCGAATATTTATCATATAAATGATAACGAACATCAATTATCATTAAATCTGAGTTATTCTTGTTATTGGCTCTTGGAATTACTATACACACTAAAACAATACGTGCTTGTGAAACAGCGGGAGTTATGCCTTTAGACGTTTGGAGAAAATTATCGTGTGCAAAATATGTTATACGAGCAACTGCCGTAGACAACAGTACGAATGAGGAACTATATTTAAAATCAGATATATTTTATCCTAAACATTCCTATCCCTATCCCTGTCCCATAACCCGAAGGTCGTAGGGGCACCACAGATGATCGTTTAACCAGCATACTCCATCTTTCTCTGTCCTCAGCAGCCCTCATGGCTTCGCTCAGTGTCAAACCAGTCCATTCTCGAATGTTGTCCTCCCACCTCTTTTTCGGTCTCCCCCTTCTTCTACCTCCTTGCACTGTGCCTTGCAGAATGGTCTTTGCAAGGCCTGATGATCTGGTGACGTGGCCATACCATCGGAGTTTCCGTTTCTTCACCACTGTGAGCAGGTCATCGTGTTGTCCAATGGCTTGTGTGATGGTCTGTCGGACTTCGTCGTTGGTGATGTGTTGGGTATAGGAAATGCACAGAAGTCTTCTGTAGCACCTCATCTCCATGCTTTGTATTCTTCGTTGGAGATCTGCTGTGAGGGTCCATGCTTCGCAAGCATATAGGAAGATGGAGATGACCAGAGAGCGCAGCAGTCTTACTTTGGAATGTAGACTGATGGTTCTGTCTTTCCAAATGGGCTTCAACCTTGTCAGGGCAGCAGTTGTTTGTGCGATCCTGGAGAGGACTTCCTGTCGAGACCCATTGTCTGACACAATGGCTCCTAAATATTTGAAGCTGTGCACTGTGTTGAGGGATTGGCCTTGTACTTTGATGTCCGTGTTGATGCCATTGGTGTTGTTGGTCATCATTTTGGTCTTCTCTGCACTTATTTCCATTCCATAAGCTCTGGAGGTGGTGTCAAGCCTCTGTACAAGCTGTTCAAGTTCTTGTTCCTCTCCAGCCAATCCATCAATATCATCCGCAAAACGAAGATTGCTCTGCCCCCTATGCTGACTGTGCCTTCGTGATCTGCAAGAGCATCTGACATGATGCGCTCTAGGAAGATGTTGAAGAGTGTTGGAGAGAGTAGGCATCCTTGACGCACACCGATTGTTGTTCTGAACCAGTTCCCGATGACGCTGTTATGCAGGAATGCACTGGTAGCCTTGTCATACAGGTTTTTGATGACTTCTATAATTTTAGGGCTGATGTTGTACACTTTCATGGTTGCCCATAGAGCTGCATGCCAGACTCGGTCAAATGCCTTCTTGAAGTCTATGAACACATGATATAGATGTTGTTGGTGCTGTAGGTATTTCTCACAGATTATTCTGAGGTTGAAAATCTGTTCAGTGGTACTTCGCCCTGCCATGAATCCTGCTTGTTCTTCAGCTATGATTTGTTCAGCTTGTGGTTTCAACCTGTTGAGTATTTTTTTCAGGAGGACCTTGCTGGGATGGCTGATGAGGCTGATGGTGCGGTAATTTTCACACTCCTGAAGGTTACCTTTTTTGGGAAGAGTGATGACAAGCGACTGGGTCCATGGTGTAGGCCATTCCCCACTCTGCCAGATCTTGTTACAGATAATGGTGGGAGCATCAGTCATCGCTTCTCCTCCTGCTTGTAGCAGTTCCGCTGGTATGTTGTCCACTCCCGCTGACTTCCCTTTCTTCAGCGATTGCACTGCTGCCTCAACTTCTTCCCGGAGAATTGGGAGGATTTCTTCTTCTTCTCTGCTCTCGGGACATGCTAGAACTGATTGGTCTCCATTTGGTGTATGGTTGTAAAGGTCAGAGCAGTACTCTGTCCATCTGTCCAAGACTTCTTGTTCTTCTGTAAGGCATATGCCAGACTTGCTTTGGATAGTGGAGACTTTGGGCTGTTTAACACTTGTCAGCCGCTTCACAGTCTGGTAGGCCTTCTTGCTGTTGTTCTTGTTCAGATTGTTCTCTATTTCCTGGCATTGATCTTCTATCCAGTTCTCCTTTGCTGTGCGCATGCCTTTTCGGATGTCGTTGATTTTTCGGTAGACAACAGCTCCCTGTGAGGTGTTCTTTTTCTTTTTTAACTCTCTTCGTTTATCACACAGATCCAAAAGTTCAGGTGTGATCCACGGCTTCTTCTTTGGTCGGTGCTTGCCAAGGATCTCAGTGGCGGCATCTGTTACAGCTGAGTTGAAGGTATTGGTCATGGTGTTGACATCTACTTTGCCTGCCCCCAAAATAAGCAGTGGTGCAAATTTCCCTCCAATTGTGGCCTGAAATATTTTTGCCACCTCCGGGTCTTGCAGTTTGTCCAGGTCGAACTTCAGCCTAGTGCACTTTGCTGTATTTACTCTCTTCAAATTCCCCCCGTTGGAGTGCCGGGGGTTTCAGTATAAATAGTATCCCCACTTTCTGGAAATTTAGTGCTTTAAATTCCCACTGTCGCTGTCTTCCTCATTTGCTCTTTCCCATTCCCGATCTGTCCTACCACTCTGCTATACTATATTCTTCTTCGCTAGATCAATGACCTACCTTTTTTCTTGAAAACTCTTCCTGGACAAGACTCCTTGTTTGTGTATGAGGTCTGTTGGATCAGCTTGGGAATGTTGGACGCTTTCTGCCGGGTGGTCACTAGGGCTTCCTATGAATGTACTATTTAGCACTATAGGCATTTTATATGTATGTTTTTTTGTTGATGACTTATAATGATGTTTGTATTCTATTTTGTTTTTGTAATCGGGGAGTTCGCGTAGTTGAGGTCAACCCTCAGCCGTCCCTCGCGTGGGATGTCTTTATTGTAAAGTGACTGGCCGGTGGAGGGCATTCAATTTTCCCACTGTGGTTGTTTCAACAGATCTTTTATGCGGATCGGGGGTTGTCCGGTCCTGATTTGGCTCGGAAGAGTCCGCTGGACCTAAAGCAATAATAAATCAATCAATCAATCAACTCTCTTCAAATGGAGCCGGAAAGACATCATCACGAGATCGTGGTCACTTCCAATGTCTGCTCCTGGAAAAGTGCGTGTCCTGCCAATGTTGATGCTTGATCTGAAGCGTTTCTTGACCATGATGTAGTCGATCTGGTTGTGATGTTCCCCGCTGGGACTGTGCCATGTCCATCGTCTGGATTTTTTGTGGAGACCAAGCGTGTTTGCCAGTACCAGATTGTTGTATCTGGCAAACTCCAATAGCCTCAGACCCCTGTCATTTGTCTCGTTGTTGCAGTGGGGTCCACATGTGTCTCCCCAGTTGTGGTGCGCATCTTGGCCAACCTTGGCATTCCAGTCGCCTTGCACTATGACTATGTCCTTCTTCGGCACTTGGTCAAGGACCGCCTGTATATTTTCATAAAAATCCTCCACTTCGCTGTCTTCATTGTCTGATGTTGGGGCATAGGCCTGGATGATGGTAATGTTGAAAGGGGTTGCTCTCAGACGGATGGTAATGAGTCTACTGGAGACTGGGCGGCAACCCATGACAGTGGCTAGAATGTTCTTGTGGACCAAGAATCCAACGCCGTGTTCGTGCCTGTCATCTCTACCGCTGAAATAGAGCTTGTGGCCTTTGTCAGTCGTTGTTTCACCTAGGCCTTTCCAGCGCAGTTCGCTGATACCTGAAAAAAATACAAGTCAAGTCAAGTCTCCTCTCTGAAAATCCTTATCGGGAAGAGAGGGGACTATAAACTGATATAACATAACAACAACAACAACAACATCGCTGATACCTAGAACGTTCCATCGATAGTGGTCCAGCTCGTGGGCCAGTTCTTCTAATTTTCCTTCCGCAGTTAGGGTCCTGACATTCCAGGTTCCTATGACGATGTTGTTTCTCGTGCGGATCTTGCTAATTTGTCCATCAGTAGCATACTTTTCACCTCCGTCCTGGTGGCCAACGGAAGGCGCGGTCCTTGTTCCGGGCGACGACCGATCCGGCATGGAATTAGTGGATAGCCTCATCATGTGTTGTGTCTTGGGCAAAAAAGACCTGGCAGGGCCCAATCCTCTCCAGGCTGTTGGCCACAGCCGAAATCCACGAATACAGTGTGGCTCGCCTTGGCCCTGAGCACGTGGTCGTTGAACCTGTAGTAACGTGAGGTTCCTCCACCCTGGCCGGTGACTTCTGTGTAGAAGACTTTCGCCCAGTGATGCCGTGCTAACATCACCCCTGTTAGTCGCCTCTTACGACACGCCGGGAAACGTTGGGTCTATTCTATTTGCCCGAACCCACAGAGTTCCTAAACATTCACACACAAAATTAAATGTTTTCAAACAATAGCAACTTACACAAATGACATAGTTCCAAAACATTTTGAAAATAAAATTTTTAATGTAACAAGAACGTAGTGTCTCCAATACCTGTATAGGAACTTGAAAAAGCTAACTGACATTAATTTTACAAATTAAATGAAGAACAAAGGAAAAAGACAGCGACAATGGGAATTTAAACTTAAAGCAATAAATTTCAAGAAAGCGGGGATACTATTTTATACTAAAACCCCAGGCACTCCCACGGGACGTAAAGTAGATGTCAACACCTATGCTACAGACAATCTACTAATTCTTTTCGATGTTATCAAGGATCCATTCTTCTTGGTTAATGCGTCTGTGCGCAAATCACGGTTATCAACTCCGTAACCCAGGCAGCTGTGATTTAACAGGTCTAGATCTACCAGCGTCCTAATTTAGGGCTACAAGTCCAGAGGATTGAAAACAACATTACAGTTTTGGATTCATCCGGTAAAATTAAAATTTTTCAAAATTTATCTTGTGCCTCCCTAAAATGGATTTAGTGTACTAAAACAGGAAAGGAGGTTTAGGAGTTATTGTACTAGTTTGGCTGGAACTTGGTTTACGGCACGGCTTATTTATACAATTGATTATTAGAATGCATCTTTCTTTGAGGTCACAGTGTGCGCATAATTATGTGCTTTATAATTATTTTTATAGCAACAAAAAATGAACAGAGAGAGAGAGAGAGAGAGAGAGAGAGAGAGAGAGAGAGAGAGAGAGAGAGAGAGAGAGAGAGAGAGAGAGAGAGAGAGAGTGTGCAGAGTACGAAACAAGGGAGGTAATCAAATGGAAACAAAAATAAACATGAAAAGGATTTTATTTTCATCTTTAACAAAACCCAGCAAAAATCTCAACGTAAAAAGTTAAACGCATAAATAAGGAAAGAAAATGTTACGTAGGGCCTACTTGGCGCACTTACTTGCAAACACAAATGGTTTGAAAAAAAAAAAGAAAAAAAAAAGAGGTTGTTTACCGAAATTAAAGTTGCAAACGCGATGAAACTACGTGCTGGAACTGTGACCGAGTCAGTCACGGTAACAAGCAATTCCAGATGACAATCTGCCTATTGTTACACAATAGACCACGCAACCCCATGATCCGTTCAAATAATTTCAAACAAACAAAACATGTCAACGTCCATCATCATTGGTCTTCTAATCAGTATTTCCCAACACGTACTTCAATAACTTTCAGTTTCAGAAACATTTTCTATGCACGATCGCGGGGCCGGATTCGTCGTACTCTTGCTTGGAGATCCACATCTGCTGGAAGGTGGACAGAGAGGCCAGGATGGAGCCACCGATCCAAACAGAGTACTTGCGCTCAGGGGGAGCGATGATCTTGATCTTCATTGTAGCAGGCGCTAGAGCACTGATTTCTTTCTGCATTCTATCAGCAATGCCTGGAAACATAGTAGATCCACCAGATAACACCGAGTTTGCATACAAGTCCTTACGGATGTCAACGTCGCACTTCATGATGGAGTTGTAGGTGGTCTCGTGGACACCAGCGGATTCCATTCCCAGGAAAGAGGGCTGGAACATGGCCTCGGGACAACGGAATCGTTCATTGCCAATGGTGATGACCTGACCATCGGGAAGCTCGTAGCTCTTCTCCAGAGAGGAGGAGGAAGCAGCCGTCTGCATCTCTTGCTCGAAGTCCAGAGCAACATAGCACAGCTTCTCCTTGATGTCACGAACGATTTCACGCTCGGCAGTTGTGGTAAAACTGTAGCCACGCTCGGTCAGGATCTTCATTAGGTAGTCTGTGAGGTCACGACCGGCCAGATCCAACCTCATGATGGCGTGTGGAAGGGCGTAACCTTCATAGATGGGAACAGTGTGGGTAACACCATCACCAGAGTCCAAGACGATACCAGTAGTACGACCGGAGGCGTACAAGGACAGAACGGCTTGGATGGCGACGTACATGGCGGGAGAGTTGAAGGTCTCGAACATGATCTGGGTCATCTTTTCACGGTTGGCCTTGGGATTGAGAGGAGCCTCTGTCAAAAGGACAGGATGTTCCTCGGGAGCCACTCTGAGCTCGTTGTAGAAAGTGTGATGCCAGATCTTCTCCATGTCGTCCCAGTTGGTGACGATGCCGTGTTCGATGGGGTACTTGAGGGTGAGGATACCACGCTTGCTCTGGGCTTCGTCTCCCACGTAGCTGTCTTTCTGACCCATACCCACCATCACACCCTGAAACAACAGATGTAATTTTTAAAACTTTTGTTGGGCTCTTTATTGTCCCTTTTTATCGGAAAATTCTGGGCCATTTCCCAAGGGAAAGTCGTAGCAGCCTATGGTGCTCCCAAACCCAACCTACATAACGTAATATTAGTTGTGTTTTTGAAATTTTGCTAGGGGAGCAAACCGAAGTACCCCAAGAAAACTCTGAGTCGAAAGTAAATAATAATTGGAAAAACATAACGCCAAGGGGCAGGAGTTAATGATTATTAATCAATAAAATTTTATAAAACATAAAATTTCACTAGAAGGCAGGGCAGTTAGAAAGCAACGGCGTTCTCTAGTAACCAGGTTAGCACGCGTCAGACTGTAGGGTGCAGAGCGTGAATGTGTCAATGCGTCAGTGTGTATGTAAGCGGGTGCACATGTTTGTAATAGTTTGCGAAAAGATCATAACGGAGTCAGTCTAGACTAAGAAAACCTGTATGACTACCAACTGACAACTCTTTCCTACAAGTTAAATTAAATGTGGATTTTGGAACTAATAATTGTTAGGGCTGGACGGTTTTACCGGTATGTAACTGTATTCAGGTTCGGTATACCGGTGCGGGTGTCCAAGGTCCAGTTTACTGGGAAATCTCGACCACACATAACGCGACAGTGGGCGACATCTTGTCCGCCCAGAGAGCGAGTCTAAAGCCCAAACATGTGGATGGCAGTTGTTCTTGAAGAAGAACAGCAGCTTATCCACGTGTTTCAGCATGGTACCACTACCAGTCGCCAATCCTTCTGAACTCTTACAGTTCTTAAAGACCTTTCCCGTTGAATGTTTTTGTTTTGTTTTGATTTTGTGGTTTAAAGTTTGCTGATGTTCTACACAGTGATTTATCATAATTTGTTTTGAAAGCGTTCAAACAATAATAAAGCTTCAATTCAATTCTTTCAATTCTTTTATTTAACGTCTCTTCACTTACTGAGTGATATTAGACCAAAACACTTTCTCTCGCACAGACAAACAAACACAAAGGTCCATAAACAATAAAATAAATAAATAAAATTCTATAACAATTTGTTGATCAGAGATTCACTAATAGTCGTAGCAACGTCAACTATTACATGATGATGTAATATAGAATGTAATGGTTTGTCGTTGTCAATCACTATTTGTTTTTCCTTATATGTATTAAGCAACACAGGACACTGTCGTACAATGTGTTCCACAGATAATTTTTGCGAGCAAACACACAAAATATTCTTAGAAAACTTGGTATTCCACGAATTCACCCTCAATTTGTGAATTTGTGAATAATCCTACTTATGTGTCTTGAACAAATAAAGTCTGGAGCTCCACAACTTAAAGCTGAACGCATGTAATTTTCAATTAAAGATATCATTTCATGAGCAGAGAGCTCAAGTTCAGGATGCTGAAAGATGCATTTAATTTTCTGTGCTCCGTTCTTGGCTAGAATGTCTACTTTTTCGTTCCAGAAGATACCACAGTGGGATGGAACCCAACAGAAATAGACATCAGTTCCTCTTGTCCGCAAAATATGAATTAATGCTTTAATTTCAAATAAATAATCAGAACGATTCTTACAATGCCACGTTTGCAATGAATGAAGAACAGCTTTTGGAATCAACACATAATAAAATTTGGAAAAACGTAATAGGATAATCAGAAATATATTGCAATGCCTTTAGTATGGCAAACAACTCTGCTGTAAATATTGAGACATTTTTACCAATATAAAAAGATTTCTCAAATTTTAAATCAGGTTTAACAATACCAGCACCAGCTTCAGACGATTCTAAAACATACCCATCTGTATATATTTTTAAGTGATTTTTATATGATAATGTATTAGATAAGTGCTCCCTAACTTCACTCACCAACTGATTGATATTTTCAGATTTTCTTGTTAAAGTAAAATCAATAAAGATTTTCTTGTTAAAGTAAAATCAATAAAGCTTCAGTTTCTATGAAAATGTGGTTCTTTGAAACTGTTTTGAAGTGTATGACAATCTTTCTTTCGCGTCGGTAACTACTGTCAATGCCATATCTCATTTGATTGTAACACTTAAAATCGCGGTATACCGGTACGAAATACCGATACGACCTAAAAAATACCGCGGTAATATCGGTACGACTTTGACACACGGTACCCAGCTCTAATAATTGTGTGGACTTTGGTATATCTCTCAGACTGCGAGACCCAGATCTAAGTAGTAAGTATCGGCTTGAAACATGTGCAAAAATTACTATGGAAATAAATGCGAATAGACTGCCAGTAATTTCCACTAAAACAATTCTGCTGAAACAGGAATTAGGCTGATCTGTGCTACCAACAAATTCGAAACATCAAAGAGATCGATATTTTACTGCATGTATCGTACCTGATGCCGCGGTCTGCCGACGATGGACGGGAATACGGCTCGTGGAGCATCATCGCCTGCAAATCCAGCTTTGCACATGCCAGATCCATTATCGATCACAAGCGCTGCAACGTCGTCGTCACACATGGTCAATGCGATGATAGAGAAATTCTAAAATATCGCTAAAATGCGTCTTTATCAATTCACCTTGAGCTCCTTCCTTTCTTTTGTAAAAAGCAGACGACTTTACTGGCCGATGAAGCAAACCACCCCATTCGCCAAATTGCGACGACAAAACTGTAAAATGGAAGCTGGTTGGTTGATTTCCATCGAATTCTGGGCATGCAACCGAACCTATTTTTCCTTGTATTTCTTGGAATAATGCCACGCGAGTGCCATATATGGTAAATGCGCGCCAAATATGATCGGCCACGAATGCAGGTTCCGAGTTCGCCTATCAAGTGAGCGTGTGTATGCAACATTTTTACCATGGGAAGGAAAATTAGAAATCCGACAATTCGAGTACATTTTACATCAATTAGATAATAATTTTACAAAGTCGTTGGTTCAAGTTTCGAGAGAGAGAAAAAAAAAGTATGAAATATGACGTCAACATGGAGAAAATAAACACTCCCCCCCCCCCCACACACACCCACACACACATTGGTGTCCAGTTCATGATAGTGCAGATGACAACACCGGTTTTTCACCTGCTTACTGCAAAAAGTGGCTAAATACCGTTTCGTCGTGTGATGAGAAAACAGTTATGTCCATTTTGGTCAAAATACTTGTATAGCTTTCCGAAGGATACGACGAGGCACATCTTTACATACGTTTATTTTTAAATGAGTTTGGCAGTGATGTACTTCAATAAATATTATTTTAATCATTACAGATCATTATAGTCATTACATTTCAATCCATAAATTAGTACATTTTGCACAGCAGTCTCATTACATTACAATAGCTACTTCTTATTCTTTCTTTTTTTTTTTTTTTTTTTTACACAAATCCCTTTCCTTTTCCAATTTATCTTTGAAATAAACATGTACAAATATTCTGGCATTCAAGTTTGTCTTAATGATAGATCAGTTCAAAGCGCAGATAAAAACCAATAAAGAGCAATGTTAAGGGGCACCCTGCTGTGAAATCCAAAACGACGAAAATTAACTTCCATCATAAATAATACTTTTTATTAAAACGCACAGATTCCGTACACGGTACACAAGGCACAGTGCAAGGAGGTAGAAGAAAAGGAAGACCGAAAAACAGGTGGGAGGACAACATTCGAGAATGGACTGGCTTAACATTGATCGAAGCCATCAAGGTTGCTGAAGACAGAGAAAGATGAAGTATGCTGGTTAAACGATCATCTGTGGTGCACCAACGACCTTAGAGTTACGGAATAGGATAGGATAGGATATGACAGATTTCGTATACGTTACATTAAACAAAACATATTTTGATGTTACATGAAAATTTCTTTTGCTTGTTTTCTAGATCTCACGCTAAAAAACGCAAGGAAGGAAACACACCGTCTCCTTTCTCCATCTCCTGATCCTCTATTCCTCCTATCGCATGTAGTAAAACAATAGGAGAATTACTGCTATTCTGTGTGTCTACGGGTTTCACACACCTATTAGACGTTTTCCATTCGTCTCTCTCTTTAGCCCACGATCTCCTTAGTCCACACTCTCCTCCCCTCCATCCTTTCTACTGGTCTCTCTTTCCTCCCTCACTTTCATCCTCTCTATCCACCCCTCTCCCACACACACATTCTCTCTCACTCACTCTCTCTCTCTCTTATTTATTGTAGGCCTACTGATTTAGTCATTTTTTGGTCTTCAGAAAATAAACTCAATGAAATTTTTAAACCTTTTTTTTTTATTTCCAAACATTTGCCATCTATTTTCTTTCTTTTCCTTTTTCTTTCAACATTGGTAGGGCACGCACTTTTCCAGGAGCAGACCTCGGAAGTGACCACGATCTCGTGATGATGTCCTTCCGGTTCCATTTGAAGAGAGTAAACAGAGCAAAGTGCACCAGACTGAAGTTCGACCTGGACAAACTGCAAAACCCGGAGGTGGCAGAAATATTCCAAGCCACAATTGAAGGAAAATTTTCACCACTGCTCATTTTGGGAGCTGGTGAAGTAGATGTCAACAACATGACCACCACCTTCAACTCAGCTGTTACAGATGCCGCCACTAGGATCCTGGGCAAGCTCCGAACAATGAAGAAACCGTGGATTTCATCTGAACCTTTAGACCTGTGTGATATACGAAGAGGGATGAAAAAGAAAAAGAAAACCTCACAGGGAGCTGTGGCCTATTGAAAAATCAGCAAAGTAAAACTGGATAGAAGGGCAATGCCAGGAAATAGAGAACAGTCTGAACAAAAACAACAGCAAGAAAGCCTACCAGACTATGTAGCGGCTGACAAGTGTTAAACAGCCCAAAGTCTCCACGAAGCAAAGCAAGTCTAGCATATGCCTTACAGAAGAACAAGAAGTCTTGGATTGACGAACAGAGTACTGCTCTGACCTTTACAACCACTCACCAAACGGAGACCCGTCAATTCTAGCATGTGCCCAGAACAGAGAATTCTAGATGAAGAAGAGATCCTACCAATTCTCCGAGAAGAAGTTGAGGCAGCAGTACAATCACTGAAGAATGGGAAGTCTGCGGGAGTGGACAACAACCCGCGGAATTGCATCAAGCAGGAGGAGAAGCGATGATTGACGCCCTCACCTTTATATGTAACAAGATCTGACAGAATGGAAAGTGTCCTACGCCATGGACCCAGTCGCTTGTCATTACTCTTCCCAAAAAGGGTAACCTTCTGGAGTGTGAAAATTTTGCACCATCTGCCTCATCAGCCATCCCAGCAAAATCCTCCTGAAAATAATATGAACAGATTGAAACCCCAAGATGAACAAATCATAGCTCAAGAACAAGCAGGATTCACGGCAGGGTGAAGTACCACTTAACAGACTTTCAACCTCAAAATAATCTGCGAAAAATACCTACAGCACCAACAACATCTATATCATGTGTTTGTAGACTTCAAGAAAGCGTTTGACCGAGTCTGGCATCCAGCTCTGTGGGCAACCATGAGAGTGTACAACAGCAGCCCTAACATTATTAAAGTCATCAAAATCCTGTATGACAAGGCTTTCAGTGCAGTCCTCCACAACAGCACATCGGGAACTGATTCAGAACAACAATCGGTGTGCGTCAAAGATGCTTATTTTCTCCAAAACTCTTCAACATTTTCATAGAGCGCATCATGTCAGATGCCCTTGCAGATCACGAAGGCACGGTCAGCATAAGGGGTAGAGCAATCTCCAACCTCCGTTTTGCGGATGACATTGGTGGATTGGTTAGAGAGGAACAAGAACTTGAACAGTTGATACAGAGGCTTGGCACCACCTCCAGAGCCTATGGAATAAAAATAAGTGCAGAAAAGACCAAAATTATGACCAACAACACCAATGGCATCAACACGGACATCAAAGTCCAAGGTCAATCCCCCAACACAGTGCATAGCTTCAATTATTTAGGAGCCATTGTATCAGACAATCAACTGCGGGTCTGACAAGGTTGAAGCACATTTGTAAAGGCAGGACCATCAGTTTACATTCAAAGGTAAGGCTGCTGCGCTCCCTTGTCATCTCCATCTTCCTATACGCTTGCGAAACATGGACCCTCACAGCATATCTACAACGAAGAATACAAAGCATGGAGATGAGGTGCTACAGAAGACTTCTGGGCATTTCCTATACCCCGCCCATCTCCATCAATGAAGTCCCACAGACTATCACACAATCCATTGGACAACACAATGACATGCTCACAGTGGTGAAGAAACGGAAACTCCGATGGAATGGCCACGTCACCAGAGCATCAGGCCTTTGCAAAGACCATCCTGCAAGGCACGGTGTAAGGAGGCAATAGGAGAGGGAGACAGAAAAAGAGGTGGGAGGACAAATTCGAGAATGTACTGGCTTGACACTGAGCGAAGCCATAAAGGTTGCTGAGGACTCTGGTTAAACGATCATCTGTGGTGCCTCAAAGACCTTTGAGTTACGGGATAGGATAGAACAGGATAGATAGGCTGGGATGGGATATATTTCATTTTTTTCATTTTTTGCAACAATAAAAATAACATGACTACGTTTATTTGGGGTGTTTTAGGTTTAAGCATTTAAAAAAAAATTCTTTTAAAAAAATAAACTTGGTAAATAATGTTAAGTCCCTTTAAATTTTTTTTAAAATTCCCTCGTTGTTGTTGTTTTTCAACGGCGATAATAGAAGCAGAATGCCCAGTTTGAAATTGGCGGTCTTTAGACAGACAAGACTAAAGCACAGACTAAGGTGATGGTTGCTTGCAGGGTTAAGTAGCAGCGAATGGAGCTGATCTGACGCAAGGCAGCATATGCTGATTTACAAACTTGTACAATATTGAAATCAAGTGTCATGTCACTCGACATAAAAAAGCCAAGATTTCTAGCCGACTGAGAGAAAGAGATTTCATGCTCTCCTAAACTTACAGTGGTAGGCAAGGTGCAAGCTAAGGCAGTTCTGGTCTTTTTGAACAGGAGAACCTCTGTTTTATCATCATTGATCGCGATCTTTAACCTGTTTTGTTCCATCCAGGATAGGACATCAGAAATGCAATTCTGTACAGTCTGGACATTGGCATCGATTTGTACCGGCGTGATTTTAAAAGCTGAGTGTCGTCAGCAAAAGCTTCAACAGTGGCATCGTGTTTTTGAATCAGTTCGAGCAAAGGCTTTGTGTACAACACAAAGAGAATCGGTCCAAGAACTGACCCCTGCGGCACATCATAAGTCAAATTTTCCTTCTTTGAGAGCACCTCAGCAATGCTGACAGTTTGCGTACGATCTTGGAGGTATGACTTGAACCAGGCCAAGGCATTCCCTGAAACTCCAAACTGCGACTCGAGAGTTTCGAACAGAATATTGTGGTCTACAGTGTCGAAGGCAGCCGATAGATCAAGAAGTGTTAGAAGAGATAAATTGCCTTTGTCCAGAGCAAGTAGAATGTCACCTGTTATTTTGAGTAATGCTGTCTCTGTGCAACCAATGCAGTCAATATCTTCCTGTTACTCATTATTTACAAAATAAAAAAATCAATGTTGGTATGATAGTTGTTTAAAAGTGTATGTAGGTGCTGAGTGCATGTTTGGAGTTATAACTATTTATAAGATAACCTCATTAATATTGTTGTAATTATTTTTAATCAATCGTTGAATAGTTTTCTGGGGGGGGGGGGGGAGGGTTGTTGAAAGAAAGCGGTTATTTCTGTTTGTTTGCATGATTCCCCCCCACCCCCCACCCCCCCACCATGCATGTTCTCTTGGTATGTCACTTTGTAGTAGCTGATCTGGATTTGGAATTCCCTTCGTATCGAATTGTAGGGCGAGAGCTCATAGATTTGTACACCCCCTTTATAAAATGTGGAACGTATAGATTTCACCAACACCAGACATGGTGTCGGTAAGATCTGACAGTCCCCTGCTCAGGGCAAATCTAGTCAGCTCCTTAGAGTATTTCAAGCTGCTTTAAAGCATTGTCTGCTGTTAAAAGTTGTAAACGAAACTGTTTTCTTCAAGCGCACAAATATAGTATTGCTTTGGAATCTGAATTTTTCAGATGCTAGGTCGTAAAATTTAATTATTTGAAGGTCGCCAGTCGCGTTTTAGAGGTAGTCGTTTAAGAGAGGTCGTTAATATAGTACAAAGCATCGGTGATTTTTTTTTTCCGGTCGTATGTTGGAGGAAGGCGTTTAAGAGAGGGTCTCAAAACGGATGTTTTACTGCAGGGCCGGCCCCAGGGGGTGATTACCTGTGTTCCGGACCCACCCCCTCCCCCCTCAAACTAAAAAAAACAAGAAGAATTTGTTTAATGCATTGTAAAAGCATGCGGCTTGCCTGCAGTGAAGAACATGATGGGAGCACTGAGGGAACTGTCACTGTTTTTCTCAAACTCTCCAAAGAGACAAAGAAAACTTGAAGATACCATCGAAGCATCTCAGCCTGATACTATGGGGCGCCATGTGTCCATTTATTCTATGTGACCATTCTATGCATAGAATAAATTCTATGCACATAGAATGCATTCTATGCACACAAAAAGCATTCATTAGTTGAAATTCCATTTATAAAAAAGAAACCAATATTGTAAGTCATAGAATAAAATTATTTGTATAGAATAACATTCTATAATATAGTGTAAAATTCTCTGTCCATAATAAAATTCTATGTATAGAATAACATTTTATAATAGAGAATAAGATTCTATGTATGTAATACAATTCTATATTATAGAATGCCACTTGTATGCATAGAATTATATTCTATAACATAGAATGAATTCTATTACAAAGAATGAATTCTATAACATAGAATGAATTCTTTAACATAAAATAAATTGCATGACATAGAATTAATTCTATACGCATAGAATTAATTCTATACGCATAGAATTCATTCTATAACATAGAATGAATTCTTTAACATAAAATAAATTATATGACATAAAATGAATTCTATGTGCATAGAATAAATTGTATAACATAGAATGAATTCTATAATAAAGAATGAATTCTATATGCATAGAATGAATTTTATAGCATAGAATGAATTCTATAGGCATAGAATGAATAGTATCAAAGAGGATGTATACTATAGTATATAGGCTCTTTGATAGTAGGCCTATAACATAGAATGAGTAAGATGACATAGAATTAATTCTATGACATAGAATGAATTCTATAACATAGAATGAATTCTATAAGCATAGAATGAATTCTATGTTACAGAATGAATTCTATGTCATAGAATTCATTCTATGCTATAGAATTCATTCTATGCATATAGAATTCATTCTATGTTATAGAATTCATTCTATGTCATAGAATTAATTCTATGTCATCTTATTTAGTCTATGTTATACTATTTATTCTATGCCTATAGAATGAATTCTATGTCATAGAATGAATTCTATGTCATAGAATTCATTCTATGCTATAAAATTCATTCTATGCACATATAATTCATTCTTTATTATATAATTCATTCTATGTTATACAATTTATTCTATGCACATAGAGTTCATTTTATGTCATATAATTTATTTTATTTTAAAGGATTCATTCTATGTTATAGAATGAATTCTGTGCGTATAGAATTCATTCTATGTCATGCAATTTATTTTATGTTAAAGAATTCATTCTATGTTATAGAATGAATTCTATGCACATAGAATAAATTCTATGTTATAGGATTCATTCTTTGTAATAGAATTCATTCTATGTTATAGAATATAATTCTATGCATACAAGTGCATTCTATAATATAGAATTGTATTACATACATAGAATCTTATTCTCTATTATAAAATGTTATTCTATACATAGAATTTTATTATGGACAGAGAATTTTACACTATATTATAGAATGTTATTCTATACAAATAATTTTATTCTATGACTTACAATATTGGTTTCTTTTTTATAAATGGAATTTCAACTAATGAATGCTTTTTGTGTGCATAGAATGCTTTCTATGTGCATAGAATTTATTCTATGTATAGAATGGTCACATAGAATAAATGGACACATGGCACCCCATAGATACGACAAAGACAAAGCTTGTTGATCTGTGCAGTACAAGATGGGTAGAAGAACATGAAGCACTGGAGGTTTATAAATCTCTCTTCCTGGTTGTTCACGACTGTTTGGGACAAATGTGTGAAGACAGTGACAATTGGGACAGTGAGACATTGACCAAGGCAACTGGCTTTCTCCACACGTTGAGCAGCAGCATTTTCCTCGTTGCATTCGTTGTCTTCCGCAATTGTTTGCGTTACTTAAAACCCTTGACAGTGAAGCTGCAGAAAAGGACAAAATATGTTGTCGATGCCTACAGGGAAATCAAAGAGGTCAGTAACTGCATGTCTTCTATTAGAAGAGATGTCGACACAGCGTTTGTTGCCTGATTTGGTGAAGTCAGCAAAATGGCAAATGCTTGGACAACTGATGTTATTGTTCCTCGTCAAGCATCACGACAGACTCTCCGTGACAACCAACCTGCGGCCACTCCAGAAGAATATTTCAAAATTAGCATTGCCATTCCGTTCTTGGAA
>CM072516.1:57849675-58039675 GCA_036898135.1 Oncomelania hupensis
GAAGAAGAAGAAGAAGAAGAAGAAAAAGAGGAAGAAGAAAAAGAGGAGGAGGAGGAGGAGGATGTGGAGAAGCAGGAGGTGAAGAAGAAAATTTGTTTGTGATTTTTTTTTATTATTGTGAAGAAAAAAGACGTTAATAAAACAACCAACTAACCAACCAACCAAGTTTCTCTGTTAGCTCTATTATTCTTAGCCGTTTTTATCAGTCTTTCATAGAAAGCTTGTTGTGTTTTTCATTTGTCTGCTGGTTTAACAGCCTTTCTGTACATGAAAAGATCAGTCTGCGCTCAATAGTAAATATATGTTCAAAAATAATTGGTGACAGGCAAAGAGACCTGAGTACTTTTTGTAATCAACAAACACTTAGGAGGGCTGTTTCGATTATTTCTATGCCACATCATGCGCTAGCTGAGGAATTTGTTTTGATGCAATCTGGGAGAAGGTTTAAGATGCCACAGTGCAAGACCAATCGGTATTTAAAATCGTTCGTGCCTCATGCAATACAGTTGATGAACAAGAGTAAGAACAATAAATGCATAAAAACTAAAAGTTAAACAATTAGCCTGATAATAACTAACCTTAGCTGCTTTTTCCTTTAATGAATCTTCTACCTTGTTATTTTTATGCCTGTGTCTGTGGTGAGTGTAGCTGGTGATGTATGCCTGTGTGGAGTAAATGTCTATGATCTGGATGTATGTGTGTGCATGGGCAGTGTGTATGTGCGGATGCTGTCGGGGGGCTGCCGCTGTGTTTTGTGCAAGTTGTTATTGTTTGTAGACATCCTCATGTATATCAGATATTGTTGTGATTTTTTTTAATTAGAGAGCATTCATACCCCCATTGTAATTGCCAAATCTGGATAAATAAAGTTGTTTGAATTGAATTGAATTGAATTGAATTGAAGAAGAAGAAGAAGAAGAAGAAGAAGAAGAAGAAGAAGAAGAAGAAGAAGAAGAAGAAGAAGAAGAAGAAGAAGAAGGAGGAGGAGGAGGAGGAGGAGGAGGAGGAGGAGGAGGAGAAGAAGAAGAAGAAGAAGAAGAAGAAGAAGAAGAAGAAGAAGAAGAAGAAGAAGAAGAAGAAGAAGAAGATGATGAAGTAGAAGAAGAGGAGGAGGAGGAGGAAGAAGAAGAAGAAGAAGAAGAAGAAGAAGAAGAAGAAGAAGAAGAAGAAGAAGAAGAAGAAGAAGAAGAAGAAGAAGAAGCGAGTTAACATTTTGTTGCCTGTCACATAAATATTATGTTAATTTTAAATACATAGGCCTAGAGTCAGATTGTATAGACTCGCTCGCCTGCCTATCCTGTAAAACATTGTCATTACGTGTTTTCATTGGATAAACCATTAGTTTAAGCCAAAACAAAGAAGAGGAAGAAGAACAAGTACAAGAAGATTCTGATGATAAGGATGAAGTTGATGACGAGGAAGAAAAGAAAAAGAACAACAACAATAATAACAAACAAACAAACAAACAAAAGCCGTATATATATATATATATATATATATATATATATATATATATATATATATATATATATATATATATATATATATATATATATATATATATATATATATATATATATATATATATATATATTTTTTTTTTTTTTTTTTTTTTTTTTTTTTGGCTAGCATCGTACATTACATTAAATTAAATTATTATTGCTTTAGGTCCAGCGGACTCTTCCGAGCCAAATCAGTACCGGACCACCCCTGATCCGCATAAAAGATCTGCTGAAACAACCCTAGTGGTAAAACTGAAAGCTCTCCACCAGCCAGTCACTTTACAATAAAGACATCCCACGCAGTGGACGCTGAGGCTGTACTCTAATTTATCGAACCCCTGTTTACAAAAACAAAATAGAATACAAACATCATTATAAATTATGAACAAAACACATACATATAAAATGCCTACATTGCTAAATAATAACATCATAGGAAACCCTAGTGACCACCTGGCAGAAAGCGTCCAATATTCCCAAGCTGATCCAACAGACCCCATACACAAATAAGGAGTCTTGTCCCGGAAGAGTTTTCAAGAAAAAAGGTAGATGACTGGTCTAGCGAAGAAGAAGATAGTATAGCAGATTGATAGAACAGAGCAGGAATGAGAAAGAGCAAATGAGAAAGACAGCGACAGTGGGAATTTAAAGCACAAAATTTCCAGAAAGTGGGGGGATAATATTTATACTGAAACCCCCGGCACCGCAACAGGGGGGGGTGGATAGCGGAGGGGGGGGAGCTAGCTCCGTACAGCAGCCATTTAGGGGAAAGGACTAAAACAAGCCAAGGGAGGCAAGTTGGTTCAAACATCAAGAAAGATAATTATCCTGCTCTCATAGGTGGACAAAAAGTGCGACATAATGGCTTTCAATTCCACATGTTTCTTCGTGAACTAAAAGAGCTCAAAAGCAGTACAATTGCTTTGTTAATGCCTGGTTCTCCTGACGCGTTCGGGTGGTTACCAAAGATCTCCTCAAAGTAGGTTTCGCCTTGAATGCATAGACTACACAGAGTGCAGTCTATATGTACTGCATGGGTAGTCACAAAGACACCCGTTGAGAAGTTCACATTAGGAAGAAGGCAGTGGCAAAATGAAAGTACTCCAGTTCCTAGGGCCGACCGAGAGAATGACTTTCAAATAATTGTAACATTTTTAATAAATTCTCTCAAAATGGCTAGCACCGTACAGCAACCATTGAGGAGCAAGGAATAAACCAAGCCAAGGGAGGCAAGTTGATTTAAACATCAAGATGAGATTGTTGCCCATCCTTTCAGCCCATCACCCTTCCCTTCAGCTGCCTCCATCTCTCCCTTCCCGCTCCCCTTCCCTTCCTCCCCACCCCCACTTCCAGAAAACTAGCCTATTTGAAAATAACACTATTTTTGCCAGCGAAATCCACTTTACAGAAAGTTATTAATTTTCTGGTTTCTTCAAAATCATCAAATTATAACATTTTACGAAGTGACGTTAAAGATCACGAGATAAGAAAAAACGATGGACTGTGAAAAGGAGAAAAAGTATTGTGTTTTTGGTGTGGTTTGGTTTAATTTTCGTCAGGAAGACGTTTTTGCTTAAATAGATCATACTCGGAAATACGAAAACAAACAACTTTGGCCGGCTTGCCCGCATGTTGCGCCATAGTTGTCTCACGTTGGGAAGGACATTCTTTGCAAACCAACACAGTTTCTTGTCTACACTTTCTGCTGTGTCCTCCATCAAACTGAAAGGTTGATTTCAGTTGCAATCCTAACTAGCTTCGCTAGTTCGGCTTTGAACTTCCAGGCCATCCTCCTGCTCCCCCTCCGCCCCCCCTCCCCCCTCCTACCATTTCCCGAAGAAAATTTGGAGCTCGGGGCAACTTTCAAAGTGTTCTGAGACGTGACGTCCACCCGGATAACTCTAGGTAACTAAAAACAAAACAAAAAGACAAGTTACCTCCCATTTCCGAATGAAGTTTCAATTCTTGTGGTCAATTTCATCTTTTTTTTTCTTTTTAAAAAAAAAACGGTTTTTCAGTTTAGAGCCAACCAAACAGTTTAGAACTAATAAACAAATAATTATTTTGATGAAAATGCCCATAACAGTCGTATGTTCTATCATTTATTTTAGATTTCATTCTTGGGAGAAAATAAAAACAAGTTTGATTAGCTGGTTAAGAAAGAGGAAGATTAAGATAACGAACGTAAACTATTACAAAAGGCCACTTACCAAGTAGACAACTGGTCAGCCTCGGATTCTTTCCATCCGAAGGCAGCAGACAGATAGAAAGGCAGCCAGAAGAAGAACGCGTAGTTCACCAGCTTCAAAAACGCGTAGGCTAACGAGTAAGGAATCACTCCGGGCAACAGGAGCGCGGTCATGAATCCAACAGCTCTCGGACGTTCATCATGGCGAGATGATGCATGGTCTGAAAGCGTCTTGGAAGAACATTGAGGGTGGTACTCATCTTCCGAACGTTCACTGGAGACTTTCGTTCTGGAGGCAGAACTATTTAGGTTAGTTTCCTTTGAAGTCACGTTTATTTCACGCGTGTTGTTTTCTGACCGTTCTTCTGTTTTAGATTTGCTCGATTCTGAATAGTCACCACGTGCGTAGCCATTGCTTTTACTTTTACTGTTAGGAGAAAGATCTTTCAGTGAAATATACGATTCGCTCACCCCATAGTTCGTTGAGGATGGACATTCTGTCCTTTTTGTAAAGTTTGTCAGTTCAACTGTGATGGAGTCTGTAGTTTCGCCAAAATGTTTTGTTTCTATACTATGGCCATGTGAAAGTTGATTGCCAGTTAATTGTTTGGAAACGTCACCATTTGAATGAATGTGAATATTAAGGTCCAAAGTGACGGTAATCTCAGGCATGTGATTCTCGATATGCATGACATCGTTTACATCCCCGCTGTCCTCCTCCAACTCATCCGGGAGAGGCAGGCCCACCTCTAGGGGCGTGGGAACTAGACCGAAGAAGATGACGATGCCGAAAGCAAAAAGCACACATGAGGTCAGCAGGAAGGAGTACTCGTAGCCGTACTCATCCACGGACGACGCCAGAAGAGCTCCCATAATGTTGCCCACGGACTGACAGGAACTCCAAAGCCCCAGCACGAACCCACGACTGCCTTTGCCGAACCAGTTGCCCATCACCGCCACCACGCAGGGCCAGGCAGTGGACTGGAGAAACCCGTTGATTACCATGAGAATGATGAAGGCTGGCTGGGAGTAGGTGGAGGTCCATGCTAGCACCGGCCCGAAAATGAAGCAGACGACGGCTGTGCTGATCATGCCGAAGGTCAGCACGAGACGCAGGTCGTGCCTGTCTGCGATGAAGCCGCTGACGTACAGCCCGGTGGCGTAGGCGAAGAGGAAGGAGGCATCCACGGCTCCAAAGAACTTTTCGACTTCCTTGTCGTTAGCGAAGAAGCTGCTGCTGCTGCTTCCTCTGTTGGACCCTTCGCCGCCCGGTCGATTCCACGTGGATTCCGGAGTGCACACCGAGTAATAATATCCTCTAGTTTCTGTGAAGTTGGCATCGACTCCATTCGTGCATGGCGTCCACTCTTGGCTCATGGTGCTTTTGACGTTACTCATGGTCTTGCGGATGGCATGGACCAAAGCGTAACAGACGAACGTCAACACGAAAACGGCCGGGTGGTGAATTGTCCATTTTGTTTTCGTTTTCTGTATAGTTTCCTTCGCCATCTTGTTCTTTTATCTCGGGCATGCAAAGCTTAAAAAGCAGATGTATCACTGGTAGAAGACCTAGGAATTCACACCTGGAAAATCACCTTTTCACGTGAGAACGAAACCGTGATTCTAAAACTCTGGGAGGATCGCATCTAATAAACAGTGTCCAAGATGCTTTCATTAGACATCTTTTTGACACAAACGTTTGTTTCCTTATTTAAATTAAATTATGTACTTCCATTAAAATAACAGCACAAGAAGTGCACATTCACTGCCAAATTAGCTAACACGGAACGCGGTTCGCTTTCTTTTTGTAAAGCTGTTAACACTAGTTTAAATCACGAAGCCGGATTTGATATTCAGAGAAAACAAATAATGTAGCCTTCTAGTTGAAACAGCCGATAAGCTTAAACCTTTTTCAAGTTTAACACTCGGAGATGTATCGATCCAAATATAAGTTCGCACCACAACTAAGCACCGGCTTTAATGGTTTTACACGCGGGGACAAAGGACACTGAACTGTTGCGTTCGCGCTTGCAGCTCACACGCACACACACGCACACACACACACACACACACGCTCAAACGCGCGCACACACATACACACACACACACACACACACACACACACCCACACACACAGAGCGTAACAGCCCCTTGACGCCTTGAGATAATGCGTCCCACTTTTAAACAAAGTACGTTTTAATACAATTGAACTTGGCACAGTGACCTTGACCTTTTGTTTTTCGTTCTAGGCGTTTGAATTATATATTTACTTACTTTATTTACTTAATTTATTATATTTCTTATTGCTGATTTAGGACAACTGAACTCTCTCACCCTCACCTCCGTTTCCTTCCCCCACTCCCAATTTAAAAACAAAATAATCGTGTTATTGAAAAAATAAAAAAATAAAATACGTTGTTTGGCCCAATGAAAGATTTGATAAGAAACTGGACTCCTTACTTAGAATATTATTCTTAGCTGAAGGTGCTGATTGGGCCCCTTACTTAGAATGTTATTCTTAGTTGAAGGTGCCGACTGGGCCCCTTACTTAGAATATTATTCTTAGTTCAAGGTGCTGACTGGGCCCCTTACTTAAAATGTTATTCTTAGTATAGCTTATTGGAGCAAAATTAATTCTTCTATCACTTTATTATTTCTGTGGACTGTATGAACGTGTGTCGATTTTGAAAAGCAGAATTTGTTTTTAAATTTATAATTTATTGGTGTAAGCGTTCTAAAACTTCTTATATAGCGCTGTTCCAGCTCAAGGCGCTGACTGATACATACAGGTTCTATCTAACTCGATCATTGTCTTTCCTGGATCTCTACAAACGCTGACGAAGGAGACTGGGGGCGGGGGAGATGGGGGGAAGACAGGGGGAAGCAAACAGCTAATATGAACAACCGAGAAGACTGCCAGCTTCTTGTAAAAGGTATCGCACTATTCACACATTCTTGCAGAACCATTCTCGTAGGAAAGGTTAGGGTTTCGGAACACTGGATGATCATGTAGAAAAGCAACTAATAATTCAGCGTTCCCAATGAACATTTCCCGTCAAAGTTAACAGTATCCTATCCTATCCTATCCTATCCTATCCTATACTGTCCTATCCTATTCTGTAACTCGAAGGTCTTGGGGCACCATAGATGATCGTTTAACCCTCGTACTCCATCTTTCTCTGTCCTCAGCAACCCTCATGGCTTCGTTCAGTGTCAAACCAGTCCATTCTCCAATGTTGTCCTCTCACCTCTTTTTTTTCTCCCTCTTTTGCCTCCTTGCACCGTGCCTTGCAGGATGGTCTTTGCAAGGCCTGATGCTCTGGTGACGTGGCCATACCATCGGAGTTTCCGTTTCTTCACCACTGTGAGCATGTCATCGTGTTGTCCAATGGCTTGTGTGATGGTCGGTCGGACTTCGTCGTTGGTGATTTGCTGGATATAGGAAATGCCCAGAAGTCTTCTGTAGCACCTCATCTCCATGCTTTATACTCTTCGTTGCAGGTCTGCTGTGAGGGTCCGTGTTTCGCAAGCATACAGGAAGATGGAAATGACAAGGGAGCGCAGCAGCTTCACACCGCCTTTTATACTTTGAAGGTAAAATGACATATTTCTGGAATATTATTTTCCACTCCATAAAGTAAGAAGACCACTGTTTGTTGAAAGCAAAGTGTGTGTGTGTGTGTGTGTGTGTGTGTGTGGGTGTGGGTGTGTGTGTGTGCGTGTGTGTGTGTGCGTGTGTGTGTGTGTGATAGAATTATTATCTTTTCTTGGTCTGTGCTGACCTATCCTATCCTATCCTATCCCGTAACTCGAAGGTCGTTGGGGCACCACAGATAATCGTTTAACCAGCGTACTCTATCTTTCTCTTTCCTCAGCAACCCTCATGGCTTCGCTCAGTGTCAAGCCAGTCCATTCTCGAATGTTGTCCTCCCACCTCTGTTTCTTTCTCCCTCTTCTTCTGCCTCTTGAAATATTTTTTGCCACCTCCGGGTCTTGCAGTTTGTCCAGGTCGAATTTCAGTCTAGTGCACTTTTCTGTGTTTACTCTCTTCAAGTGGAGCCGGAAGGACATCATCACGGTGTCTGCTCCTGGAAAAGTGCGTGTCCTGCCAATGTTGATGCTTGATCTGAAACGTGTCTTGGCCATGATGTAGTCGATCTGGTTGTGATGCTCCCCGACGGGACTGTGCAATGTCCATCGTCTGGATTTTGTGTGGAGACCAAGCGTATTACACCTCTGTCCTGTTGGACAACGAAATACCGGATACTATGCTGACCAAAAAGCTAATAACACTTGTCAGATTACATACTAGATTTGTAGGATGGAATCAGGTTATGACGAACTTTGGTTGATGCAGTTGTTTGGTGGAATGGTACCCGTACTTTGCCATTTTTCTGACACCAACAGCGCTCCGGAAGCATGGAGTGGGTCTGACTGAAACATGTTCATAGTAATATCTTCATGTGCAGTGTGTTCTTTTAAATGTTTAAAAAAAAATTTTTTTTCATTGATTTTTTTTTCGGGTGGGTTGGTTTGGGAGAGAGGGAGTGCGGGGAGGGGGAGGGGGGAGTTTTGGGGGTTCCTAATATCACTTTGGTGAAGACATTACATTTTGAAGGAATGAAACGTGTGGATTCCGAACTTGGCTAATCACGTGGATGGCAACACTGAACACTAATGGTACTGACATAATACCAGATAGGAATCCTGAAAAGTGTACGGTCAATTAAGATAAAAATAAGCCCCTAATTACGTCTTCTTGTGGTGCCTTATCATGTGAATTTAAAGGGTCACAATTCGAAGTCATCGTTTATTTTTGGGGCGAAAACGAGTTCACCCTCAAATTTGCATTGATATTACATAAAACAATGATAAAGTAGCCTTTAGTTGCTCAAACCAAACACTTAAGTTTGAGTTTTTTTCGACAGGGATTGATTTCTCCTGTTTAACGGTACACCAATACGCTCTACGATCTAAGAGATGATTTTTTTGTTGTGGCAGGAGGGGGGGGGTAGAGGGGTGGTGGGGCGTTAGCTAGCGATTGCTACCAATAGGTACAAAAAAGTACGGATTTTATTGATTTAACAGACAACTATACTTACGAAAAAAAATAGTTTTATTGTAATACACTAATTTGTTTTCTCAGTGGGGCAACATTCACTGTGAATGTTAAACGGATGTGTCGAAAGAGCGTGGCCAAAGCGGGACCCTTTAAGATGGCTGCGATTGCAGCAGATGTGAACAAAACATTGGAGCTTAGCGTCCACACCCGCCGTTGGCGATATGGCAGACGGGCGTAACTATCTCAGGGAAGTAGGGGTCATGACCTAAATGAACACTGAACCACCAGAACAATCATAGGGCTAAGGCGAGCAGTGAATTCGACAGCTGTTTATTTTCTAGGAAATAGGTATCGTGCGAGTTAGTGTTTTAATTTATGTAATTTGTTTCGGGAAGGAAAACAAGTGTTGCTAGTAAAATTGGAATGCATTTATACCATTAGGAAAGGGCTTGGGCTAATAATATCAACAAAATTGGTCGGACGTTATTATTTATCGTATTCAATGTTAAAGTAGGAATGCTAATAATGTTATTGTTGTTATTTCCAAAACAAACCAAAAAAATTGAATTATAATAGTTATTAATTTTTTAAAAAAAATTCTTCACACCCCAAAAAGGCGCAAGCACTATTCGGATTAAATCTTGAATCTTGACAAATGGACACTTCTAATCTTGCCCAACCACGGAGACTCGACCTGGGTCATTGAGGCAAACGCTCTTACCACTGAACTACGGCGGTGGGTCTTGAACGCAAGATAGTGCACTAAGTTGGTGCGCACTTTTATTTTGCCGCATTCAGCCGTCGTTATACATAATTATGCAACCTGCTTTAAAGCAACAGCCGTCACCGAGAAACTTATTTTCCATTATCTCTTTGCACAGCAACCCCGTTTTTGTTGAGAAACCCATTTAATTTACTCACGCTCATTTATCAAACTAACGCTGTTAATCTCTCAAATACAAATCTGTGGACTCCCCCCTGTAGGGATAAAGATTAAAGAATGAGGACAACTGGAGTTGCTGGGATTTTTTTTAAATTTTTATCTCAATTCCTCGCGGTGGATGACTACAAGGACTGCAAACGTCAAATTCTGGATTTAGTAGGCCTGCAAAGTGGGAAGCAGGTCCAAGTTTCAATTATACGGATTCATTTTGGCCTGCAAACCGGGAGCATGTCTTTGTTCCCAAAAGCTCAATGTTCCCAAAGCTTCAACCTCCCACGGCCGCATGTTTGCTGCCATAGCTCTATGTGTGAACCTAGAGCGATGGTGGGACACAGACCTGTTGGAATATGCAGCCGTGTATTCATAGCGCTGTGGGATCATAGACTAGAGCTGTGCGAATATCATGTTCTAGGAACACAGGGATAGGTAGGTATTAAAACGCATTGAGAAAGCAGCACGAAAGACGGAAGAGTCAAAAACTAGAGCGCCAAGGAAAAAGATAAAGACGTAGGTGAAATCAGTTTTACTTCTTCAATTAACAATCTACTAGTGTAGCGAGTGCAGTACACGTACCAAACGCGTGTTAATTTTAGGTACTGATTACTATCAGTATGTTGGGTGTGTGTGTGTGGTTTTTTTTCACCGGGAGACACAAAGTTTGTGTTTTGAAAACACCCAAAAAGGAGTCCCTTGAAAATAATGTTCATGCGGAAAAAGTACGCTCAAACTGACTAACTGATAGATAACACAAATGGGAAGGAACTTGAGATAGAGATTCTCTCTCTCTCTCTCTCTCTCTCTCTCTCTCTCTCTCTCTCTCTCTCTCTCTCTCTCTCTCTCTCTCTCTCTCTCTCTCTCTCTCTCTCTCTCTCGTGACCACACACACAGTTCAGTCTGGGAAGTCTTCCGGAATAGAGACTCTCTCTCTCTCTCTCTCTCTCTCTCTCTCTCTCTCTCTCTCTCTCTCTCTCTCTCTCTCTCTCTGTCTTGTACTTTCTTACTCTGCGACAATTTAAGTTTTTAAGAAAGGGTGAATTGGCGTGTGTGTGTGTGTGTGTGTGTGTGTGTGTGTGTGTGTGTGTGTGTGTGCGGAAGGAGGGAGGGAAAAGGGTATAGGAGGAGATGGAGGGGAGTAGGATGCGTATTTAGGTGCCTTAATAATCCTAATTATTTCTTACCATAGTCTTAAGGTATGTTATATGTTAGTTTCAAACTAATTTTATGTTAATTATTTTGTTCTGAATTGTTTATTAAGGACTAGCTGTAAGACGGATCCACAGGATCTAATGCTATTATCTTGTTAAAGATTTTGATTTCGACATCTCTCTCTCTCTCTCTCTCTCTCTCACACACACACACACACACCCACACACACACACACACACACACACACACACACACACACACACACACACAAATGAAGATATTTGCGAACATTTGAACTTAAGTAGGCAACGGTTTTAAAAAAATTGGACAATAACATCTGCCACTTTGCAAAGTTTGAAGCAAAATTGAGGCAGCATTTGGAAAGATCCGAGCCACAAAATTACCTAAAATTATAGATAGAAATGACTAATAAGATCAGTGAGTCAGGGAGTCTCTTTACCAGATCCAATTTCCGCACCGATAACTCGCGAACTGTTCATCCGACCATGATGCTAGATCTATTTGGTAAGTGCACACATCTCCTTAGTTGCCAATTACCTGTAAAACGATGGGTTCCAATTCCAAAAACCGTTCGTCTGCAACGGGTTCAAGTCCGAGATAGTAAAGAACCCCGTTGTACAAAATAGGTGTGTTACAAACGTAGCCTAGATAGAGACGATAGGCCATGTGTTCGAACCAAGACCAGAGGTCTGAGATATGAGTAGATTAGATTATTCACTTTTGAGCTTTTTTGCTTACTATGCTTGTTTAATGTATGATGTTTTAAACCATTCAAATTATGTTGCTGTTGAGTTTGTTTGTTTGTTTGTTTAATAACTGCAATAGGTTCCAAGTAATTAACAAAGTTAACGTTTTCCTACACGGACGGACAAGACAAACGAACAAACTTATTTCACGTTCGTTTGTTTAAAAAAAAAAAAGAAATTCTTTTTAGAATTAATTTGGACTCATCGCGCCGATTTGCACAATACCTGGAAATGTTTTACTTTGGAGGGGAGAGGGTTGTTGGGGAGAGGTGGTTGTGGTGGTGGTGGTGTTTGAACACATAGACACATTTCAGCGTGGACACAAGACACATTTCAGCGTGAACACATAGACACATTGCAGCGTGGACACGTAGACACATTGCAGCGTATATTCATTCTTCCAACCTCGCTCCTTTCACTCACCCCAACCCCTGTCCTCCCCACTTTCTCTCTGTACCCGCAAATCTCGGGTGGTCTCCTTGAGATTTTAACAAAGAAGGTTAGCTGCACGCGCGCACTCACACACACACACACACACACACACAACAACTAACAACTGATAATACCTATCCTATCCTATCCTATCCCGTAACTCGTAGGTCGTAGGGGCACCACAGATGATCGTTTAACCAGCATACTCCATCTTTCTCTGTCCTCAGCAACCCTGATGGCTTCGCTCAGTGTCAAACCAGTCCATTCTCGAATATGTTGTCCCCCCACCACCTCTTTTTCGGTCTCCCTCTTCTTCTACCTTTTTGCACCGTGCCTTGCAGGTGGTCTTTGCAAGGCCTGATGATCTGGTGACGTGGCCGTACCCTGGGAGTTTCCGTTCCTTCATCACTGTGCAGCGCTGACTGGATCAAAAACTGCGACTGTGTGAAATTCATTAAATGTGAAACTACTGGTCTGGTGACATATAGAGCAATGTAAAAGGAAACGTGTTTTTTTGTTTGTCTCTCTCTCTCCTTTTTCTCTGAGCCAGCTTCGAGAAAGCCTTGCCCATCTCCTCTGATTCACTGCTTTTTATCACCCGTGGTTCTTTTTTCTTTTCTTTTCTTTTCTTTTCTTTTCTTTTTTAAGTGTGTATTCATTCAAAGCCGAGCGGACTGGAGTGAAAGTTGCCGCACGTTCCCGTTAGGCTATGTAGACTATACGGCAACCAGGCTCAACCAATTAAAAAAAATTAAAAAAAGAACAAAAAAGATAGGCCTACAAGGCTTTTAACCCACCCATGTGGTCCTGATTCGGTTCTTTGCAACGACAAACTAACTAAACCGCCCATATAGCATAGCTGAGAGTCTTAGAGACTAGAGGAGATCTAATGTAGTCTTCGCTACGCCGCATTATGCGTTTAACCTTGAAAGGGTAGCATGCGCCTTGCCCAATTTAAAAGTCCATAAGCCTAAACTACGCCGTGCCTGCCGCGCTGGTTAAAATCCACAATTGTCACACTCCCCTAGGAAACGAAACAATTTAAAGTTGAAGTGTTTATCTTTGTTTGGCTCTAGCTGAAGGTGTCAAACACAATAACGGTGTTAGTAAGACATAGAAAAGTGTTAAGTAAAAACTAAAACAGACATTTTTTTCTTTAAACGCAACAACAATGCATTATTTAATTTCTAATTTTCTAACGTACATCCTATCAGTTAGGGTCTGAGGGCCTACTAGCGCCTAAACCTGATAATTACAAATATCATGAAATAATTATAATTACAAATATCATGAGATAATTACAAATATCATGAGATAATTACAAATATCATGGGACAATTACAATTATCAAGGGATAATTACAATTATCATTGCAAAATTGCAAATATCTTCGAGTGATCATGTTTATTAATTTTCAGTTTGGGCTCTAGCCATCCGCCTGGAAATGCGACAAAACCAAAAGTTGTAATTATCACAAAATAATTACAATTTTCACTTTATAATTACAATTTTTACGTGATCATGCTTAATCCGGGATAAGGCGGCTCACTAGCGCCAAATTTTGAATGTACAGGTATCAGTGATATTGGTAATTAACATGCGTTCTGTGTAATTCACATATATGACTAGCGTTAAAAAAAAAAAATGCTAATTACAAATATTGACTAGCGTCAAAAAAATGCTAATTACAAATATCATGGAATAATTACAAATATCAACGACATATTTACAATTAACACGTACAACTTGTAATTATCAAGTGAAAATTACAATTGTCGGTTTTGGCGCATTTCCAGATAGAGATTGCTCGAGCCAAAACTGAAAATTAAACATAATTTTTGAATGATAATTATAAATATCCTTTGATACTTGTAATTGTTCCATTATATTTAATTATTTATAAATTATCTAATTATTATTTGTAATTGTCACGAGAGGCTAATTTGAATCCAGCACTAAGTCTTCTCCCTCTAAACATTCATCCTGCCTTGGCCTTTGTAACTTAAATTCGAGGTCTAGAGGATGACAGCAGTTAGAATTGTTCTAAGCATATGTAGGCTAAATCTTCACTAGGTAGGCCGTAACATAAGCCAGCTGACCTATATCCGTCAACCCCCGCGCGATGGCGCAAAGGATCACGGGATATCGCGCGCTTTATCTCTTTCAGAAGACTATGCAGGTGACGAGTGAAATTCATTCATCGCAGTATAGCCACAGCTTGACATTGTCAAAACGGTAAATGATCAATCTTTTGTTTCACCGCGATTTATTGATATTATTATTGGATTATGCTTGTGAAGTCTTGCCATGTTTTATTGTGAATGTTAGTAAAACTTTGCTTGACCACGTGGCTGACCCATGCGACCGGTTTTCGAGACCACGAGGTAGCCTCTACTGGCCAACTGTTGTTTCTCCTATTTGTATTATTGCAGACCAGTGGATGTACCAGAGAAAGTGTATATTATTAATTACTTCTTCCTGTGTTTTTTTTTAGCCATGATGTAGGCTTGGTCCGCGGCATGAGATAGACCTTACAGAGAGTCATCCCAGACACGCAGCATGCAAAAATTGAGCAGAGAGCACTCAGCTCCAATAGCTCAGTAGTCAACAAACAAGACGAGGAGACACCGGCACCGCACCTCGAAGCTAAGTCCATAGAACAAGTGCACGAACACTGATCTATAGGGACTGTACGGTAGTCCACTCTTCCTGAAAACGAACATTAGGCAAAACCAGAACAAAGCCCAAGGATGACTCAGTAGCCAATATCGAGAACAGTAGCAGAATAGATCCATCAAAGATCTACCCATTCTCCGAACCACTCGAAGTGACTGTTAAGCTAATCCTAATTGTATTGCGTTTTTGACATTTAAGTTAATATAGTAGTTAGATAATTAGATATAGAGTAGAGCTAGTGTGTCAGTGAATCTTTTACACGTTTTCCCTATCTCTGTAATCCCATCCTCACACAGACCGGGCCAAACATATAAATGTATTAAGATTAGTCATATGGCGATCTAACTAGCCGATCCCCGCAGACGAAAGACGAGTGGGTAATAGCATTCCATTGTGCAGAGCCCAGCAACAACAGAATCCACCATCACAGTAATTATCAAGTATTGGCGCTAGAAAGGCGTGGCAAATACTGATAATTATTCATTAACACTGTGGATTACCGGTGTTACGTTGAGAAGCGCGCGATGGTGCGTGTGGGACGCGCGCAATAGATCTGATCGTTGGTTTTTTTGGCAAAGCATGCAATAATAGAGTGTATTTACCTTTGATTTGATTTTGCGTTGTTGTTAAAAGAAGTTTGGTATAATGTTGATAATTTTAGTTGATCGATATTATTTGAGAATTTTCTAGAGTTGGTTGTTTACTATCGATCGAAGTTTCGCGATAAATGTAGTAACAGCTGAGAAGTTCTTTTATGATGAAGAATGTTGTATGACGTAAGACAGTGATGACGAAGTTTGTTTTTATTGGTTGTGGTGCATCACGCTGGAGTGTTCTAAATTTTTCTGGAGTATAGAGAGACGTACTATATATGTAATTAAGGCACTGTTTCAAAAAGAGAGTTGAAAAGTTGAAAGTTGTAGAAAAAAACCTGAAAAGTGATTGAGCGATTGTATGCAGTTGTTGATGTACGCTGAATAAAGTTGGGAAACTTCATACGACGACTCCGTGCCTTGTTGCTGAGTGAACAGGTTGCGTGGATAAACGAATCTGAGTTACACTTATCAGGATTCAAGCATTGGGGCTGAATTAACTCGTATGACGGCCTACTGGTGCCAAAACCGAGAGTTCCATTATCATGAGATAATTGAAATTAACACGGAACACTGGATGATCATGTAGATAAAAGCACCTTATAATTCGGCGTTCCCAAAGAACATTTCCCGTCAAAGTTAACAGTATCCTACCCTATCCCGTAACTCGAAGGCCGTTGGGGCACCACCGATGATCATTTAACCAGCGTACGTATTCCATCTTTCTCTGTCCTCAGCAACCCTCATGGCTTCGCTCAGTGTCTGTCGGACATCGTCATTTTGCCCCTAAATATTTGAAGCTGTTCACCGTGTTGAGGGATTGGCCTTGGACTTTGATGTCCGTGTTGATGCCATTGGTGTTGTTAGTCATCATTTTGATCTTCTCTGCACTTATTTCCATTCCAAAGACCCTGGAGGTGGTGTCAAGCCTCTGTACCAGTTGTTCAAGGTATTAATTGTTTCGCTTCAGCCAAGCCATGCCATCCGCAAAACGGAGGTTGGAGATTGCTCTATCCCCATATGCTCACTGTTCCTTCATGATCTGCAAGGGCATCTGACATGATAGTTGCCATCTAGAAAGATGTTGGAGTGTTGGAGAGAGTATGCATCCTTGAACGACTTTCAAGTTATGGGATAGATATGATAGCATAGGAATGTCATTATTATAGGCCACAGAGTCGAACTGTTCAATCTGTGTGTGTGTGTGTGTGTGTGTGTGCGCGCGCGCGTGTATGTATGTGGGTAGGTGTGCTTGTCCAGCTACCCGATGGTGCCAACAACAATAATAACATGATTGTGAGCAAAGGCAAGGTAAATTTCTTCACAAGTTTGATCGCGACTTAAGACGCACTTTAAAATGCTCAGTGTCACAGGTGAAATTAAAGTTCGGTATGTCAGCAAAGACACAGAAATTAACCCTCGCGATATCTCCATCTCTTCAACTCTCCATCCCACCCTCTCTATTTTTAATCTGAATAAACTTCGCCACCTCTACCACCACCGCCATCTTCTCTCTGTCTGATATCGTCTTATTTATCTACAAGGAAATTTAACATTCAAAAGTTGATGACAACCAACATCGTATTTCAAAATACCACCAAGAGGTTAGTTAGTTAGTTATTCATTGCTTACAGGATCCAGCGGGCTGCAAAGAGCCGAATCAGGACCACAAAATGAAGACCACAACTTCGCTAAAAGAGGATTCACCCCTGATCCGCCAAAACAACCCTAGTGGTAACACTGAAGGCACACCACCAGCCAGTCACTTTACAATAAAGACATCCCATGCAGGGGATGCTGAGGCTATACTCTAATTTATCGAATCCCCGTTTACAAAAACAAAATAGAATACAAACATCATTATAAAATATCAACAAAACACATACATATAAAATGCCTACATTGCCAAATAATAAAATCATAGGAAGCCCCAGTGACCATTTGGCAGAAAGCATCCAATATTCCCAAGCTGATCCAACAGACCTCACACACAAATGAGGAGTTTTGTCATGGAAAAGTTTTCAAGAAAAAAGGTAGGTGACTGGTCTAGCGAAGAAGAAGATAGTATGGTAGATTGATAGAACAGAGTTGGAATGAGAAAGAACAAATGAGAAAGACAGCGACAGTGGGAATTTAAAGCACTAAATTTCAAGAAAATGGGGATACTATTTATACTAAAAACCCCGGCACCCCCACGGGGGATCCACCGAGAGGACAACGAAATATACTGGTTCAGATGGTTTAAAAGAAACCATCTTCTTCTTCTGCTTCATCTTCGTGATACCATGTCTAGTCTATATATGAAGAAAGATTTCTTTTAAAATCATATCTACCTGATATTGAGAGAATGTTTCTGCAGATCAAAATGTCAGCTGTAATGTTTATTTAATTTAAACTTTATGGAATTACTGCTCTAGAAGGTGTACAAATCCTTTTAAGGTACAAAGGCAACAGCATTGCATGGTGCATGGATAACAACAGCAGATAAGATAAGAATTGCCTAAGCATGAAAAAGAAAGGAATTTTCTTCAGAATGGTTTTGGTGTTGTAGTTTTTAAAAGTCTAATAACCATGTTTGGTAGTGTGAATAGAAATAATTAATGACAGAAAAAAACTGACTAGTTCAAATATTTTTTATCTGATTACTTGCAGTAAAACTAACAGGTGTTAGGCTCGATACAATTTTTTTCTAGAGCATGCTTACACGTTGCGAACTCTGACAAAAATGTTTCTACTTTATTTATGCATTGCTTTCCTTAGATGAAGGTAAAGAGGCATGCGTGAAAAAAATAACATGAAATCAAGCTGAAACAATCAAGCTTTAAAATCTTTTATTTGTGAACATCATAATTCAACATTCAAATATCACACATTGGCCACAAAAACAACAACAAATCTAAACTATTATTCAATGCTCGTGATAATGATGATGGTAGCAGTAGTAATGATGATTTTTCCAGTTTGATGATGACAATGTGTTCGTAGACTTCAAAAAGGCGTTTGACCGAATCTGGCATGCAGCTCTGTGGGCAACCATGAGAGTGTACAACATCAGCCCTAAAATTATTGAAGTCATCAAATGCCTGCATGACAAGGCTACCAGTGCAGTCCTCCACAACAGCGCCATCGGAAACAGGTTCAGAACAACAACCGGCGTGCGTCAGGAATGCCTACTCTCTCCAACACTCTTCAACATCTTCCAAGAGCGCATCATGTCAGATGCCCTTGCAGATCACCAAAGCACAGTCAGCATAGGGGGAAGAGGTCGTCCCCTATACGCTAATGTGTCCGGGGACGTTAATCTACCCAAAAAATAAATAAAAAAAAGAGGGGGAAGAGCAATCTCCAATCTTTGTTTTGCGGATGACATTGATGGATTGGCTGGAGAGGAACAAGAACTTGAACAGCTGGTACAGAGGCTTGACACCACCTCCAGATCTTTTGGAATGGAAATAAGTGCAGAGAAGACCAAAATGATGACCAACAACACCAATGGCATCAACACGGACATCAAAGTCCAAGGCCAATCCCTCAACACAGTGCATAGCTTCAAATATTTAGGAGCCATTGTATCAGACAATGGGTCCCAACAGGAAGTTCTCTCCCGGATCGCACAAACAACTGCTGCCCTGGTGAGATTGAAGCCAATTTGGAAAGACAGGACCATCCGTCTACATTCCAAGGTAAGGCTGCTGCGCTCCCTTGTCATCTCCATCTTCCTATATGCTTGCGAAACATGGACCCCCACAGCAGATCTCCAACGAAGAATACAAAGCATGGAGATGAGGTGCTACAGAAGACTTCTGGGCATTTCCTATACCCAGCACATCACCAATGACGAAGTCCGGCAGACCATTACACAAGCCATTGGACAACACGATGACCTGCTCACAGTGGTGAAAAAACGTAAACTCCGATAGTATGGCCACGTCACCAGATTTTCAGGTCTTGCAAAGACCATCCTGCAAGGCACAGTTCAAGGAGGTAGAAGAAGAGGGAGACCGAAAAAGAGGTGGGAGGACAACATTGGAGAATGGACTGGTTTGACACTGAGCGAAACAATCAGGGTTGCTGAGGACATGGAAAGATGGAGTATGCTGGTTAAACGATCATCTGTGGTGCCCCTACGACCTCCGAGTTACGGGATAGGATAGGATAGGAATGTTGGTGTTGATGATGATGATGACGACGATGATGATGATGAAAAAAATAAGAGAGGAGGATGACAGTAATGATCACAGTAATAATGATGTTGATGACAATGTTTGAAAGATGATAATGAGCTTTTATCTGTAGCTAAAATAACTAGTGATGGCAGCCTAGAAACAAGCACTTGCACTGAGTTCATACATACACTTTTTGCACTCTACAATTCCACTCGGCATATAAAAAATTACGGCTTCTTTGTCAGCATACATTGTATTTGTGGGCCCTAGCAAGGCAAAATTCTTTATTGATCATCAATGCTTCCAATGATAGCATCAGCACACTGCACAGAGCGTCACACTGTCTCCACATTGGACATGAAGTCTCGCAGTTGCTCTCTGCTCATAAATTGCGTTTCTCCACTGCTAGTGTCGATCACTTCCACCTGGCAAGGCTGTGCAAGAGCCTGTTTGGTGTGAAACAATAAGAACAAAAGCATTGTTAGCATAAAGACAATTTACAACAAATACTGCAGTGGTTGGGGTCCAAAGTCCATTGATAAATCAAGGTAATAGTAAATCAAAAAGATACTAGCTGTCTCAATAACAATACTGTAGTGGTATGCTTGGTCCCGAATTAGCAATGTTAGTGAATAGAGATAAAATAAAACACAAATAAATAAATAAATAATAAAAGTTAAAATAAATACATAAAAGTAATGACTGAAAAATAAATAAATAAATAAACAGTATTTTGCACTGATATACCTTGATACCTTGGCTGTTATTACACAGGAATAAAATTGCTACTGTACAAAGGTTGTGAGGTGGTAACATGACTTGTAGAATGTACATGTACATAAAACCTGGCCTCATCAGAAAACAAAACCAATTCCTTCAGTGGGTTAATATATTGGCAGGTAAATAATGTGCTGGCGAATACACATGTCATTACAGAGCAATGGAACAGTGCCTCACGATAAGCTGCCGGGATTAGTTAAATTCAATTATCTGCTAGTACAGAGGATGTGGTACGTACTTTCCTACTTGACAGTAAGGTAACGACTCCTTAAAGAAAAGTATACATGTACTTGTAGAGCGCTGGAGGCCTTTTCCAAGGCTTGTTTGTCGCTCCATTAAATTTGAAAGTTCCTTTCTTAGTTACATGCATGACTTTACTGCTGGCAATCAGGAATATACAGCTCGAGTGAATCTAGGTCTAGGTCTTCTTCAGGCTACTGTTCAACAAAAGGAAAATGTCAGCTAACACTAACAGTAACAGAATATGTTTGAATTTTAATAAGATTTTTCTCCAATAAGGGGCATTGGTTTGTTTTCTTACTTTTGCTACATTTTTTTATTTTTTTTTTGAGTGTGCGTTTGTTTATCTTCTCAATTAAAACTATTTTACAAACATTTGTTTTGTATTTTATTTAATTTCATTTCATTGTTTTTATATAGCGCTTTTTTAAGTTTAAGAGATGCTCAAGGCGCTAGCTGATATAGGATTTAACTAAAGGCATCTGAGGCGCCCACTTCTGGTCTTTGGGCACATAGTCTGATGCCCAGACAACAGAGCAAAATCCTGGGCGAACAGGTTTCGGGGAGAAGGGACCTAGCGTTTGCTGGGTGTATGTGTGCAGCCGGCACTCACCCTTCTAGGACATGAGCATAGGATCTTTAAAGTCAGTGCGATGGAATGCATGCGCCACACAGACTAGACCTTGAATTATATGTCATCCAAAATTATATTATATTGAAATCATGGGTGAATTTTTGCTTTTAAAAGAAATCTTCATATCATTTACCTTTTTACCAAGAGCAACAATGTATGGGTAGCCTATGCGCGAAGCTTCGTATATTCTGCGCCCTATGCTGAACTTTGTTCGGTCATCGATGACAATTTCATTGTTCATGTTGGGCAGATTAGAAGACAGATCATCGCTGATTTCTTCTGCTAGTCTGAAGTACAAGTCTGACTGGAAACCTTCCTGAGAAAAACAAAAGTCAAAAACTTCAAAAATGCAACCAGCGAATACACACACACAAAAAAAACAACAAACAAAATTTTTAATCATCAATGTATACACACAGTTATTACTTTGTGCTAATCTTTATATGAACGTAAGCTGTCGTTGACTCTCTTTCTGCTTCTCCAAACCAAAAGATTTAACAATTGAAAATAAAGTTGACATAAAACGCAAACCTTTTCCACAAAGTTTACAAGATTTTAAGTTTAAAAAAAAAAATTGTCTGCATTATTTTCTATGGTAAAACTAAAAGGCATCCATCAGTATTGAGAGACCATGGATTTTGGCATCTAGGCGTTGGTCCAGGTACAAAGTCTCGCACAACTGAAAAGGCCAATGCGAGAGTGGCAGTCCCTCCCACACTGCCAGCAGGTGAAGGTTGACACTGGTCTGGATGGCTGACTGCGAGTCTTTCCCTGTGGCCTCTTTTCATCCAACTGCTGAGCAAGGGCCACCTCGACGTGGAAAAGGCATTGCTGCACTGCCTGTCCCCACAGGCAACAGCTTCCCAAGTCTTTGAGATCAACCTCCAGAACCTTCAGGTCTCTTTTGCATGCGTCCTTGTATTTTCTATAAATTTAGTATAATTATGCTGTTATTCGACAGTAGCAAAAGATGATGCAAAACGTTCACTTACATACCTGAATTTACTGGAGTGGCCGCTGTACATGTTTATCACATTTGTGTGCTACACAGTGTACAAAAATCCTAACAACACTACAACATTTATCAAGGAAAAGTCGTCTTTGGGGCAATATTATGTAAGTCAAGATAACATGCCTTGGCTTATGTAATGTCAACATGTCAGTTCAAATCTTGCTGGTCTGATATGCCTCCATACCATTTTCTGTTCCTACCTTCTGAGGAATGATGCAAACTTGGTAGGGTGCAAGTATGGATGGCCACCGAAGCTGTCTCTCTTTGGAAAGCACTTCAATTGATGCTTGCAGGATTCGTGTCACGCCCAATCCAAAACAGCACATGTTCATGGGCCTAAAACCAGAGCAACAAAGAAGGTGGCCACAGTAGTATTTTGTTTAATTTAATTTAATTTAATTTTATATATTTTCTTTAAAATTTTATTTTACCTTATTGTCCCTTTTTCATAGGAAAATTCTGGGCCGCCTCCCATGATGAAAGCGTAGTTGCAGCCTGTGGCGCACCCAAACCCAACCTACCTAACATTAGTTGTGATTTTGAAATTTTGCTGGGGGAGCAAACCGGAGTACCCGGAGAAAACCCACGAGACGTTGCCCGAGTCGAAAATAAATAATATTCGGAGAAACATAACGCCCCGATGCTGGATCGAACCCACACCTGTCAGGCGCCATTGGTTTCTGGCCTGTGGACAAGGCAAGTTAGTCCCGCCTTAGCCCACTTGGCCACAACGCTCGTATGGAGATTTACCAATTATTCATTGTGTCTGAAATTTGCTGGGATGTCCATTACACTGGAACTCATGTGATTGTGCACTGCAGCTTCTTGAACTTTGACAACTCACTCCTGAAGTGTATGAATACAGCCTTAAAGTGTCAAGTTCAATGTGATCGTGCAGGCAACAGCCAAAGGTCCAACAGGCTGAGGAATCCGCTAAAAGTAAAGGGAAATCCCTTCAAATGGCAGACAAAACAAAGAACTGTTAAAACGTATATGGTGGTGGTGGTGGTGGTGGTGGCGGTGATGGCGGTGAACCCGTGGCTCACCAAATTTGCTACTTAAATGGCTCTAGGTGACGGTTCAACAGTGAATTTGTTACTTAAGGTGTGAAAATGTCACTTTAAAGTTGATCTGTTACTTTGTGAATCTGCTACTTATTGCTGATTTTTTACCTATTGTGAATCTGTACTTAAATTGTTATCCACTGCCACTGAAACTTAAGGTGATATGTTACCCATGTTGAATCTGTACTTAAATCTTTTCCACTGCCATTGTTACTTACATGTGAATCTTTTCCTACAGTGATTTGTAACTTTAGCCACTTTTGTGAACCTTTACCTTTAGTGATTTGTAACTTTATTTCCATCACCATAGTTGCCTAAATGTTCAGTTAGTTATCATTATATTGAGCTAATAGTGTAATAATATGCACATCTTCATCAAATGCCTGACTTCTGTTCTAGAACTAATTTCTGCCTACCGTCATCAGAATTAGCTGCAGTGAATAAAATGAGCTGTGTGTATGTATTATACCAGTATGTGTGTCATCAATATGTTCCTTCTCAGTGCCTTGTGTGCAAGCCAACATTGTGTGCGTGCGTGTGTACAAAGTGAATGTTCTGAATTGCCTGATAAAGGATTTTTTTTAATTATTGAGAAAGCGAGCTGCATTATGTTTACAATACTTGTTTACATGCGCCTGTGTTTGAGAAACAAACACCGATCCATTAACATTAGACAGCAGCCCCTAGTTTGTCAAACAGGGGTAAATAAACTGGAAACGAGTATGATAATAACGTATATGTTTTGGAGATATTGGAAAGATTTTGCTATTTTTATAGGTCTTACAAAGCCTCCAGATAGAGATGTACAATTTGTGGAATGTTTTCTGCAACATTTATAAAACTATTAGAAAAATCAATTGCGAAGCAATCAGGTAGGCAGTAGGAAATGGTGACAGGTGTTATGATTTTTTTACCTGTCGATTATTGAGTGTATGCATTGATTGCAGCCAATGAGATAGTTGTGCATGCTAATTTTACAATGCTTGACTAGTATTATTTTTTCAGAGCATTCCCATCATCCTAATCACTGCATTTCGGACTTTATTAACAATTTTACTAATTTACCTCTGATTACTGATTAAAAATTAATATTGACAGACCCACAATAAGCAGAAACTCAAAATAATATATTTACTGCATAGTAGTTCGTACATTCAACCAACAACACTTTCTTAAACTTTCAAGCTGTTCAATGCAAAAATAAGATAATTTTATTATTTTAGTACAGGTACCCATTTTCTGGCACTTTTATAAAAACAATTTACAGGACTGAGGTCTGTTAAGTAGTAAGAGCACTACAAGATGCTAAGAATTAAATATCCATGTGGAAGTGTGCATTTGTTTTACTTCTTAAAACAACTTTTTCTAGTATTTTAATGTCCAGTGGAAGGATGCAGGTTGTTGCAGATTTACAATGTTTTACCGCTTCACAGAACAAAATCCTATGTATTTTGATTTTATTGGGTAATAAAGTGTCATGAGTGTAAAATATATTTGTTTCAAGTAACAATCTTAATATGAACCCTATAGATATGATTTGTGTGATGTTATTAAAATTATTAAACATACACACACACACACATACAAACATACAAGGTTCATACCACAACGAGATTTGGTTTTTAATTTGGTAATTTTATTTCACCAGTAACCAAGGCAACAAGAACATAACTCATCTTTTGCGGCTGCAATTACACCAAAGGTAAATTTACATATAAACAACTAAAGGAACGCATTACATTTGATAATGTAACACCTCATGCATTGATTAATCACATTTGTAACAATCAAGCAATAACCTTTAATAAAATTAATATAGGTAACGACGGTTATGTTTACAGATGTTTGCAAAATTACATTACATGATTATTGCTTTAGTTCCAGCGGACTCTTCCGAGCCAAATCAGGACCAGTATAGCCGAATCAGGACCACAAAATCAAGGCCACAACTTTGCTAAAAGAGGACTCGCCCCTGATCCGCATAAAAGATCTGCTGAAACAACCCTAGTTGCAACACTGAAAGCACTCCACCAGCCGGTCACTTTACAATAAAGATATCCCACGCAGGGGACGCTGAGGCTATACTCTAATTTATCTAACCCCTGTTTACAAAAACAAAATAGAATACAAACATAATTATAAAATATCAACAAAACACATACATATAAAATGCCTACATTGCCAAATAATAACATAGGAAGCCCCAGTGACCATTTGGCAGAAGGCGTCCAATATTCCTTAGCTGATCCAACAGACCTCACACACAAATGAGGAGTTTTGTCCCAGAAGAGTGTTCAAGAAAAAAGGTAAGTGATTGGTCTAATGAAGAAGAAGATAGTATAGTAGATTGATAGAGCAGAGTAGGAATGAGAAAGAACAATGGAGAAAGACAGCGACAGTGGGAATTTAAAGCACAAAATTTCCAGAAAGTGGGGTTACTATTTATACTGAAACCCCCGGCACTCTCCACGAAAGACCCCCGATTCATATAAAAGATCTGCTGAAACAACTCTAACCGTAACACTAAAAGCAGTCCACCAGCCGGTCACTTTACAATATTAAGCTTCCCATGCAGGAGACGCCGAGGCTTTACTCCTTAATTTATCAAACCCCTGTTTTTTGATTGATTGATTGATTTTTGCTTTAGGTCCAGCAGACTCTTCCCGAGCCAAATCAGGACCGGACAACCCCCAATCCGCATAAAAGATCTGCCGAAACAACCCTAGTGGGAAAATTGAATGCCCTCCACCGGCCAGTCACTTTACAATAAAGACATCCCACGCAGGGGACGGCTGAGGCTTTACCCCAACTACTCGAACCCCCGGTTACAAAAACAAAATAGAATACAAACATCATTATAAATCATCAACAAAACACATACATATAAAATGCCTATAGTGCTAAATAATAACATCATAGGAAGCCCTAGTGACCACCCGGCAGAAAGCGTCCAACACTCCCAAGCTGATCCAACAGACCTCATACACAAACAAGGAGTCTTGTCCAGGAAGAGTTTTCAAGAAAAAAGGTAGGTCATTGATCTAGCGAAGAAGAAGATAGTATAGCAGAGTGATAGGACAGATCAGGAATGGGAAAGAGCAAATGAGGAAGACAGTGACAGTGGGAATTTAAAGCACTAAATTTCCAGAAAGTGGGGATACTATTTATACTGAAACCCCCGGCACTCCAACGGGGGTACTGTTGCCGCAGTGAATCAGTCATGCCTACAAAGGCAAGACAGGTTTTCAACTGGGGCTTTCACTTTTCCCTTTATAGGTTAGAACAATCTACAGTGGCAAGATTGCTCAGGACCCCAAGGGGTAAAACCCCCGTTTACAAATACAAAATGGAATATAAATAGGTAGTCAAAAGCCATTTTTAAAAAATGATTTCCTCATCACAAAACTGACATAGATTTAAAGAGCTTTTCATTCTGAACACAGTGGTACAGTGGAGTCCACCTATAACGAACCTTGGAATAACGAACACCCGCGATTAGCATACTACCATCCATTTCCCGACACACTCCCTTCTTTGTCTTACTATTTAATCCCTTCCTATAACGAACAAATCCAGCTAGGCAAATAACGAATCTCCGCTTGTAACGAACACTGTGTGTATTCCCTTGGCCTACTTTGCCTCATTTGGCTCATCGCCAATAGCGAATAGCAGCAGAAGCATGCCAGTTCGTACATAAGTCAACCAGGCATTGAAGTCATAACTGTCATTGGCTGCTATAAATAGCCTTGAATGAAGTCATTGTTGATAAACTTCGTAGGCCTAGATCGATCTACGTACTGTATGTTGTGATGTGTACTCATCACCGGTGTGTACTTCCGTTTACAGTACAAATCTCTACAGCGAATCCCGCTTGTAACGAACCCGAAATTCCCCCCCTTGAGATTCGTTATACCCGGACTCCACTGTATATTTTTTTTCCCCATAGGACAAATAGGTAAAAAGTTATTAATGTTTGAAAATGCCGAATGTTGGTGTTTTTTTGGCAACGTTTTGGAATTGAAGAAATTGACAACTTTGGAGTCTCAAAGTGAAGCCAATATTGATACCAGGAAGCTGATTTTTGACAGGTAACCCCTTCATATGTTATACTCCAAGCCCAATTTTCTTCAGGCCTCTCCCATGTAATGTTCAGCCGTTTTGGTGCTTCAAAGTTGGGAAATCATCAAATTCGCAGTGCGCGCCGGCAAATTATAGGCCTACTGGTGTGCTACTACGCTCAGCACGCGTGTCGTTGAACAGGCCTACGAGTACGCAATGACCGCAAGAATTCCCGAACACCGTTTGGGTAGGCTTTTCTACGGCAAAGCGCTCCGCGATACAGTAATGCACAAATTAATAAATACCCTAGTTTTATAAAGGAAAGTCTGCTCTTTATTTCTTGCTAAGTTTTAAACTTCTAGTTAAAATCAAACTTACATCAAAACCGCTTTATCCACTTTGTTCGGCTCGTAACAAAACTTTTACACACGAGAGCCCCACAATACCTATATGTAAATGAAGCTAAGTATCCGAACTTCTCATTGGTTCTTATTTTTAGGCCATCCAATGAAGTATCGCAAAGCACTTAGACTTTGAAACGAGCCCCTCTCAGCAAACGACGCTGACAACTTTTTCCGCACCGCCATTCAGCGCTCGGATAGGGGCGTATTCAAAAGCTGTTTTCTCGGAATCTTTCGCATAAACATGCATTAAAAACAACACAGATGTAAAGATAAAGCTTTCAATTTTTATTTGAATACAGCCACTGTTCGTTTTGATGCAGTTTTACATTAATAATAAGTGTTGAAAGTGAAGTGAAAACTGAGTCAAAACTGCCGACCGGACAAGAGCCAATGAAGGGCTTGGAGTACCTAATATAAACATCAGTAATAAATACTGACGAAATACATACATATAACATGCCTACATTGCTAAATAATAATACCATATATTAGACCATTTGGCAGAAAGCGTCCAATACTCCCAAACTGACTCAACAGATCCCATACAAAAATGAGGAGTCATGGGAGTTTTAAAAACAAAAGGTAGGTAACTGGTCTAGTGAATATACATGTAGTAGATTGATAGAACAGAGTAAAAATGAGAAAAAAACAATGGAGGAGAAAAACAGCGACAGTGGGAATTTAAAGCACGACATTTTCAGAAAGTGGGGATACTATTTATACTGAAACCCACAGGGGGTCAACTAAACAGAAAATCATTGCAATGAAACATTGTCAAACACTTTGATTAAACAACAATCAAAATTAAAATAAACTCCAACACAGTTGGAAAAAAGTGAAGTTTTGTTGAAAATGTTCACTCTTTGACTAACATTTGTTGACCCAATGACTTTGACGTGAAGGCATTCATTCACTGCATGATCATTTATGAGAAAAAGTCGCCGTCACTGAGTTTCATATTCACCCACACTCTTTTTTTTCAAAGGCAAATTCATAGTTAAAAGTATATGAGGTTTTTGGATTGGATTAAAAAATAAATAAATCCACACAAACACATTCGTTATGATGAAAGAGTAAGAAAAAAAAAGTGAATTAAAAAAAGGGGTAAAACTATGTGTATGTAATCAATATATTTCATAAAATTAAATTTTGATACATCAAATTACAGTGTTGGCCATGCAACACAATGACACTTGACCAAGGCGCATTTTTCATGTTACAACCAGAAAGAATGATTCCCGAGATCTGATCAAGATTTAGAAACACAGAACTGAAACACACATTCATGTTATTACTCAAAAATGCTAAATGTACAAATAAAGGGTTTTCCATGCAACATAGTGAAAGGTAGCTAAGGCGCATTTTTCATGTTACCACCAGAGGCAGAGAGAATGATTCCTGAAATTTTATCAAGATTTAGAAACATGTAATAACGCAAACACACATTCATGTTATTACTCAAATTGAACAGGTTTAGATTATGCTTATGTTTTTAGGTGCACCTCTCATACCATGGTCATTTACCAAGCTTACCCACACAAATACGCAAACATTTTGAATTACGTACGATACAATAGAAAAATGCAGAGTACTGTCTCCTTATAGGGATGGAGTGGCCATATCCAATCTTAAATCCATTACCTTCTGCTGAAACTGGCAATGAAATCATGAGCTCAACCAACTTGCACTAATAACGTCGAGACGTTTGTTCACACAAAGGTCTACACTCAGTGCCAAGCTTGATGTTTATCTGGGGTGCTGGCAGCACTCAGTCCATTTGCCAAATTTGGAGTAAACTAAAGGGAAAAGCCCCTATGACTCACATGCTCTTAATGGAACTCACAATATTTTACATGAAAATAAGTGTTCAGAAAAAACAAAATGAATCGGGGTCATTAAAATTTAAATACCGACTTTGTTCTTTCTATGCTCTTGACCTTGACCTCCGGCTCTAATACACTAATGTACTATCAATTAAACTACAGCAGAAGTTGTGCAAAAAACAAACACAAAAAGCGGTGACCTTGGGATGACCTTGACCTTCAGCAACTTTAACCTTGGGATGACCTTGAACCTCATGTGACCTCTCATGCATGTCTGATCAAATAACACAATGTTGTTGCATACTATATCAAATGAACAGCCATTCCACTGTACAATGGCCTACCTCATTTATGTATGCTTTTCCAAGGCCTAAACCCACCTTGATCTTCAAGATCATGCGTCAAATAATCATAAGTTCAGTATTAATAACCTAGAAAAAAAATGTGAAATTTTGTGAACAATTGTTTTTTTAAAACCAATATTTGTTGATCCAGATAATTTGAGGTCTCAAGTTTGGTTCTGATAGTTGACATAGGTTTTGAGAGAAAAATAATACAAATAATCCACTTGCATGTATTGCCAGACTGACAGTTGTTTTTTTTAATGTCATTTTTGGACTATTTCGAACTTGTCTCGTACAGTTTGGCGAAAAAATAAATTGGGGGGGGGGGGGGGGGGGAGGGGGAGGGAGGGGCGAGTAAACAGACTCACATTATTATGTATGCGAATCAAAAGTTCTGTAAATCACTTTCAGCACCCCTGTTTATACAAATCACAACCCTGACTTTTAAACTATTAGGTATCATGTAACTTGAAAACCATTAACACTATTGTCTTTCCTTCAGAACACATCGATATCTCTAGTGAAGTTTTTTCCCTTTGTTATTTATGTATACCTTTGTAAAAGCTTCCTTCAAATCTAAAAAACATAATTCACAGTCTACTAGCAATTATTATAAAGACAAAAGGTTTGAATAAACCAGTTAAAAAGTACGTCTTTTGGAAAATTATCTACTGTTAACACCAACTTTCTGTCCTTTGATAATTAACACAGCTGATGACCACACAACTTCTGTGCTGGCATCCTATCCTAGATTTGTATTGATGTATATACACTAACTTATGTTCCAGTTATACTTGAGCGAAACACTGCATTTGTTTCATGGATGGATATACATTAACCATAAATCAGTAAATGTGTCTTGGGTAGATTAGGTTTAAATAACTTGTTCGAGTCCGTGTGATTACTTTTTATCTTTCATTTTATCTGCTTTTTTCCTGTACTCCAGTCTAACCCTGTAGTACAACTGCTTTTTGGTGTACTGAGAAAACAGGTCTTGAAATTGAAGACCAGCTGCTTTGATCTGTGTCATGACATCTTCACATTTAACTGGTTTCCCATCTGACAGTCGTTTTTCTATTAGTGGATAGCAGCATCTCAAAACTCTCTCTTTGTCTGCATCACTGAAAACTTCTGCCCGACCAAACCTTTGGGTGTTGTTTTGTGGTTGTTCTTTTACAGGAGACTTCGCCACTACTCCTTCACAAAGCCAGCTGGGTACATCCATATTTTCAGCCTCTTCCTGCTTGTCTTCCTCACAATCTTCTGCCGCTTCCTGATGAAGAATATTCTTGAGAACTGCTATCTTGTTTGCATGCAGTCTTTTTATTCAAAAGGTCTTTACCACTGTCCTCTTCACCCCCTGGACTGGTTGGAGGCTCTAAAATAACACATAAAAACTTCATATCAAACAATACACTGGTTAAGTCATCATAAACGGTCTGTTGAGCTGCGGCTGATAAATGACCAATTTTTTCCTAGTTTTGTGATCTTCACAAACTGTAAAGCTACACAGTGTAGTGTCTGCTTATATAAAAAGGTTTTTACTTTACCTTCAGCTCCCCTGTTTATACAAACCACAACACTGACTTTCAAACTATCAGGCATCATGTAATATGAAAACTATCAACACTTTTGTCTTTACCTCTGCAAACATCTCTGTAAAGAGATCTCAGAAGAGAGATGAGGATGCCCCCACCTGTACCTACCCCCCCCCCCCCCCCCTCGATGGACTGTACAGGATGTATGGTGACGGAGGAAGTAATCTACTGTGACTTGAGGCCGATGTAAATTATATTACACAAGTACACATCAGAGAAAATCCCAATACTAGTAACATAGATAAATAAATACATAAATGAATGAATAATATTAAGAGTGCGGTGGGTATATATATACTTCAGGAGTGTGAAAATTACCGCACCGTCAGCCATCCCAGCAAGGTCTTCCTGAAAATAATACTCGACAGGTTGAAACCCCAAGCTGAACAAATCATAGCTGAAGAACAAGCAGGATTCAGGGCAGGGCGAAGTACCACTGAACAGATTTTCAACCTCAGAATAATCTGTGAGAAATACCTACAGCACCAACAACATTTATATCATGTGTTCATAGACTTCAAGAAGGCGTTTGACCGAGTCTGGCATTCAGCTCTATGGGCAACAATGAAAGTGTACAACATCAGCCCTAAAATTATTGAAGTCATCAAAAGCCTGTATGACAAGGCTACCAGTGCAGTCCTCCATAACAGCGCCATCGGGAACCGGTTCAGAACAACAATCGGTGTGCGTCAAGGATGCCTACTCTCTCCAACACTCTTCAACATCTTCCTAGAGCGCATCATGTCAGATGCTCTTGCAGATCATGAAGGCACAGTCAGCATAGGGGGTAGAGCAATCTCCAATCTTCGTTTTGCGGATGACATTGATGGATTGGCTGGAGAGGAACAAGAACTTGAACAGCTGGTACAGAGGCTTGACACCACCTCCAGAGCTTATGGAATGGAAATAAGTGCAGAGAAGACCAAAATGATGACCAACAACACCAATGGCATCAACACAGACATCAAAGTCCAAGGCCAATCCCTCAACACAGTGCATAGCTTCAAATATTTAGGAGCCATTGTATCAGACAATGGGTCCCGACAGGAAGTCCTCTCCAGGATCGCACAAACAACTGCTGCCCTCACAAGGTTGAAGCCCATTTGGAAAGACAGGACTATCAGTCTATATTCCAAAGACTGCTGCTCTCCCTTGTCATCTCCATCTGCCTATATGCTTGCGAAGCATGGACCCTCACAGCAGATCTCCAAAGAATAATACAAAGCATGGAGATAAGGTGCTACAGAAGACTTCTGGGCATTTCCTATACCCAACACATCACCAACGACGAAGTCCGAAAGACCATCACACAAGCCATTGGACAACACTAGGACCTGCTCACAGTGGTAAAGAAACGGAAACTCCGATGGTATGGCCATGTCACCAGATCATCAGGCGTTGCAAAGACTATTCTGCAAGGCACAGTGCAAGGAGGTAGAAGAAGAGGGAGACCGAAAAAGAGGTGGGAGGACAACATTCAAGAATGGACTGGTTTGACACTGACCGAAGCCATCGGACTGCTGAGGACAGAGAAAGGTGGAGTATGCTGGTTAAACGATCATCTGTGGTGCCCCTACGACTTCCGGGATACGGGACAGGATATGATAGGATATATATATATATGTGTGTGTGTGTATGATGTGTGTGTATGTATGTGCGTGTGTGTATGCGTATGAATATAAGCGTACCGTGTGTGTGTGTGTGTGCGGCGGTGAGAGAGACTGTATTTAGCTTGATGTTATACTGAGGGAGGGGTGTTCTAACGTCTTTTTGTTTATATTATTTTCTTTTGCCATGTATGCACTGTGACAATTTTTCCCATGTTTTTGTGGAACAAAGATTTTTTCTTGAATCTTGAAGCTTTTGTCCCTTTGTTATTGATGTCTGCATAGAGGTGCATTTTGGTGACCAAATTTCCCATTACATGGCATGGAGAGATACTTCAGTACTCGCTGGTCTGGGATTAAGAGGATTACAATACTTTTGGTACAAGTGTGCCACCATCAAATTAAAATCATTGTTTTCTTTAAACATTAACCTGTCTGCAAGTGCAAGGGACTAAAATATAAAAAAAGCAAACTCACGATTTTTATTCGAAGACTTGTTCTGAGTAAAATTATACTCAACATCTTCAATCAAGTCATCAGAGTCACCACTTTCTGCTTTCCCATGTTCTTTCTCAACCTGTTTTAAAAGATAAAGTGTAATGAATGTGACAGAGCTCAATTAAAATATTTGTCAAGTGAACACATATTCCCAATAGTTGTTTTCAAAGGTGTAAAACTAAATACATTAAAAAAACAATTTGCACTTTAAAATAAAAAAAAATAAAAAATTAACTATGAAGTCCTATGTATTTTGGAAACTAGAAGAGCACAGCAATATGACTGACATGCTCCTGGCAATATTTAACATGAAAATGAGTGCCCAGGAAAAAAACAACAAAATAAAATGGTGGCATTAAAACGCAAAGACTGATGTTGATCTTTCTATGCTTTTGACCTTGAGATCACTTTACCTCTGCCTCCAAATACATTCATGTACTATCAAACTACAGCAAAAGTAGTTATGTAAAAAAACCAAAAAACGGTGACCTTGGGATGATCTTGACCTTCAGATGACCTTTTATTCATGTCCGATCAAATAACCCATTATTGTTTGCATACTATGGGTTAAAATAAATAAACAGCCATTCCACTATACAAGGACCTCTTTTTTTTCCTGCACTATCTAAAGTATTAAACATTGACTTTTTATTATCAACACAAAAACGGCACATATATTAAAGATCAATCTATCGTCCCTAAATACAAGTTGGATTTGTAAGCTTTTTATCTCTCATAGTTTAGGGTCAAGGTCAATTTAGAATAGATACTAACTGACTTTGGACAGGTCCAGTGACCTAGCTTGACCTTGGAGTGAGGTTAACCAAATTTGTATGGTATACATGTCTCATTGATATCTAACATGCATCAAAGAATCATATGTTCAATATTAATAACCTAGATAAGAGTTTTGTTTTTTAATTTTCATTTTTTGACTAACATTGGTTGACCCTGTGATCTTGACCTTGGAAGTGAAGGCAGTCATTCACTGATCATTTAGGTCTCACGGGTATACACCATCTTACCAAGTTTGGTTGTGATAGTAGAAATAGGTTCTTAGATATTTATTTATTATTATTTATTTTATCATTCTTATTAATCCACTTGCAAGTTTTGCACAGAAGACGGCCGGCAGATTTAGTTTTTTTTTTTTTTAAATTTTGGTGGAAGGGAGGGTAGGAGTGGGGTGGGGGAGTGAGTTAATGAGCGAGTACGTAGATTCACATTGCTATGCATACATGCGAGTCAAAACAAACAAAAAAAAGAGAGAGAGAAAGAGAGAGAGGGGGGGGGGGGTAAATATGCTTATATATATATCTTATAAAGTTATATATATTATATATATATAAGCGGATCCTGATTAAAGGATACACAGCTATATCCCTTGATAACTAACTAAAGGACAAAAATTGGGAAAAAGTGACATTTACAAGGTACATTTTCTTACTCTTTACGACTCAATAACCTGCCTATGCTGGAATGGACATACATGGTTTTAGTGCATACCATTTTGAATTATTTAAGACTTGTCTTGTACAGGTTTCACACAATCCGTATTAAAACATATAGGACTCTCAAGGTGGGCATGCAAGTCCCCCCTCCCCATTTTTGCCCCCCCCCCCACCCCCCAAGGGGTAAATGTTTTGTACTAACAATTAACATTATGATCCTGTGACTTGGACATGGTCATTCAACCACTGATTTTCAAGGTCTAATCAAGGTACATTTTCATGGCCAATGTGGTTAGAATCCATGCCATAGCTTCCAAATAATTAATAAATAACTTTTGCATGGATGGACAGAAAGATGGACAGACTTTACATGTGCATGACTGTCTTTATAATTATTTATGAATGATAATTTCTATAGTGTGCCAAGACTTCCACACCCAACAGATGTGCTCACAGCATATAAAGTCAATATCAAACAAGAGGAAAAGAGAGGAGGAACACTGCAACATCACCATTTAAACCAAACCAGTCAATAGTCACAATGTTTTGAATGAATTATAATTTAGGCCTATTAACTGCATAGAAATAAGCCAGCATGTTCACAGTTGTGTACATATGCAAAAATAATTCTAAAGCAAAAAACTAATAAATCTGTATCAATATACAGACAAATTTAGGCTTCACAGAATAAAAGACCATTATGAAAACCAAATCAGGATCACTTTAAGTGAACACATTTTTTTCTGTGGTATGACTATGAGAAAATTGACCTTTTCCAGGTCAGTTTAGGGCACGTAAAATTTATTTTATTAATGTCTATATTTTATTATGTCCGTTCCAGTCTTGTCTTGTTTCAATTTATTCTATTTCTGATATATATAGATTCACTTGTGCTTGGCATGTGAATCAAAGGTTGTGATACAATAATGTTATGTACTTACTGAAGAAGAGCAGTCCCCACAGTCCCCACAATACCACTCATAGCCTTTCGCCTTGGTTGACTTGGAGAGATTCAAACACTTGAAATGGAAGAATCCAAAGCATTTGTTGCAACTGTTGAGTAAAAAAATAAATACAATATTTTAACAGTCATACAAAACAGGAAAGTTCATTAAAATAAATGTTATCCCAAAAATAAACCAACATCTTTAAAGCTGATAGATAAGTGGCTAAAAAGAATTATAACTATGTTTCAATTCAATGGAACAAATTATGTGTTGAGAGAAAAAGAGAAAAAAAATGCTTTCAGTTTAGAAGAAGGTATGTTGACGTACATCACAGTATCTTGAGTCAATCACTACAGTAGATGTGGGACACGCAAAAAAAAATAAAAAAGCTCTACACATTGTTTCATCAAACACAAAATATAATAGTATTAAAACCTGTAGCATGTGGCTTTGGCGTGAGTACTGCCAATACTTGTTGGGTAAGAACCATTTACTTGCCATGTATGGACAGCTGTGCAGTTCATGCACACTGCCATCATTCACAATCTGAATGATTATTTTATTAATCTTACCTTACTGCCACGACTGGCTTTGCGCTAATTGTTTCCTTGCAGATGTGACATGAGGTGAACTTTCCAGAATTCACCACTTTCGAAACCACCTACACAAGACAGATTGCAATTGTGAATTAGGGACCACCACAAGTTCCGCCAATATTGCAATAATACAACATTACAAAATATGAAAGCTGTTTGTGGATTATTGCCTTAGAATTGGTTAAGGGTTATTGACTTTCATACTCCATGGCCTGACACAAAAGTCTTGAATTTTATTCAAATGTGTAGCTGTGATAACAAACAAGTGATGCAAAACCTTCCAATATCTAGTAGGCCTAGTCTAGACAACCCCAGTTCAGAAAGTCTTAAATTTAATCATGTTAATGTAAAAATAAAGAATGAGTAATAATATATGAAATGGAATTAATAGCGCGTAAGGCCGGGTCTTCCTAGTTAATAAAACTTGGTTCTTGAAGGCTGAAGACAGAAAGATCGAGTACGCTGTAGCAACAACACATGCCAAAAATTGTCATCCGTGATGACGAATAGAGTTATCCCAAAGTGTGTCACCAGAACAGCAGTGTGAAATTACGCGCTATTTCTAAGTGAAAACTTATCAGAAATAAATAATTTTAACCAATAATTATTAATGAAATTGAAAGCCTGTAGCTTCGGGGTTTTTGCAAAAGGAGACGTCTGCGTCTTGGTAGCTGAAATGGCAAGTGAAAAGGCGGGTTTTATCGTGATAATTGTTATTAAATAATAAGACCCCTCGCTAAAACTTTGTGTACAGATAACTGAATGCACTATTTCCATGTCAAAGCAAAAAATTTTTGGAATTCGACCGTAAAATACTTGAAAAAGTGGTTTTTAGTTCCTGCACGTAGCATCAACGCATGCCAAGAGTTGTCGTCCGTGATGACAAATAGAGTTATCCCTGAGTCATAGGCCTAATAATTCTGACTGATACAGTGATAGGCCTATTTTATGCTTACACACTTCAAAATACAAATAATTTCTCATGCATGATACATTAAGTTTGAGTGTTTTTTTTTATTCGTTTACAAAAAGAATACAACTGATCAAGGACTAACTTAAAGCGTTAAATTAACATTCTGTCCACTATATAAGCAGGCCATCGGCCGGTCACCTAAAATGGAAAAAGAGCTGAAAATGTTGATTCGGCGTTTTTTCTTTAGTTTAATGGCTATAAAAAAAAAAGTTTTCGACTTATGTTAAAAAATGAATTCTTTTGCAATATACATGTTATCCTGTATTAAATTTAGGTTAAAAAAATGTTGGGGGGGGGGGGGGTGTTTGAAAAAATGCTGTGTTGTTGCTTTACGCTGTTTCAACGATCATCTGTGGTGCCCCAACGACTTTCGAGTTACGGGATAGGATAGAAGTAATGTTCACTAAACAGCAGCAATACCTATCTACTATATGCTACGCTTACGTGTTGCAAAAAGAAGGTTAAAATAGTATGAAAAGAACCCCCCAAAATTATTGACTGTCAAAATGTGTACAGTGTAGGCTACTGTGTAGCCAAAATTAAAAAAAAACAAGAATTTGTGGAGTATAAAGCATGCGTAGTCGCGTATTTTGAAGACCGAGTGCTGACTAACGATTTAGTTATTTTATCATTCTCACCTTTCGATAGGGGTTAACCCGTTTGCGAGCCATGGCATGAGATTAATATGCAGCCTGTGGTTGACCATTAAGAAGAACAAGCATCAGCATAAAATGGCGCCAGTAACTAACAAGTTACCCGGATGATGTCCTTGACCTTGAACAATGCTATACTAATTTCCAACAGGCGCTCGTATTTGGAAGTGAGAGCGTCTCTCTAGAGAGTTCGTCACGCTCTGTACCGTTGTATACTAGTATATAGAAATCGACGGCTTCGGCATTTCTCACACTCAGAAAAGGGAGCCTGTGTTGTTTCCCTAATTTACAGCTTTCTGTATAAGAAAATAAGGTCAACATCCAAAATTTAATCCCAAAACTATTCTAATCATAACATTTAGACCAGCGTTATTAATATTGTTTTTTAATTGTGGTTTGTTTTCTACTATTCTGTCCAGAGGCAGTGGAGTGTGTGCCACGCCCCTTTCCCCCTTCCTTCCTCCCCCCCCTCCCAATTGTACTGGAGAAGGGGGAGTGGGCATAATAAACTTTGACATCTCGATCTAGACATCAACATTTTCAGCATTGTCCAGATGGATCGACTATACATCTTTCTCAATAATTCTTAATAGTAGTAGTAGTAGTAGTAGTAGTAGTAGTAGTAGTAGTAGTAGTAGTAGTAGTAGTAGTAGTAGTAATAATAATAATAATAATAATAATAATAATAATAATAATAATAATAATAATAATAATAATAATAATATGAGAGGAAACAAAACAATGGCAAACTTACCGATATGGCCGTCCACAACTGTCTTCAAATTAAGTTGCAAGATCAATGCCACGAAAAGTTTAAAATATTTTCTTGCTGGAATTTCTCTTTGAAAGAAATGAAGTAAATCTTTGGTTTCCTGTCTTCACTTGGGTGAGTTTATAGTGAATTTATTTTGCTGTAAATGGTAATTGACAAAGTGTTTTACAGTGAGCTGCTCAAGCACAAAACCAACAACAGCCGTGAACGGTAACTTTTGGCAGGGTTAAAATTAATTGTACAAGAAACTATATTACCATTTTCTTTTAAACTTAAGGGCAGTTGATGACTTATTAATCGCAATATCCAGTATACCATATGGTAACTAAAAGCTTTCTCTGTGAGAGAAAATTCGTCCCATTTAGCTTGGTGGTGTTTGAATTGTTACTTTACAATCTTTAAATCTGCGTAAAGTTGAAAAACAATTACCATTTCATTACGGAGTCCTTGAATCAACTCGCTAGCATGCAACATTTTATAAAAGCCTTATTTTGCTTCAATGGCTCGTCTAAATTGTTGAAAACACAATACCTTTTTAAGTAGAAGTTCAACATCTACCACGAACTTTTTGGTCAATTCAGAAATCGCTCATAACTACACAAACCTTAGTTTGTTTAACTTGCAACTTTTTGTACAATTAAGAGAGATATCAAACTACAACTCCATTGATTTTTATCAAAAACGATTTGAATTTGGACGAGCAGTATTGATTTTTCTAAACAACTGGAAACGGGATCAGTTCAAAAACCAGGTCGACATGATGTGTAAACCTTTTTCTGGATATTCTTTGAATACATACAAACTGGTGGTAGTGAAATTAAATATTGGGTTATTTACATATTTTTGTCAATTCTTGTTAGCCATTTGCTTTGTTATATCCTTTAATCCAATTTTAAAGCTATTATCTTGTAATATGTCGCTAAAGTAACATTTTTTGGACATCTTGCCAACACTTCAAATATGGCAGACTACTGGCGCCAACATCATTTTCATTTGCCATCTGATATACTTTTTATCGTGTCTTCGTGTTTTTTTGACATTGAATAAATTTTTGGCCTCGTGGCAATGTCCAAACCTTAAGTAGCATTCGTTATTACCACCGGATTGCGGTGGTGCTGCTGATGATGAGGTTGGTGATGACTCTAATGATAATAACAAACACAATGTGAATATCATCAAAATGACAATGCCACAATGCTGATCATAATCTATTTGGACTTGTGTAAAATCACAAAGCCTAGCTACGAATAAATTAACTGATTAAGATCTATAGGTCAGAACACCGCAAGATTTCATTACTCACTTGACATTTTCACTGGCATCAGTATACGCAGCATTGAAGACTGCCGAGTACTTAGTGCCTAAGTAGAAACAGTGGCCAACCTGTAGCAAACATTAAATTAACATATAATAATGCACTAATAAATACACACAAAAAACAATGAAAATTGAATAGATACAAGTTGATTTATATTACAATAATGCTTTTCTATCCTGCCTTCACCCTTGTTCTGTTATATTAATGTAAGCAATGTGCCAAATTTTCACTGTATATTTTGTGAGTACAGATTTCAGTTATAAACACCAATGGGATATGTTCAAACTGATCTTACGGCCCTAGCTGTTTGAATGTTGTATCTACTCTCCGCTGTAAATAACTAACTCAATAAATACAAAATACAAACAGAACTCTCTGAAACAGTGATTTTATTTCCGGGTATTTTGTTATTCTGGTGATGGTTGTACCAGTCATGGAGTGAAGCAGCTATGGTGCTATCGATTCTAATGCTGACTGTACTTTGTCTGCATGCTCATTTTGCTCAGTGTATTATTCAAATTCAATATTGCAATGAGACAAACTGTAATTCACAGAGAACAAACACATAAAATGAACAAACCTCAATACCCTTGTGCTCAGACAAACCGCAGGGTTTTCCAGGCTTCTGGCAAATATCAGCCTCACTTTTCCCTTCTGCAAAATAAACAATGTCAAAATAAATTCAAAACGGTTGGTAAAAACAATATCATTAACTGACCAAAACTGAAGAACTGATCTCACAAGCAAACATACTGTCACAATTTTAACAGAACACAGAAATAAATACATACTGATATAAAAGCATAAAATAAAATTGTAAAAAAAAAAATAAAAAAATAAAAAAAATTAGATTTTACAAAAAGAATTACATAAAGAGGTGAAAAGTGGAGACAATGAAAAATAACAAAGTGCAAGTGAGATAATTTGCACTGTGGGATGGACAGCTGCAGCTTTTTTCTATCACAAATAAATTTTTAAAAATGGGGACAGATGAAGAAAAACAACAAACAAATGACGAATGAAGTGAAAATTTTTACCAAAACAACCACATTAAAATGATTATGTACAGAAAAACATGGATAAATAACAATAATAAAAATTATAATATAATATTACTTTTTAAAAAAAATTGCAAATTAATTACTGTGTGTTTTAGTTCTTTTTTTTTTTTAAATTTATATTTCCATTTATTTCAATTTTCTTTTCCTTTTTTTTTCCCACAATGCTAACATTTTTTCTTAGCAAAATCTTCTTTACTGTCTTACGTTTACATTTATTTCTCCTCAAGAATAACAACCATTATATACCCTGCAAAGGGGAAACAAATAAAAACAATATGTGCTAAGAACCTGTGAGTTCTTTGTTGATTTGGAGACCACAGTCAGAGCACAACACAAGTCTGTCCTCCCCGACTTCGGCGAGGTAATGAAATTCGTGAGACAATGACCCTCCGATGTTGCCAGTGGACCCCTGGACTGTAGGTACATGACAACGTCAGCCAGAAATATTGCCATTATACATCATGTTATAGTAACAACAAGTTTGCTTTAGATGACTTTATTACAAAGTGCAATAAAAGATTTGTGTACAAAAGGTGTTCCCGTAACCTTTCGGTTGTTGTGGAGAGTGGCGTTTGGGTCCCCCCTTTCCTCTAGGCCAGCTTATTGAGGGTAGTGCCTGTATTCTCTCCCTGGCAACTTTACCTTCCCTGGTTCTAAACAGATCCAGCTACCCATTTACAGCTGGGTGGACTGGGATGTATTGTGCGCTTGTTTCGTTTGTTGTTGTGTGTGTTCTTTGGTGGTTGCCTTCCATGTATTGTCACCCATCCAAGTACTAACCCGTCCCAACGTTGCTTAACATGAGACATTGCTGGAGTATGCTCAAACCACTACACTACTGTGTCATCCAAAGGGCTACAGGCTAGTGAAAATATAGAACAGATTTTTATGTTCTGCATACTTCATATAACAGTAATACCGTTGACAATGAAATAGGCGCTTGCTCTGACCCCCCCACCCTCCCTATCATAAGAGTGAGAAAGAGAGACAAAGACAAGGAGAAATAGACAGGGAGGGTGGGAAGGGATGGAAACACATAAAATCAAAGCATCTATGACCTGCAAGATTAATGGCGTACCTTTCTTGTACGGCACGCCTAGCCTGCCAAACAAGGTGCAGTAGGCATTGCTGACAATGTGATACGTTTCCATGGCAGCCTCCTCTGTAGTGTCAAAGGTGTACATGTCTGGAACATCACATCATCAAAACTGTGACACAAGTCGTCTCTATTGTAAAAGTTTGCAAATAGGCATATTGCTTTGTCTGTGGCCCCAATTTGTGCGTGGACATGGGAGATAATTTCCTTGCATGCCGGATGGAGGACAGGGACACAAAACATACAGCATAGCCAAGGCTAAGCCAGGTGACGTGCAAAGAAGAGCGCCAGGTAAAGTTTGACATTCTATTTTCCAGGTAGGAAGAGAATGCAATGTCGATGCGATTGTGTAGGACCTCAAGCAAACCTGCAAATTGCAATGCTCAACAGTTGCAGAGACTTGAGAGAGGGCAAAGACCTCAGTTAAGCTAATATGTATGGTACACAAAACTGTTAGTTCTAACACATCCCCTCTGTGTACTATTGCAAGTCATTGAAAATGGACTTATTAATGAATATATAAATATATATAGGAAATTCAACAGAAATTTCTGTTTGTTATAGGTCCACAAGTATAAATCTGTGTATTACTGTAAATTATTAAAAAATATACACTAATATTTTACTTTTGGTTGCATGACTTCTAAAAAATTTAAAGAAGGCAACTGTCAGTTTGTAGCGTACCTTTCATTTCAAATTCTCTGCCTCGAAGAAGGCCATGTTTGGGAGACATTTCATCTCTAAATTTCCTTGTGATCTGAAAATCAAAAATGTCATCAATAACAAAAAAACAAAAAAATGATAACACTTTTTAATCAATGACCACAAAATGATTTTTTTCAAATGGCACAGAAAATGGAAAATAAAAATAAAACGAAAAGCACTCTAACTGCTTTTGTATAGTTCACACACTAGCTCAAAGAGCTACTTACTCATGCTGGCTGGAACCAAGATCAGCAAGGTCACACCAAACTTGCTGAACAATTTGTCAAAACCAATCCCACAATTGTGTAGAATGCATCTATCAATGCAGAAAACTTATTAAAAAACATGGGAAAACAGTAAAGTTTCAGAAAGAAAAGTTTTTTTTGAATAAGTGCACCCATTTGGCTAAATATGAACATTGTGTGTCACTAATCAGGAAAAAATCATGCCCAAATATATCAAAATTCAGCCTACAATAAATAACAATTATGCCCAACACGTCATTGTACCTGGTACAGAAGCTGAGGAAGCTGCTGAAAGGATACAGGACTCTGGGCTGCCATCAAGCTTGTCACAAGTTCTTCATGGGTCTGTTTTCACACACGCAAAACATATACATGAATTCAGTATACAGTTGACTTGAAGAAATTTGCTGACGGACTTTTTCTAGCCCCTGAGAAGTTTTATCAAAAGACTTTGTGCAATTTTACCTTCTACCAGGTGAGATTTTACTTCAGAGTACAACCCTTTGTTTAAGAAATACTACTGCAATACAGCACAGATTGGACTTGCTCGTTGCAAGCATCTGGGGAATTAAGATCAGTTTCTGATCTTCCTGTACATACTTGAGTCCCTGAATAAGAACTAAAACAATTGCGTAATACATGTATGTGAAAACATGAAAAAGAAAGCAGAAGTAATAAATAATTTGGACTTACAGGGCCAAGACAAAAGAACTGACCATTGCGGTCTTCAACTTTGTACAGTTCTTTGCCGGTTGACTCCCACCGACCTGCAAAAGATGTAGATTTTCCACTATTGCTTCAAAGGTAAAGGTAGTCCCATAGCCTTGTGGCCATAGGGGAGCGTGATGTTTGAGATCACACTTATCTTGGGCCAGCGTAATGAGGGTGATGCCCATCTCTCTCCCTCGCTGCTTTACCTTCCCCGCCCTTAAGAGAGTAGGCACTCAGTCACAGTTGAGTCAACTGGGGGCATTGTTATATGTCGCTTAATGTTTTTGAGTGCTCCAACCACTGAGCTATCCGACATTGCTTCAAATAAAACTCAAATACAAGGATAGGATAAAGAGATGGAAAACAAATTTTAATTTAAAAAAAAAGTTTTACAAGGATGCATTCATAGTTAATACTTTATAATTATGTTAACACTGTTATACAGAAGAAGAAAAAAGTAAGCGAACAATTAGAAAGCTAACAATATATACCTGATTTCTTCCACAAAAAATCTGGTGCTAATGTTGGCATAGATATTTTCTGTCCCCCAACAGCTTCCATCTCCTGATCGATAACTCTGATCAGCTTCTCTAGTGCTCTTTGACCCAGGGGAAGAAGATGGAATGCGCCGTTGTACAGCGGACTTATCACTTCATTGTACTGCATCAGCTAGAAGTAAAATCATTGAATGAAAAGGCAATGATTTTCTATGAGCTCATCAAGCACTGTTGCTAATTGTCCATATTATTTTTATTTATTTATTTTTTGTGGGGAGGGGGGTTTAATTAAATCGATCTATGACCCTGTGCTTTGCAGAACTTAAGAATAATAAATGTGGCACTATAGGCTAGCACACTAATTTGCATATATGTAGATGAGGTAAATAATATAGAATTTACTAAGGTCTGTGACCACATCCCTAATAATCACACCCTCTGTCATCCATTACAAATATAGAGCTGTAACAGTTTTTATTTATTGTAAATCGATTATGAGGGCCAAAGGCTTTTTAGCCTGCATGCCGAACTATGCTATGCTAAATGTATTATTTATATAATGTTTATTTCATTATATTCTCGTTGCAGTTTTGTATTTTTAAATTACTTTCAATAACAAATTTTAAATTAAATATGTTTAAAAGTCTTCACACATTTATAATAAATTCATAGAAGCGAACCAGACCTTATAACTGTGACAAGTTCCCATGTCTTCTGGTTGAATTTGCCCAAAATTTTGGAAAAGTTTGGAAACATATCTTCTTTTTGTCCTTGACGATGATGCTTTCTGGAATTGATTCGGTGATTTAAGTCGGCTCTGGGCGTCACTGGTTAAAGCTCTGGATTGCAGCATGAACTGCAGCAAACATACGCGTATTTTTCCGTGTCTAGCATGTTGACTGTAGTGAACAGGACACAGTCTTCCTGATGCAAACATGATCAAGACGTGAAAATGCGAAAGTAGCAAACACACCGGAAAAAGAGAGAACGTGGTTTCAGAATACAAAAGAGTTCAGATTAAGGACGTAAAAGTACAAACTATGATTTCTTGAAGAATCCATTGTTACCGCTTTGGTCTGTTCATTGTGAATAATAATTGAACTACAAAGTACAAATTTGCATTAATCTCATGCAGTAACTACACGATGAACTCTTGTAAGTAAAAATTTAAATAAAAAAAAGAAATTGTAGTTTCACTTCATAATCATAGACTGTGTAGTCTTGTCTTTCGTAGGCCTCAAGTACATAGGCCTACAAAAGACGAGAATTCACAGCTTGTTTTTACTTCTAGTTCTATACATATAAATCAAAATTTGAGTATGATGACTAATTAGCATACTATCTTTAGTATTCCCCTAACAATTCCTACAATCCTATGTTTTGTTTTTAAGGTGTGTAATATTTTTAGTTGTATTGCTTTGTTAAATGATGTAATAAATAATGAATGCTTTTATTGTGGACATGTACTTTGGCCAGGCGCTCGTGCGTGTGTGTGTGTGTGTGTCTGTGTACTGTTAATTAATGTACATACTTCTGGTTTAGCAGTTTTTACTAGGCATATGTTTTTGTTTTACATATTTTATTTTGTTTTGTTTTTAATACTATTGCTTTTTTATTGCATTGTAAAGCGTGGCGAGCCCATGTTTGTTGGGGTACCTTGCTATATAAATCTACCGTATTAACAACTGCAAATGGAACCGGACAAGTAAAAATGCCCAAAATAAAAGGGACATTCAAAAAGCCGAGAGGCTTATACAAGTCCCTCCCAACTAAACTAAACTAAACTAAACCATACATTTTCTCATCCATCTATTAAATCCCAAGAGTTACGTACATTACATTACATGATTATTGATTTAGGTCCAGCAGACTCTTCCGAGCCAAATCAGGACCAGTATAGCCGAATCAGGACCACAAAATCAAGACCACAACTTCGCTCAAAGAGGACTCGCCCCTGATCCGCATAAAAGATTTGCTGAAACAACCCTAGTGGCAACACTGAAGGCACTCCACCAGCCGGTCACTTCACAATAAAGACATCCCACGCAGGGGACGCTGAGGCTATACTCTAATTTATCGAACCCCCGTTTACAAAAACAAAATAGAATATAGAAACATAATTATAAATTATCAACAAAACACATACATATAAAATGCCTATATTGCCAAATAATAACGTCATAGGAAGCCCCAGTGACCACCTGGCAGAAAGCGTCCAATATTTCCAAGCTGATCCAACAGACCTCACACACAAATGAGGAGTTTTGTCCCGGAAGAGTTTTCAAGAAAAAAGGTAGATGACTGGCCTAGCGAAGAAGAAGATAGTATAGTAGATTGATAGAACAGAGTAGGAATGAGAAAGACAGCGACAGTGGGAATTTAATGCACTAAATTTCCAGAAAGTGGGGATACTATTTATACTGAAACCCCCGACACCCCCACGGGGGGAAATCCCAAAGTAATAACGAACAATATTATATACATCCAACATAAAGCAGCAGAAGCAGCAACAATGACAACAACAGCAACACACACACACAAAAGGATGAATATATAAATAAATTATAACAAAACAAACAAACAAAACTCAATATTTTATCATTTTGTATTTATAATGCCTTTGTGATCTGCAAAGGCATCTGAAATGATGCGCTCCAGGAAGATGTTGAAGAGTCTTGGAGAGAGTAGGCATTCTTGAGGCACGCCGATTGTTGTTCTGAAACCAGCTCCCGAAGGCGCTGTTGTGGAGGACTGCATTGGTAGCCTTGCAGATCATGAAGGCACAGTCAGCATAGTGGGTAGAGCAGTCTCTAACCTCCATTTTGCGGATGACATTAAAGGATTGGCCGGAGAGGAACAAGAACTTTAACAGCTGGTACAGAGGCTTGACACCATCTCCAGAGCCTTTGGAATGAAAATAAGTGCAGAGAAGACCAAAATTATGACCAACAACACCAATGGCATCAACAAAGACATATCAAAGTCCAAGGCCAATCCCTCAAAACACTTGCATAGCTTTAAATATTTAGGAGCCATTGTATCAGACCATCAGTCTACATTCCAAGGTGTTGAGCTCCCTTGTCATCTCGACCTTTTTATATGCTTGTGTCACAGCAGACCTACAAAGCATGGAGATGAGGTGCTACAGAAGACTTCTGGGCATTTCCTATACCCAGCACATCACCAATGACGAAGTCTGACAGACCATCACACAAGCCATTGGACAACACCATGACATGCTCACAGTGGTGAAGAAATAGAAACTAAGATGGTAAGGCCATGTCACCAGAGCATCAGGCCTTGCAAAGACCACACTGCAAGGCCAGGATATGCAAGGAGGCATAAGAACAGTGAGACAGAAAAAGAGGTGGGAGGACAACATTCGAGAAACCATGAGGGTTGCTGAGGACAGAGAAAGATGGGGTACGCCAGTTAAATGATCACCTGTGATGCCCCCAATGACTTCCGAGTTGCGTAATAGGATAGGATTTATAATGCAATTATGTCATTGTGAGGATGTATCTCTTTACTATCAAAGAGTAATCCACACCTTTGCAACAATTCATAGCATACTGAACTGTGATTCAGAACTAAAACATTTTGTCTGTTAGTAATTTTGAGTTGTATATATGTAAATAGCTCTGCATTTTGTAGTTTTCAGAAAAGAGGAAACACGATGAAGGGGAAAACCATATTGTCTTCAACTCTCCAGCTAGGAATCAAAATCTTGGTGTTGCTTTCTGGAATCCAGGCAAAGGTTTATTGAAGTTGAGAATGACATAACAGCAAACGTCAGTCTTAACTTGAAATCAGCCAAGAGGAAGAGACAGTCTGGAGATAGATTTTTGTAGTGGACTTATCTTCACTTCAGTATGAGTGCCTGCTGACAAGACAAAACCACAAACTACGAATGATGATATCAACAAACTGACCTAATGCAGAACTATTTTGAAAATTTAGATTTGTTTGTTTGTATTATAATGATAATATTAAGAGTACTTAATGCGCTGTTTTCTTAAATTGTATATATAATAAAATAAGTTCAAAGTGAGGATGCATTATTCTTAGTATCATGAAGAAGAAGAAACTGTTGCAGCATTTTACAATGGCAGCATATGTGATAGTGCAATATACTATACTAGTGGTTTTTGTACCCTGGCAAGCCAGGGTACACATGATGCTGTTTAAAATGTAGACAGAGAGAACTGTTGTCTGCGAGTTTCATTTGGACGATGATACCTCCCCATATCCCCCTTGATACCTCACCATACCCCCCCCCCCCCCATGATATCTCCCCGTCCCCCCCCCCCCCCATGATGCCTCATCATACCCCCTTGATACCTCCCCGAACCCACTTGATACCTCCCCATACCCCCTTGATTCCTTCCATACCCCCTTGGTTCCTAACTGTACCCTCCTTGATACTTCCCCGTTGATCGTTTCGCAGGTATGGATGAAAGGAATCGACCATCACCATACCCCCTTATATATACCCGTATCCCCGTTATGCCTACCCATGCCCCTTTAAACCTACCCGTAGCCCCCTTTTACCTACACGTACCACCCCATCCCGATCCTTGGTAGTAATAATAATAATAATAATAATAATAATGAATATAGAATAATACAAATAGAAATCAGAAAAAACACCAAGGTTTTAAAATAAAATTTGATATAAGATAGTATAATTGTTATTATAAGAATAATAATAATAATTATTATTAGTTTATAAATAATAATAATAATAATAATAATAATAATAATAATAATAATAATAATATTGAATATAGAATAATACAAATAGAAATCATAAAAAACACCAAGGTTTTAACATAAAATTTGATATAAGATATAATAATAATAATAATAATAATAATAATAATAATAATAATAATAATAATAATAATAAATTAAAGGTAAAAAGTCTAAATTTAAAAAAAATATCCATATTGTAGTGTAAAAAAAAAATTTAAAAAAAAAAAGGCCCGCGTGAGTATCGATCTTGGGTCGCCCGAAACCATAGGGGAAAGATTAACCAACTAAGCTATCAAGGCTTCGTAGAAAAATCATGAATTTTTTGGTCTATATGGGAAAACATGCTGAAACCTCAATTTGATTTTTAATGGAAGCGCGCGGAATGAGGCTATTGCAGTTTGTGGACAGTTTGTTTATTTATTTATCTCAGAAACGGTTAAACGTTCGGTAAGGAAATGTCGGCTATAACGATTTGGCTGGTTTTGAGCACACAGCAGGCCGATCAGCAGCGGTCAGCACCTGCCCAGATCAGCGTCCATAGGAGACAAACTTTATAGTAGAGGCGAAGAAGGACTTCCGGCTAAGCAATTTATATATAGATAATACTCAGTTCTTAGAATAAATTATTGTCAAGTGTAAACTGCTAAAATAGTCTTCCTCTGGGCTGTCAATCACTGCATGCTTACGTCGACTACTGCCTGTATTGGACTATATTACATTAAAAACAGAAATGCTAACATATTCTACAACTATATCAGAGTAGTTTCAGGGTATTTGTTGCCAATTCTTAGCATGGAAACTGTGAAAAAGCACGCAGAAAATGGCAATGCTGCATGCAAATAGTGCTGAAGAAACGTTCAGGTTTCCAGACAAGCCAGAGAAGCCTTTGGACTCGGACTGCTGTGGAGGTGGTTGCACACCCTGCGTCCTGGACATTTACGAACAAGAGCTTGCCATCTGGGAAAGGGAATGTGCAAGGATCAAGTCTGGTGTCGATGGAAACCTGGCAACTACCTCGGATGGAAGTGAAATTGGTAATACCTATGTGGTGAGTGAGATCAATTTTTTATCTTCTTTTTTTTTTTTTTTTAAAACTTAATCTGAGTAAATGAGTTATACTATGAAAGTGGTACTATGCACTGTGATGTTTCAAGAAAAAAATATTAATTCTGGATTAATTCTTGAGAACATCTGTGAAAAAAGGAACTGAAATGTGGGTTGCCTTCTCAGTGATATTGAGGCAGTGCCTAGCACAGAACGTTTTTCAATGTTTATAAAGATAGCCAGTTCTTCAAAATGTGGTTTGAATAGTCATACTGATCAGATGATGTTTCAGGCTCCCACTCTTTCACCCTCTACGTATGAGCAATACCAGATCTGTCGGATAACGCAAGAAACACACAACAGCTGGAGGTTTACCTGCAGACTTGGACCCAACCAGTGTCTTGGTTTGCAACCTGGGAAGCATGTCATAATCAGGTACGACTAGTGTCACCAGCTTCATCTGAATTTTGAGATCTCAGATGTTATTTGTGAATGAGATTGGCATTTTCAATTGCGCTTCAGCACAGACATACAAGAATATTGCGACCTCTGTCACATACATTTGCATCTCCAAAGAATGCATACTAGTACACCATTTTGCAGTAAGCACAACCACTGAAATATTTTTTAAAAATAATAAAACCTTTATTTTTATTTTTTATGCACGCTGAGAAAGTATGGATATTTGCAGAATAAAAAACTCTGTATCATTCTTTGCAGGGGTCATGTAGATGGTAAAGCCATTACAAGACAGTACACACCGGTGTCTAATACTTCACTTAGGGGGTCATTTCAGCTTCTTATCAAGGTGGTATTTTATCATTTAAATCACTTTATTAAGCTTTGTAATTTTTATCACATGCTTCTTTAGTTTCAAACCTATAGATATATTAAATTCATTAATTTGTCATCTGCAGTTTTATATATAACTGTTATATTATCACTACTGTTAGAAACTTAGATCCTTTTAAAAACAACGCTTCTTTAAAATATTACACCATTATAGCTATTATTACAAATAATGGTATACGTAATAATATGAAGAAGGTTAATAATAATAATAATAATAATAATAATTTCAGATAAAAAGGAGAACAGACTCAAGTGCTTTTCTAAAGCATGATTCCCAAACTTTGGGCGACTCATGCCTCGTTTGTGAACTGTTTTAGTTTTGATTTAAATAGTGCATTATTTTTAATTTTCCAACTCTCCAGCCTGCACGTTCTTTTCCTATAATAATCTTACGCAGCATATATACAATTGTTGACCGATCTATAAGTTTGCTGTATGTTGTTGACCATCCTTGTGCAGCACTTCACCAGCTCAAAGACCCGCTCAAGGCACAGGCTGAAAGCGGAATCTATCTTGAGCCATCTAATGCGCTAACTTGCTGCTTGATGTGCACTGTCTAAACACCAAGGACAACTGATGTGTAGATTTTATTCTGCCTATGTAAAAAACGTATGAGGTCTCCTGACAAGCCTTGATAACCATTTTGTAATGTAATCTACTGTAACCCATTTTACAGGTCTACAAGGATGGTCGGATGTCGCAAGCAGTGCAACAGTGGAAGGTTGGAGATTGGTTGGACATACGAGGACCGTTTGGTTCGCTACAGTATCTTCCAAATCAGGTTGTTAGGTATTTTGGTTTTAGAACTTAGTTTATGGAGAATTCATATTCAGATTATTGTTAACGGCAAGGTGCATATTATGCTATATCACACTACCCATATACCATGTGGAAAAGAGCAAGGCCGATAAGACTTTTTGTCATATAAATCTTTAAATGATGTTAGGCAATTTACTAGAGAATATGAAAGTCTACATTATTTTATATTTGTTAATAATCTAAAAATCTGAAGTAGAAAGCAACAACAAAGTCTGGGTGCTTTGGTTAGCTCTTTAAACTTCTAAAAATTTACTAATGAGGTTTATCTCGAATTTGTTTTACTGAACAGTGAACGGTTTGTTTCTGGCAATCAGGCTAAGGGAAGAAATCACACAAACAATATACATGTTGCTAGTGCTTTAGAGTACAGCAATTATGAAAAGGAAATTAGAAGGCCGTTTCAGGTGATCCGAACAGCAAATCTTACAAGAAAAAGGCCATAGTGAGCTATTGAAACAGCATTAGGTTACCATGTTTGTTTGCTTTTTTATCGCATGTATCCAACTTTATTCATTGTTGTTATTCTAAATGGAACTGATGATTCTCTGCCCTGATGATGTGTAATCCATGTTATTTTGACTGTAGTACAAGCGAGTGTTGCTACTGGCAGCAGGCACTGGCATAGCACCCATGGCTCAGCTGATTCAAGCTATGCTGTCCCAGGAAGAAGAGGAGGGGAAGATGCGGCTACTGTATTCCTGCAGGAATTACGAAGAAGTCCTGATGAAAGAGGAGATAAGCGAGTGGCGACAGTTCTGGAATTTTTCAGCTGCCTTCCTTCTTAGTCAGGTTGGTGATGAATAATGATTTGTTTTAATGATTCGATAGATGTGATTGTTTGAATAAACTAATCAATGACTACATGAATTGTTGGTTTGTTGACTGAAAGAGTGAAGTTAATGTGCAAGACTAAAGTAGAATAAAAGTGAGCTAGTTAGTTAGTTAGTCATTGTTTATAGGGTCCAGTAGACTGCAAAGAGCCAAATCAGGACAACTTGGTTGAAAGAGGGCTCACCCTTGATCTGTATATAAAAGATCTGCAGAAACAACCATCATGGCAACACTGAAGGCATCCCACCAGACAGTCACTTTTAAAAAAAGGCATCCCATGCAGGGGGACGCTGAAGCTGTGCTCTAATTTATTGAACCCCCATTTACAAAAACAAAATAGAATATAAAATATTAACAAAACATATACATCTAAAATGCCTACATTGCTAAATAATACCATAGAAAGCCCTAGAGATCATTTGGCAGAAAGCGTCCAGTATCCCCAAGGTGGCCCCAGACACGAATGAGGAGTTTTGGAAGAGTTTTCAAGAAAAAAAAGTTAGGTGACTGGTCTAGCAAAGACTAGAACAGATTTGGAACGAGAAAAAAAAAACAAATGAGAATGACAGGAACATGTGGTAATTTAAAGCACTCAATTTCCACAAAGTGGGGATATACTGTTTATACAGAATACCCTGGCACCCCAACTGGGAATAAAAGTGAGCTGATGCAAGACTATGGCGACATGTTTGTCACATCATCATCATCATTGCATTGAAAATAAGGTACAATATGATCATTTATTTGCAGGCAAGTAAAATATGAGGAACAAGCTTTGGTAAAAGAGGCAAAAAACAATATTGCAGAAGAAAAGAAAAAAAAAGTTCAAACCAAATCAGACACGCCTGAAGATTACATTCAAACAACTGAAAACCATCATGGACCACACAGACTTTGAACGTAAAGTGGTATATGAATGAACATGCACTTAAATATGGAATTTGCACTGTATGCTTTATTTCTGTTTATCCCTCTAAACTTCTCTCCCCAACAATCACTATATAAAAACACTGATTTATTTCGACGTTTTCTACAGGAGTCGTCAAAAGAGGGCCCAAGCAGTAGGAATGGTTATACCTTTGGAGAAGAAATCCTTCATGGACGGTTAAACCAGGATATTCTAGCAAATGAACTTGGAAGCGACTTTTCCAGCACAAGAGTGTTGATATGTGGTACCAGATCTTTCGACTCGGACGTTCAGCAACTGCTTCATGATCTCAACTTTCCCAGCGACCAGATAGTGAAATTTTGATTAGAATGTTGGACTGAAGTTAACATAGTTGACAACTTATCTTTTAAATGTTCATCAGAATATTTGCAATTTCTCCCTTCAAAGTAAAGTTCAAAGTGACCTCATTGAAGTTTGTTAGGTGTGAAGTTTCATTTTTGAAGAAAAACTGTTTACAAATATGGATTAATCAAACCTGTGCTGTGATTTACTCTGTTCTTCAATTTTTTTCAGTACAACTGCTAAAAATCAGATAAAATATCGGTGATTAACATTGCTACATAAATATTAACAGTATACAGTACACAGAAGAAAATTTATAATTCTTGGACGTGGAAAGATTTGAATTGTTTTTGGTTATGAAAAATTGATTTCTTTACCAACATTTTACATGCTGCTTATAACCCTATTGCCATAGCATACTCAGTGTGGCGTTGGACTAACAATACTTAGAAAGTGCAGATTTTACTTGGAACTTTTAATAGGTATAGGGACATCATGAGTTAAAATCTTGGCATGAACAAGATCAAGGTTATATTTTAAAAGTTTTGTGTAATGCCGTTATCAGTGCTGTTGCAAATGTGTGTGTGTACATTTTGGAGTGTGCCTTTCTTCTCAAGTATATACACAAATCTTCGGCAAGTATGAAGAATGTTTTCAGAACAGAATGTGTTTGTGCAACGTGTACGATGTGTCCGACGGAAAATAAAATTGTAATGTAAAGTACTGTTTTTTCACCAATGCCAGTGGTTTGCAAAAGGAAGCAAAATAGATTTTAAAAATACTGTTATTGCATTGTTATGTATACCATTTATTTAAAATGACAAAACATATGAACATATGTAGCAAAAGACAATATAATGAAGGCATTTTATAAACACATGTGGTCAGTATATCTTATAGTTCAAGTTATATATAATGGAACTTTAATACATAATATATACATACATAAATAAAAATTCCCTTGCAGAAATTTGTGAAAAAATTTGTTTGGTCAATTACTTTTTGTTACAATTGACACACACACGATAGTTCCTAAAATTTTGTATTGCAAAGCATGCAATAATAGCATGTATTTACCATTGATTTGATTCTTCACTGTCGCTAGAAAAAGCTTTGTATAACGTTGATAATTTTTGTCGGTCCATATTATTGTAGTATCGTTAGAATTTTCTGGAAGTATTTATTATCGATCAAATGTTCCAGGTCTTTCTGGCGATAGCTAGTCAAATTTGTACCCATCAGCTCAGGCTCTTCAAACGCTGGTCAACAAAATGTTCCATAAGGAACCCTGTCCATATAAAGGAAAAAAGTTATAAAGACAATGCATAGTTCCGGTGACAAGTTTTATTTTGATTGCGAGTTATTGCATCATTGTGGAATGTTCTAAGCTTTACTATATTGCACAAAGGCTATATCAATAATGCACCGACTGCTAGCGAGCAGTGATTTTTTAAAAATGATTTTCAGAAAGCAATTTTGCATGCAGTTGGTGTTTGCTGAATAAAGTTGGAAAACTATAAACAATGACTCCTGCCTTGTTGCTGAGTGAAGAGGCTGCACAGATAAACGAATTCGAGTTACACATATCAAGATTCAAACATCGGAGCTGAATCGACTATTGGTAATGTGTAAAACTTTAGTCCTGTCACTCCAGGGTTAGGTAAAAATAATAGTCACAACTACCTGACAATGGGCATTCATAAATTTGATAAAGGCAAAAAACATGATCTTGTCACGAACAAACAGCCACAGTATTTATGTGCAGAAGCTTCCTTTAAAACCAATTAATTTTCCCAACAAATGTTCTGCACTTAAACACAAACATTTCACAGTCTTGATTTGTGCTATCAGATTTTTTTTTTTTTTTAAACTGGTAAATTTGATTTCGTGATAATTTCATTACATTTGAGCTTATTCATACACTGTATCTTAAAAAAATCAATTCTACTGAACAAATTATTGAACAGAAATGATACTGTCATAGCTCCATCATCATTACAAATTAAAACTGAATGCTTATTTCATCGTTCACACTCATATTCTCGTTAACTACACTATAAATTTACATTCAGTCTCTCCATTTTTCTCTTTGAAATCTGTAAGGAATAACATTTACATGAAAATACATTCACTACACAGCATATATATATACTCAATACATATATATATATACTGAGGTCCTCAAGTTACGACGTTGATCTGTTCGTTGGACGCGTCATAACCCGATTTCATCGTAAGTTGGAACATAAGGCCAAGCGACGGGCCAATGTTTGTTGGTGTTTCTCTCTTTTCAGGTCGCTTTATAAAGTCCATTTTAACTTCCATGGTGATGGCTTTTCTTTTCTTTGATGCACTACCATCAGAAAAATCTGACTTATGTTTGGGAGCCATAACCAAGGGCAAAAAAACCTATGAAACATGTGAGAGATAGATGGCGTAAACCAAAATGGCTTATGTACAGTGACTGAGCGTAGGAAGCGACGCCGTCTTCCCCGCTTTATAACCACAACAAAGTGTATTCTTCCGCCGCTCGCCAGAAACTAGCTCCCGGTTGTTTACGTCGCTTACGACGCTAAACCGCATAAGACTGAACGACGCGTAATATTTATTATTTTTTTATGGGGATGAGCGTCGTAACCATGAAACAACGTAAGTCGAGAACGGCGTAACCCGAGGACTTACTGTAGATATAGATAGATAGATAAGATAGATAGATAGATACAAACACCCTTTATGTTTGCTGTTTCTCAAGGAACACTATTGCTTTGACTTCAATAAAATAAAAAGTCAAAATAAGTCGTTTTCAACATTGTCACATTGATGCAAAACCTTCTCACCCTCTTTTAACCCTCTAACACGCGGAGCGACCTAGAGCGACCGATATTTTTGCTATGTGCATACGCGCGGAGCGACCGGTAGCGGCCGGTAATGACGTGGTCTGATCAGAGCCTGCCATGTGGAAATCTATTTATAGCAAACGTGCGAGATTCTCGCACACGTGATCGTGACTTCCTGCTGTTTCCGGCGGTGTTTTCACGGCATTTTTAGAGTGTGTAGAACGCACACAGTGAATTTTCAAAGTTTGATTAAAGTTTGAAGTTTGAGAGGCGGAGAATTATGGCGTCAGATTCTTGCAGAATCTGATGAAGAAAATGACCCATTTGAAGGATTTTAGGAGGCCGATTTGGTACAGGTTAATGATGGAGAGGATAGGGATTTGGACTTTCACTTTGACGATCTTTTTCTGTCGGATTTGAATAACAAAAACGATGAACAATCGGTGCTTTATTATTTGAGTCAGTGATCGTATTGCCGCATGTTGTGCAGTATGCAATGTTGACATTCAGATTTTTTTTTCCAGTTGCAAAACATTGTAAAAATGTTTGTGTAACATTTCATTTTGAAGAAAAATATGTGGTTGATTTATTAATAATGATAAGTGGAACATAATTTTGGGTGGTGCATTTTTAATTAATTTTTGTATGTGCATGGTGTAGCATTTTGACGGAGTTACTTGCCTTGACCTAGGAAATAGAAGCACATTAGGCTTAGACTCCTGTGGGGGTTAGAGGGTTAAGCATTAACATGAGAAGTCTGCATGCTTATCTGCACAACACTGACACAGCAAATGTGTCCTTCACAGTGCGGCATAAGTGGAAAATGTCAATTACCCTTAAGCACAATTTCAAACAAATTATATTCAACCCTCTCTAGTATGGCTTCATGTCGCAATGTCATAGTTAAAAGAGTAGCAAACATTCTAATGCACTCGTCTTTCCATGGCCAAGGTCACTAGATTTCAGTAAATTACATTCCAGTCCTGAATAACCAACACAGTCGTTCAGACTCACTGCAACTGTTTCATGGTTAAAGAGCAGCAAACATTATAATGGCCACATGGCCACTCGATTCCAATAAATTGCATTCAACTATTTCAGTCCTAAAAACCAAAGCCGTTCACTGAGAGTCAACTTTTAATGCGCTGCAAATGTCTTCCGTGGAAACGTTCAGGCGCACTCTCATCAGCATGTCCATTCTGCCATGCTCCACAAGCAACAGACGAGAGCTTCCCAGTCGCCAGCAGATGGCGTTGAGCTCACTGGCAGACGGAGGAGGAACGCCTGAACAGAAATAAAATAATTAGTGCTTTCAAGGGCATTCAACTGAAGAAACAATAACAATCGGTATATAATCAAATGTCAACTTTATCATTCTCTCTTTTTTTTTTTTAAATCTTCTGTAATTTTAAGTTAAAATTCTAAACAGAAAATCCAGAAGCAGTATCAAATGCATGCAGTCCAAGGGAGGTAACTGAATAAAAAGTTAGTTTTGCCAATGTTTTTCTGTCTACAAACAAAATGTAAGCTGTGAATCAAGAAGGCATTGTCTTCTACAAATTACAAGTAAAGCATAATAAATCATTAGAGGAAAATGTAATTGGCAGTGACAAACTTTACAATGTAAAATTAATAGTACCGTGTTCAAAGTTCACCCACTGTGTAAGTCTTATCAAATTTATTATCATTAGACATTTCTATTTACCTTCAAATCTGCAAAGGGCTAAATGATGGGTGTACAACTTTCCAAACTCCGCCTCCTCGATTCCAGACTGCTTGAATTCAGACACTACTGCTTTCATGAACAGCTTTTCCTGAGTAGAGAGGTTTCTGCAACATTTATACCACAAACCCCAACCACCTGAAGCAGACCTGAATACCCCCCGCAGAGTAAAAGCAGGAGACAGGGGATCGAGGGTTTGCCAAAATGGAGCTCTGTATAATATCATGACAAAATTGGTGATTTTATAATATGTATATATATATTGAGCTCCATTTCGCCAAAAGCGGGAGAGTAGGCAGGTCTGATGAAGGCAAGCCTACACGACAAAAGTTATTTCTACAGAATTTAGTTTTCCAAAATTGTGAAATACAGCACATTTCCAAAATCAAAATAGTTCTAGCCACCAGCTACATACATTGGCATGTAAAAACCAACAAAAACCTCTCAAAAGTGGACTGAAACCTACGCTTAAATACTAGAAATTCAGTCATACTACAGTGGGAGCCTATTTTCAAATACCCAAACACAAGCATTATATTTATAACCTGTCAGAGAAGATTTCGTTATCTTACAATGAGGCTACTACTCCCAAACACCCATCTACAAATCCATTACATTTTCACAGTACCTCAGAAGATTTTAGTAATTAAATTAAACCTTTTATTAAAAAAATCTTGGACCATCTGACTTCACATACCTAATGGCAAGAATTTTGGGCGATGAAAACATTTCCGTCAAGGCCTGATCCACATGACGTATGGACACCAGAACATCGTTCGGGCATTCTCTACTCTCCACTTCCGCTATTTCTGTCGAGCGACGACAGATGTCCAGCGCCCTTCTCGCATCGCCTGACACTGCTGCCACCTGAACATAGGAAAAATATAAATTAATATATTTTGAAATAGGTGTGAGGTCCTATCTGGTGACGCACAGACAACTGTACTATTGGTGCATAAATGAATATTAACGATGGAATAGTCAATTAAAACACACCAGAATAAGAATAACTATTACAGGGCTTAAAGTGAGCCACCAAGAAAAAGGAGGAATAATTTGGGGTCCAGGAGCAGCGCCCCCCCTGAAGCTGAAGAAAATTTTAAATTTTGAATATGATTTTGGAAGCTCTCCTTCAACTTCATACTGAAAAAACATGTCACAAATTACCACTTTCACAACACAATCATTCCTACATAACAAGTATGTATACTACTTACAGGTACAATAGAACGCTTTATTGTGATTTTTTTAAAGTTGAAAAGTCACAATTCCCAAAGATCCACCAAAGACAATTAGACAGTCATGATTGCATCACACTATAATAATAATAAAAAAAATCATAGCTGAAATGAGTCCCTATTTAAGAACAGTGTCAAAATCACTTGTGGCAGTTCATTCTATTGTTGAATTTCTGTTCATGTGTTAACATGGCTGTTGATGTAACTTCATTTTAACTATTTGACTATGGTCTAAGAAGGAATGACTTCAAAGAACTTTGCTTGATCTTCGTAGGTTGCTTTCCTTTCACAATGTCTTCAGAATCATTTTTGTTGAGTTTCCTCATATGCTTCCTAGATGTTCTTGTTCACCTTCTGCAATTTCAACCTCCACCTCCATCCAACCCCACTTCCACTTATTTTTCACGAGCGCATCATCGAATTTTTCTGTGTGCTGAACGATAGCTCTCTGCGCCGCCATGTTTCAGTGTTCTGCACTGGTTTTCAAACAGCACGCTTTCGACTTTCTGGTAAGCTTAAGCTGACGTTCAAAGTATCGTGCCGAGTAAGATTAACGAGCCGAAATATGGAGAGCCTTTTTTTTTTCTCCCTTAAGTACGAACGGCGGAAAAATAAAAATTGTCGGAGGAAAAGTAACTGTCAACGGTTGAAAATCAGCCGAAAGGCGGAAGACTTTAAGCCCTGCTATTATGATCAGATCTGGCAAAATTTGTACACACTATAGAATAAAAAATATCTGTTATTGTCCACACGCTTAAAAAAAAAAAAAAAAAAAAATTAGGTGGTGAAGTTGAGGTACATAAAAAAACAATGCATATTCTAACACAAAAGTAGCAACAAGATAACTACCAAGCAAAGAAGTGATAACTAGAACAAAAAAGAAAACACAAAAATTCCTAGTCTATACCCACCTTTCTAGCAGCCAGTTGGACGGCGTCACTGTCAAACACCTTCAGGCCGGTCATCCGAGATGTGACAATCACTTCCAGCTGCCGAAATGTGTAAGGCTGAAAGGGCATGCGGGTCAGCCCCAGCCTGCTAGCCACTCGTTTGACCATCACCCTCTCTGGCAGATCCATAGTGTTGGCTACCGCCAGGACCACTAGGCGAGCTCTAGGCTTGCTGGGCCAGTCAAACAGGTTGTACAACACATCTTGTTTGCGTGTCCACAGCAGATCCAGCTGGAAAAAGGATACATTAACAACTGAAAGGTGTTGCTATTGACATAAAATAGAGAATTCTTCTATACAAAAGAAAATAAAGTTTTTATTTATGTACAGGGAATATGCCACCTCAAAGAGCTGTTCATGGTTTGGAATATAGTGATTTAAATCTGCGGCCAGAAGAAAAAATAAGCTGACAAATAATTATAACTATTCAAATCTAGCTTTAACAAAGAAATGAAAGTAACACTATAAAAATGAAAATCGATCAAAAGATGCCTATAACAAAATGAAGAGAAAACAAGTGTTGTAAATATGCCCCACAATAACAGAGTCGTATTACTTGTTTTGCTCAAAGCAGCCGTGATAAGTAGAAAAACAAATCTCAAAAACAAATTGATTAAATAAAACTGCAAAGGAATAATATTAGTAATCTGGGTTAGTATCAAACTGCCACTGTATGAATTGTCATCCTGAAGCAGAAGCTGACTTAACACTGTAAAAGACAAGAGAAACCAGAGCAACTGTACCTCATCCACAAGTAACACTGTGGTGTCGCGACGCTGGCCTGTGGCGGTGAACATCTTTTCTAGCAGTTCACATGCATGATCTGGTGTGGCCTTCTTTCCACTCAGCTCCTGGTGATCACAAACAGAAAGAGGTGTAGGTAAAATGAAAAGCAAAAACAACAAATCAAAACCACCCTCTCTCTGGATTAATCTTATATAGCAAGCTTACCAGCTCTAGGAATAACTTAAGGCCCTGGTCATGTAAAGCAGCATGGACAACAGAAGATTGTTGAAGTAAGGATGAACACAACATTACCCAAGTCACAGGCACTGATCCACAGAGCCAGCCATCCACACAACTCAACACTAGAGCTACCTGCACGCAAGAAACAATCCATTCTCATCTAAACAAGAAAGGTACCTTTAAAATTTGCACGTAGGTCTGCCGAGGCTCAGTCAAACGCATGCCGTTGACTTCAATGAAGGTGAATTTGGGAAGGTCACCATTTTCATGGGAGCTCTGCAACACTCTCATCACTTCTTTCACTGTAGCTGTCTTGCCTGTGCCAGGCACTCCAGATATGTACATACATCTGAAAGTTGGGGAAAAGACAAGGACTTAGACTTCCACAGTGTTTTCAGCACATTGTGGTATTACATTGATTTACAGGTTTGTCTAAGTCGATGCAGCAAAATGATGGCACACTGGATGTAAAAGATAGCGGGTAGACATGCCTACCCAAAAAGTGAGTTTAAAAAACTTTTTTTTTTTCCAGAATAGGTCACAATTTCGGTTACTGGGGATAGAGGCATTTGGGACCTCTTTCCTCTAGGCCAGCTTTACGAGGGTGGTTCTCATCTCTGCCTCAGTGCTTTACCTTCCCCTGTTCTAAACAGATCCAGGTACCCATTCACAGCTGGGTGGGACTGGGATGTATGGAGCACTTGTTTCATTCATTTTGTATGTAATAGTTGCCTTCAAAGTGCGGTCACCCATCCAAGTACTAACCCCGCCCGACGCTTCCTAACATGACACATTGCTAGCATGTGCCCAAACCACTGCACCACATTCATATTTTCGGAATGTTCCGTTTACTTCATAGATTTTCTGTAATAAATATGGCTGTAACAAGGTCAGATTTTACAGTCAATTAGCAACTGAACATTTGACTTTGAAGTAAAGCATACATCAGCTTCATTTCAAATTGTATGCAATATATTGTTCTCAAATTCTGCCCAAACTTTCAATTATTTCTGACAGATTCCTCAACCTCTCAACTCTCCTAAATGTGTACATATCTCATGATTTGAGGTAATAAAGTATTACTTTATTTAATCTTCTGCCAACCTTTTTTTAAATTTTGGACTCCACTGAATGAACACTGGAAACTGAAAGCAATAGATTAACTACTTTGAACACTAATTTTGCACATAAAAAAATTAGACCACAACGTCTTACCCTCCAGTGCCATCGAGTATTTTGCTCTCCACAAAGCTGTATATGTCTTCAAACTGTTGTTCACGACAAGGAAGAGTATCAGGAATGGCAGAGACATGCAGCCTGGAACAGCCACAGAAAGATTTCATTGACCAAAATGAGATAATAAAAACCATAACCAGTCATTTAAAACAGAAAAATATATACATTGACAAGAAACAGTGGTTCATCAGCAAGGAAAGGAAAATAATAGAATAAAATATCACATTTTCTGAGCACAATGAGCATGCTAACCATATAACAGAGGAAATGTGCTATACAAAGTTTTCAACATGTTAAAATTATACCAGCAATGCAATAAAAAGATGTAATAAAATGAAAAGGTTGTTACATTACATTACACGATTATTTCTTTAGGTCCAGCGGACTCTTCCGAGCCAAATCAGGACCGGACAACTCCTGATCCGCATAAAAGATCTGCCGAAACAACCCTAGTGGTAAAACTGAAAGCTCTCCACCAGCCAGTCACTTTACAATAAAGACATCCCATGCAGGGGATGCTGAGGCTATACTCTAATTTATCGAACCCCTGTTTACAAAAACAAAATAGAATACAAACATCATTATAAATTATCAACAAAACACATACATATAAAATGCCTACATTGCTAAATAACATCATAGAAAGCCATAGTGACCACCTGGCAGAAAGCATCCAATATTCCCAAGCTGATCCAACAGACCTCACACACAAATAAGGAGTCTTGTACCGGAAGAGTTTTCAAGACAAAAGGTAGGTGACTGGTCTAGCGAAGAAGAAGATATTATAGCAGATTGATAAAACAGAGCAGGAATGAGAAAGAACAAATGAGAAAGACAGCGACAGTGGGAAATTAAGGCACTAAATTTCCAGAAAGTGGGGATACTATTTATACTGAAACCCCCGGCACCCCAACGGGGGAGAAAAGGTTGCAAAGGTAATAAAAATAAAAATATCCTGTTTTCTTGATTGGTATCTTAACTCTTTCCCTGCCAATCGACGATATATCGTCGATCTGAGCCGCCATGTTTGTGCCAATCGACGATATATCGTCGATTTCAGTATTCCGTTTCGTTCCGTTTTTTTGCGCAGTCCAATCCAAGTTTTATTTTAACCAAAGAGAGATAACTCTTTCTACTTTCGTTCTCGATCGACAGGCGCGTTTTTTCTACAAAATGATTCGTTTTTAGAGTGTTTATTGTGCATTTTACTAAGCATAGTGATGGGCACAATCGACAGTGTGTCAAACTCTGTGCTAATAATCAATATTATTTCAAACTGTAAAGTGTATTTTGATCCTAAATAAATTTTATTTCTGGTGTGTGAAGCTGATTCAGTGATTGGAATTATTCCTCCAGATTTGTTTTATCACTGTGGTATGTAGAAATATTTTTATTTTATTTTATCATTTCAAAAAGATCAACATGCTTTCAAAACACATATTTCAAGAACATAATCAAATTAACATTTTTGTGGTTTTTTTTCTTATTCTTCACTCTTTTACCTTTAATTTGATATGAAATATGTCTATTTAACAACTGTTATTGAAAGAACAGTAGCTTAAATGCCTAAGGTACTGAACTTTCTTTCCGGTGCCAGAGAAATGTCTGGCACAAACGTGGAAACATGCCTGGCAGGGAAAGAGTTAAGACGCCTCCCAAATTCGCAAATGAAACAAATCAATGAAATTAAAAAAACAACAACTAAATCGGTAAATAAAATTTGATAAGACTACCTAGCACGAGCCTCTTCCATGGGAGTAGCAGGAGTTGCTAAAGTACTGCTTCGTCTTGGCAATTTGGGTGTTGCAGCAGACAGCAGGCGAGATTGTGTTTCCGATGTTTTCCTAGACTGGAAACGACATAAAACAATATTCAACACCAGTCGTTTAAACAAAATAAAAAAATGTAAATTATTTTATGTATTTGAATTTTGATCTAATGGACTAGATCAAATTTTTTTTTATTTAATCGTAAGTATAATGTAAATTTTTCAAACTTTTACATTAGATGGTATGATTATAGAAGAGCTTAATCCACATTGAGATTAAAACTCTCCGATAAATGTATAAACAACTTCAAAAGGCAATAGGATTCCTGGCGTCACTGGCAATGAAATCCCAGAAAGCATTAACAGGCTTCATTTTAAACAAAAAAAACTTTTAAAAAATATTTTATTTTATTACTTTTTTAAAAAAAATTTAAAATATTTGATTATATTTTAAATTTATGCAGTTTTGGTGGCTGCAGAGTTGATTCAGTGGAATCCAAAGTTGCTTATATCCAGTGTGACCGTTACATTCAAGTAAGCGAGAAACTGATTGATTGATATGGAATCTGTGAGGTATTCCAAGGGAGGTCAGTAATGTAATGCTTACAACAGAAGCTCTCTAGAATGCCAACAACATGTAGATTCAAATTTTCGCAAATATCAGACACACAAAAAAACATAGGAATTAATACACAAATTGTCATCTCTTAGTAACTCTTAGTAACTCTTAGCGTGAAATAAAGACTTTTCAGAGTTCTAAATGATATTGATACTCATCTTTCCAAGCTCAAAAACCTCACTTTAGAACATAGAATTGGGCCAATTGCATCAAGTTTAGACCAGACCTTAGGCACAATATACAGCCACAGACTCTCTTTGGGAAGAACTTTTATAGGCAACCACGCACATAAGTACTTTCAACCCAACACAACCGACGACATTTGCAACACCATTGTCATCATGCCCAAAGACATCACTGATAACGATCAGTTGATCAGCAAAGTAAAAAACACTGCAAAAAGCTTTCAGAAACTTTACACTTTGTAGGCAAAGATCTACTCCCAAACAGCCCATCAACGACAGTAAAATAGATGCCTGGCCTATCGTTTGGGCACCACACATATGATGATCGTTTAACCAGCGTACTCCATCTTTCTCTGTTCTCAGCAACCCTCACGGCTTTGTTCAGTGTCAAACCAGTCCATCCTCGAATGTTGTTCCCCCACCTCTTTTTCTGTCTCCATCTTCTTCTGCCTCCTTGCACCGTGCCTTGCAGGATGGTTTCTGCAAGGCCTGATGATTTGGTGACGTGGCCATACCATCGGAGTTTCCGTTTCTTCACCACTGTGAGCATGTCATCATGTTGTCCAATGGCTTGTGTGATGGTCTGTCGGACTTCGTTGTTGATGTGCTGGGTATAGGAAATGCCCTGAAGGCTTCTCTTCTGTAGCACCTCATCTCCATGCTGTGTATCCTTCGTTGTAGATCTGCTGTGAGGGTTCATGTTTTGCAGCGTATAGGACGATGGAGATGATCAGGGAAGTGCAGCAGCCTTACCTTGGAATGTAGACTGATAAAAGTAGATGCAATCAGTTCAAAATTACATGCACTATTTTAGACAGAAATTTACCAAATAAACAATCATGCCAAAGCAACACATGCTAGGACACCACATTGTGCCATTGCTACGTGTGACGACACGAATTTTGACGCACGCTAAAATTATAAAAGTCAAGATGTATATAGTGCACAGTTTCATATCTCTGAGAGTGCTGTGCGCAAAGGTTGAACCAGCAGTTTGAAATGCATAGTGTTTACTAAGAATTTAGGTTGTTCATGTGGGATACGTATACCTCGATAGCTATTAAGAGTCTGAACAGAATTCTGTGCCTTGAACTGTGGGCTGGAAGCGGCGTTGAAGAGGACACTCATTGTGATCGGACGATTGTTGGATCAGACCTGTGCACCCTAGATTTTCAAAATCAGAAGATTCTGGATGAAAAATCAGAAGATTTTTTTCTCGAACTCCAACACGACACAAAAACACAACACACACACACCTTTTCAGTTCTGATAAAGGCTGCCTTTATTCAGCATAATCATCTGTAGCCTCTATTTTGACACATTCACAAGCACTTGTTCAATTCACTTCTCATCGACACCCTAGGTCCTTACTTCTTTACTTGGTTTCTTTTGTAGTGAGCACTCTTCAGCATGACAAGGGTCTCACTAGAGAGCTGCCTCTCTGAATCAAGACAAGACCCATGGATGTCCTTGACCACCATAAGACCTTCTGTGGTGTCTTGTTGCAGAGAGGCCCTCTGCTCAGTCACATTCTTCCTGAGCATGCTGAAGAGCCGCTCACATGGTGCTTTGGAATTTGAAATGCAAAGGATTCCCTTCATTGTAGTTGCCAGACGGGCAAGCTTCTTATGTTCCTTCTCTAGCCTTGTCCAAAAGGCATCTGCCCTCTCATTGTCTTTCACTTCTATGTCCGTGCCCTGGTACTGGGCAAAGAGATCAAGCAGGTCTTCATCAGGAGCATGGCTCTGCAGGGTTCGAGCCCCGTCCGGGCCATTGTGCTGTGTCCTTGGGAAAGACAATTTACTCCCGTTTCCTACTCCTTCGTATGAGAGTATAAACCGAGGTCTAGTCTTGTTGAAAATGTAAAATGGAATAATGTTGTTGACGTTGTAACGAAGTATTATAATATGAGGGAGGGGTGAGGAATATGAGAGAAGGGTGACGATATATTATAGTATGCTAGAGGGGTGATGAATATGAGAGGGAGGATGAATGAAGATTGTTGATCAGGACTGGATTTATAATGCGTTTGCATTTGTATAAATAATCAGTTCATGAAAAGTTAGTATAAATTATAGAAGAAATGTGAATCGTTATAATGCATCGAGGTCAAGATGGCGGACTGCGGAAGGAGTTATTTCCCATGTATTGTTTAACATTGTAGAGATAGTCTAGTAAGATAGTTTATTTTGTTGGCCTATTGTTCTACCTATCTATGTTCTACTACTTCTGCTTCTGTTACTCCATCCACGTTCCACATTCTACGTTCCACGTTCTGCCTACTACTCTCTACGTTCCACCTCTACTTCTACCTGCGTGAGAAGGCAAGACGACGTGCTTGTGGGACCACTGCTACTTGGGTCGTGGTACTCAGGGCCTCACACTCTCAATCATACACACATTACACGCAAATAAAACATACTAAATACCTAGTGAACATTTAAAACAGCGACTCTTTACAGTCTGTGTTACAGCTTGTGGTGCTCATTCCAGACGATTTAGTTAAGGTTGTATTGAATAACGTACTGTCATACTGTGTATAAAGAGTTTGATATTAATTAAATACACTTCTTCGAATCTTGCTGATTGTATACATAAGCATTTAGTTTTATTACTTCATCTTTATTTTCATATTGTTATATCTTGATTGTGTTGGCATCTTGTGTCCAGTGTCAAAGGGGTTACGGATTAGACAAGGGAGGTAATTGTTGGGATTGTGGGACCGATTAAGGGTTGGGGTAGGGTTAGATTCCCATTCTCCTGTATGTTTGTGTGTTGAATAAAAGAGTGTGAATGTTCATCTGGCATTTGTGTTAGTGTTTGAGTTTGAATCCTATCACTCGCTGTTTGAGCTGAAGTCACTGAGCCCATTCGGGTGACGTGACACTACGCAAGTGAAAGTTTTATCTCGAACTTCATGGCGAGCAAGGAGTGGAGTCATCCCATGCGATGATCAACGCCTTGAAGCCTAGAGTGCAAGGCATTCAAAATGACAGTAACAGACAGTTTCCCGACGTGTCGTAAGAGGTAACTAACAGGGGTGATGTTAGCATGGCATCACTGGGCGAAAGTCTTCTACACTGAAGTCACCTGCCACGGCGGAGAACACTCAGGTTACTACAGGTTCAACGACCACGTGCTCGGGGCCAAGGTGAGCCACACTGTATTCGTAGATTTCGACTGGAGGGGATTGGGCCCTACCAGGTCTTTCTTGCCCAACAAAACCTGTTAACACTTGCAAATGATGCAACATATATCACTTTGCATATTTTATTCATTTTGGCAGCTCAGACTACGTATGACGACAATTAAAAAAATGAACATTTGTATTGTTGCCAACACTCACAGCACATTTGCTAATAAGCATTCCCTTCTGTTTAAATGAAAATCGTATCAGTGTACTACCAACGCAATCGTGTTTATAGTCATTTTGAAGACTGTTTTCTTGCCAATAAGTCTAATTGCATGTGTGAAGTTCATTATGTTAGGAGTTTTGAATACTTGCAGTTTAAAAGGACTATGTGTGGTTTTTTTAAGGCTTACTCACTGTGTGGGCTGCTGATGTGGGAAAGAGAAGAGGGGACCTGACATATTTATAGCTAGCCAATGCCAGAGGCGCTGGCTGCTGCCTGGATCAGTGCAGGTTAGGCCGAGGAGGGAGGCTTTGCTTGCACTAAATGGGTGTAGAGTGCGCTGTAATGTTTTGAAGGGGGAAGGGGAGGGGAGGGACATTCGAATCTAGGGCTCACAGACAATTTCATGCATTATGTAAAGTACTTAACACGCTACTTAAAATTGCAAGAACAAATTACAATCAAACATAATTATGCCACTCACAGAACGAGTGCGAGTTGGTGTGGCAGAGGCTGATGCTCTCCCTTTCCTGCCTACTGCTGGGCTGCTAGGTGCTGTTCTATTCAGTCCCCTTCCCCTCCTTTTGGAAGACGGCGTCAAATCTTCATACGATAAGGCATCATCGTCGTCATCAACAGAGTAGTCTTTATCGTCATCACTGTCGTCATCAACAGAGTAGTCTTTCTCATCATCACTATCATCCCATTCAGAATCTGAATCTTTCAAGGTCTGTTTTGTGCTATGAAAAAAATTGAATAAATATCATTCATTAGTTCAGATGCAATAACTTTCTCACTACTTAGTTATCGTTGGTTAAACTTAAAGGGTCCAGCAGACTACAAGGAGCTGAATCAGGACTTCTCACTAGCTTACCGGGCAAGAAGTAAAGATAGAAAAAAGATACTGCAAACTTTTTTCAAATCCCATACCACTGCTTACAAAATAAACAAAAAACTACATGCAGTTACTGCTACCAAGATACATGAAAAGATGAACAAATGTGTGAACCCACAAACAAATTACCTTGCTTTTGTTCTCTGTGAGGAGGTGCGAGTTGCAAACTTTTTCTCTCCATCCAGCTTCTCTGTCAGCCTACGGCGTACTTGCGTCTGCTTGACAGGCTCTTTCTTTGTGCTATGAAAAAAATTGAATAAATATCATTCATTATTTCAGATGCAGTAACTTTCTCACTACTTAGTTATTGTTGGTTAAACTTAAAGGGTCCAGCAGACTACAAGGAGCTGAATCAGGACTTCTCACTAGCTTACCGGTCAAGAAGTAAAGATAGAAAAAAGATACCGCAAACTTTTTTCAAATCCCATACCACTGCTTACAAAATAAACAAAAAACTACATGCAGTTACTGCTACCCAGATACATGAAAAGAAGAACAAATGTGTGAACCCACACACAAATTACCTTGCTTTTGTTCTCTGTGAGGAGGTGCGAGTTGCAAACTTTTTCTCTCCATCCAGCTTCTCTGTCAGCCTACGGCGTACTTGCGTCTGGTTGACAGGCTCTTTCTTCTTTTGTGTCACAACAACAAACTTGTCTGTCAAGGGTTGGCGATGCAGAACAACTATAGGGACTGCAGTTTTTATGTCTGTATTGCTTCTCGGTACATTCGTCTTACATCTGGATGTCTGTGTCTTTTCCGTGCTGTTTTCGTGGTGGGCTACAGACTTGGAACTGATACTGACCATGGAGCGTCCCCTCCGGATACTGGAAGTCTGAACAGTATCTTCCTTAGAACAAATACTGGCAGACCTGCTACTGCTTGGTGTCATCTGCAAGGCTGTGTTCTGTGGCAATTGATGTTTGGATGACTGAGGTGTTCTGGAACCACTGCAACTTTTGCTGCCAGACTGCTTGTTGCGGTAAGGCACTTCTGACAATTCAGACAAGTTACTTGAGATGCTAGCGACATTGTTGTCATCATCCATTAGAAAGTCTATGACAGCGTTTGTTTTGAAGCGGCCCAGGTTCTGTAGCGTCTTGACATACCCTTTGTCAGAGACAAAATTAAACACAATCGCTCAGTAAAACACGGCAGGTTAAACGGACAATCCATATCGTACATTGAGAATGAACATGAAAGTTTATCGCCTACGCCCACCATTGGTGATCTGGCATACCTGGATAACCATCCCAGAAAGGAGGGGGTAGGGACCTAAGTCAACACTGAGCCATCAGAGCAATCACACTGCTAAGGTGGACAGTGAAAATGGCCACTTTTTATCTTGCCCACCACGGGATTCGAACCTGGGTTCATTGGTGTGCCAGGCAGCAAACTTGTTTTTTCCAACCTAGTTCCAGTCATTCGCCCAAAAAGGCAATCACCGAAGTCGAACGAAGCTCTCCGATGTGTTACGAAATGATGTTTGCATGACTACGACTAGCTGACATTAAAAATGATCGCTGTTGCTTCTAATTCTGTTCGATTTACACAGATTTAGCATTTCGCAACGGTATACTTTGTTAATATGAGCATAATATGAGCATAATTATTATCGACAATATTTAATAGTTGCGTTCCTTGATTTGCATTTTGTTAGTTCTCAGCAGTAAAGGCTAATAATAGCATTGCCCATTTCCTGCCTAGAACCAAGTAGACACTGTTATACAGTATACATAGGCTTAATCTACATTATTATATTATAAGTCAGTCTCCGCGCAGCGAAGAAGCTCACTAGCTGCATATAAGCCTAATTATTAGACCTGTATTGTTTGTTTTATACGTAAATAAATGTATAAACTATATCTATTCTAATTGATAATATTTAGGCCTATACTTTATAATATGCGAATCTTGAAAATTTCCGGAGAAGGACGAATAGGCGCTAAGCGAATTTTTTTTTATAACTCGAGATCAGAGTTAAATTAATAGTTAGTTATTCATTGCTTACAGGGTCCAGCGGACTGCAAAGAGTCGAATCAGAACCAAACTCAAAGACAACTCGAGATCAGAGTTAAATTAAAAGCTTATTAGTTATTCATTGCTTACAGAGTCCAGCGGACTGCAAAGAGCCGAATCAGGACCACAAAATCGAGACCACAACTTAGCAAGTAGTAGTAGTAGTAGTAGTAGTAGTAGTAGTAGTAGTAGTAGTAGTAGTAGTAGTAGTAGTAGTAGTAGAGGTAGTAGTAGTATAGTTATTTAGTTAAATCTTTAATTTATTTATTTTTTTCGTTTGTGTGTTGTTATTATTATTATTATTATTATTATTAGTTTCTTTTTATTATTATTATTATTATTATTATTATTATTATTATTATTATTATTATTATTATTATTCCTACTTTTAAAAAAAATAAAAAAGAATAGTGTGCTGCTGTGCTTCCTATCCTATCCTATCCTGTCCCATAACCCGAAGGTCGTAGGGGCACCACAGATGATCGTTTAACCAGCATACTCCATCTTTCTCTGTCCTCAGCAGCCCTCATGGCTTCGCTCAGTGTCAAACCAGTCCATTCTCGAATGTTGTCCTCCCACCTCTTTTTCGGTCTCCCCCTTCTTCTACCTCCTTGCACTGTGCCTTGCAGAATGGTCTTTGCAAGGCCTGATGATCTGGTGACGTGGCCATACCATCGGAGTTTCCGTTTCTTCACCACTGTGAGCAGGTCATCGTGTTGTCCAATGGCTTGTGTGATGGTCTGTCGGACTTCGTCGTTGGTGATGTGTTGGGTATAGGAAATGCACAGAAGTCTTCTGTAGCACCTCATCTCCATGCTTTGTATTCTTCGTTGGAGATCTGCTGTGAGGGTCCATGCTTCGCAAGCATATAGGAAGATGGAGATGACCAGAGAGCGCAGCAGTCTTACTTTGGAATGTAGACTGATGGTTCTGTCTTTCCAAATGGGCTTCAACCTTGTCAGGGCAGCAGTTGTTTGTGCGATCCTGGAGAGGACTTCCTGTCGAGACCCATTGTCTGACACAATGGCTCCTAAATATTTGAAGCTGTGCACTGTGTTGAGGGATTGGCCTTGTACTTTGATGTCCGTGTTGATGCCATTGGTGTTGTTGGTCATCATTTTGGTCTTCTCTGCACTTATTTCCATTCCATAAGCTCTGGAGGTGGTGTCAAGCCTCTGTACAAGCTGTTCAAGTTCTTGTTCCTCTCCAGCCAATCCATCAATATCATCCGCAAAACGAAGATTGGAGATTGCTCTGCCCCCTATGCTGCTGTGCTTGCTCAATGGTTTAAATATGGTCAGTGACGTTTTGTTTGGTTTTGCTGAAGTTGGGTGTAACCCGAAATATTCAGATGGTGATGTTACTGGTTATTTTTTCTTATAGATTTAACAAAGTTTTCAGATGATTTATAAATTTCCGCCCGCCACGCAACATTTTTTTAATACTTGTTTCTCATTAAAATACATATAATTGAAATACATATAACAAATTTACTGTATCAGTTAAAAAGAATAATATTAGTTAAATAAATAATTGCTTTGGTGCTTGCAATAAAAATATCACTGTTTTTTGAGACCATTATAAACTTGCTTTGCCTTGTTGTACTGAAGTGACACCAACGTCTCCATAGCGCTTTGAAGTTTTGTCATGGTTTTATTGTTGATATAGATGTGAAATCGTTGTATGTGTGCTTTTTGTGTTATGTATTACTTTTACTCCTTATTACTAATTGTGTCAGTATATTATTCATCATAAAATAATAATAATAATACTAACTGCTTCAAAATGCAAATCTCGACTTGAGCTTGAAGCGGTGCAGATCGAAATAGAATTAGATCTAGCAGCGGCTATTTTTATGCACGGATGTTTCACCACAGGCGCTGAAGTCTTTTCTTTTGTCTTTGTAAACTCCTAAATACGTACGTAGTATAGTATGTAATTGAGGCCTACGAAAGACGAGACTTCCAAGCCTGTGGTTTCACGTAGTCCTGCCAGCATTCGTTCGTAAAACATCGGATAGCTTCGCTCGACTCGGAGAGCTTCGTTCGACTTCGGTAATTGCCTTTTTCAGGAAAGTGACTGGAACTAGGTTGGAAAAAACAAGTTCGCTGCCAGGCAAGCTACATTTGATCTACATAATATATATCTTACTAACTAAGTAAGGTGAGCAAATAAGCAGAAGGGAAGCCATTGTGGGGATGTTTTTAAAATACCTGTCACATTTTACCACACATGCATAGTGCTATGTATTCCCAAGAAGATGCCTCTTTGGTTCTTCTTGTTTCTTCTCCCAATAAAGCAGTACTCAAAGACAGAAGACAACGAATATAGAATGACTTTCACACCTTTAAAAACACAACTTGCTAACTTGTGAGTTACAGACTTTGAGAACAGGTGTAATGCAATCAAAAACCATACAAAGCTGCTTCACATAAACAAAAGAAACAAAAAGAAAAAAACAACAAATGATGTCACCATGGTGTCACCCGAGATGCATACATCTGTGCCATCTGGTAGGGGCCATTACGTTCGAACTACAAACCAAGTTTATAAGAAATCCGTCCATTAGTTTCAGAGATAAGTGCGTAAAACACAAGACAGACAAAGCTAAAAACACGTTTTCGACAGCTTACCCTTTGGGAACGAATAAAAATTACAATGAATTTAATGATAATACAAGTTTAAGAATACATTTTGTTAATCTCACCTCCTTTGGCTGAACTAACCATCTGTCCTGCTTTTCTCAGACCCTTGTCCAGCACTGGAATGACCGGTGACATGGCAGACTCAGTCCATTCAGACGTACTCAACCTGGTGGCTACTGGCGACTTGTCAGTGCTCTTTGATAAAACGAAGTATGATGATTTCCGTCGAACAGATTTAGACGATGGATGCAAATATTCATCAGAATCTGTTTCTAGTTCAGATTCAACTTCAATGCTAGAAGGACTGTCTTGCAGTTTTGTTTTACTTTTAGACAATGTTGGCGTCTGTCTTCTACCTCTAGATTTTGAGGTACCCTTCTCCTTTGAATGTCCGGTCCTTGGTGTGAAGTCGGAATATTCCATTCGTAGGATCTTCCTTGGAGGAACCTCTGAACCAGGGGAGGGAAGCTGGCGTTTCTTATTGTTGTGGTCTTTCTTGCTGGTGCTTGGTGTCTCATGTCCTAGAGAGAACTTGGAGAGTTTGTATCCATCAAATTCTTTGTTGAAAAAAAATGAGTGTGCATCCTTGGGTGTATGTGAATACTCAACCTGGAACACCAAACAAAATGCTTCATTACCTGGCACGCATCCAGCGGTGTATCCGTACAAAGATCTCATTGCTTCATAAACTCATAAAGATGCAAGTTTAGGAAGTTGTGCCAAGTTTACAAATTTAAATCAAAGGGCTTGATACTGCTAGCTAAAGACTGAATATTTACCAAATTTGAAACAAAACTCCCAAGCTTAACCGTTTTTCTTCTAAAAATAAGGAATAGGCTTGTAGACTCGAGGACACATGTATATAAATCAGAAATTTAAAAAAGTCCAGGTTACTGTAAGTGCAACATGTGCAGTATATTTTGTATTCTGCTGTGTACTCACGGCAGATGCAATTTCTTTGAAACGGGCATCAAGGTATGCAGATAAAAGTGTTAAAGCAGCCACTGGATAAGTGCTAAACACATGAAAATAGCAAAGTAAATGCTTATACAATATATGTTTTATTTTATTTAAATTAAATAAAAGGAAAGCTTTATTTTAATACAGATTAACAGGCGTAAGGGACCGACGCCCTCCACCACACACACAATTCTGAAATAAAAAATCAAAATCTATGAATTTCTTACACTGCATTTTCCCACAATGGACTTCACCTTCACCTCAGCGTCATAGTTGCCTCCGGTGGCCAGAAACAGCTCCTTGTCATATTTAGTTTCCAGTGAATCCACACATTTCTTTGGAAGCTCCTCCCTTTTCAGAAACCACCTCACCAAAGCCAATTTCTTACCAAACCTTTGGAATAGAACTTCTGCAACAACAACAAAAACTAGAAAGGCAAAGCCCATATTACTCACATGCTCCTTATGGAACTTCAAACATGAGTGCCCAGAAAAAAACAAAATGAAATGGTGGAATTACAATGCAAATACGAATTTCATCTTGACCTTGAGATGACATCACCTCCGGCTTCAAATACCAGTGATGTCGTTTTCATCGGCAAATCGGCCATTCACTGATAAAATTCCCAAATGTCGGAAAGAGTCATGTTCTGATCGGCCCACTGTCCTAAGGCTTTCTGCCTCAATCGGCCACCCTTTGGCCGTTTTTTTGCTTGTCTCATGTCTGTTTCGTTGTTATTGTTTCTGGCCATATTAATTTCCTATCGTATAAATAAAGGTGTTATGAGTTATTGTTGGGACATCGCGTGTCGGAAGCGCCAAACAGACGACATATACATCAGCTGAGAGAGTTAGAGTAACTCCCCTTGTTGCGAACGGCGTGCTTCCGGCAATAAAACTTTGTTTTAAAAATGCCGCCGAAAAAAAAAAAATTGTCAGTGGCCTCTCGTTTGGTGTTGGAAAGAAGTCAAAATGATGGCCGAAAGATTTTCAAAATGTCCTAAAGGTTTGTGACTGAATCGGCCAAATGGCCTATGCTAAAAAAATTCTAGCAACATCACTGAAATACACTCATGTACTATCAAAAAAAATACAGCAAAGGTTTTAATATGCCCCAAAAATGACCTTGACCTTCAGTGACCTTGACCTTGGGATGACCTTGATCCTCATGTGATCTCTCATGTTGTATCAAATAACCCAATGTTGTTGCATACTATGGGTTAAATAAACAACCATTCCACTGGTTACGATGACCTAAAATGACCTTCACCTTCAAGATCAACGCAAAAACAGAACAAATATGAAAGATCAATCTATCATCTCTAAATACAAGTTTAGGTCACTTAGAAGGTCACTTCAAAGTACCTATACAAACTGACTAGAACAATCCAGTGAGGCTGAACAAAACTGCATAGTATGTGTGTTTTATTGATGTCTATTAATGCATCAAAGAATCAGAAGTTCAATATTAATAACCTAGAAAAAAAAAAAGTGAAATTTTGTGACAAATTGTCATTTTTTAAACTAACATTTGATGACCCTGTGACCTTGAAGTGAAGTCATTCATTCACTTATTATTTTCAAGGTCTCATGGGTAAACCATCCTACCAAGTTTGGTTGTGCAAGTTGAAATAGGGTCTGAATATTTAGCCACTTTCAAGTTTTTGCAAAGACAGCAGACAGACGAAGGAACGGACGAGTTTTTTCCTTCTATTTTCACTTTTGGACTATTTAGGACTCATCTCACACAGATTTGTGAACACCTAGGAATTTTGTGGAAGGGGTGGGTACATAGACTCACATTCACATTGCTATGCATGCGATTCAAAAACTGAAAAAGGCTAAATTTTTCACATGGCCGTTCATCATAATACATTAATAATCCTAACTAACTTAATAATAATCTAGAACTTGTATAGTGCACAACCAAATGTGCAGTATGCTCTTGGAGCTCATTTACATGCACAAATTACTAACCATCTACAGCAATAGGAAGGGGAGAAAAAAGTAAACAAAATAAGGATTAAAACTCAAATGAAAATAACTGGTATAACTTTTAAACTGAATTTCAAGAACACATAGAACAGCGCTGAATGAAACATAGGTATAGTACTTCCGCCCACCTTTCCCCACAGGCCAAAAATAATTTTCTCAAGGTTCTGTATACAGGAACATACAATCTGAAAACACGACAGTCAACATGTTCCCTGTACAAAGCACTAGAACTGTCTAACAATCCTGAGTTAAATTATTAGTGCAAAACGAAATAATAATAAAACAATGTAACAAATAATAACGATAGTGTAACAGTAACTAAATTTACCAATATTCTTAAAACACACAAAAAAATTTGTCATCAATATTTACTTTTTTCCAAAACCTTTTCAATCTGTGCTATGTAACACTGTTTCTCTTCGGCATCTTCATCCGGCGCAATGAAAACGTGGTCCCCAGTACTGTACTTCTCTCCTCCTCGTTCAAAGCCGCTGAAAAGTTGAAAAACTACCAATGTAAAGATTAGAAGAAAACAAGTTTTTTCCAACAGTTGTCTGCATCTGGCAGTGGCAAAACAGAACTACAGACATAAGAAAATGGAGCTTGTCTGCATTACTGTTGACAATTCTTCCGCCTGCTGACAATCAGTCGACTGCCCAGTTTTAAACTGTTACCTTGTGGTGAATGCTTGTATTCGTGTTGAAGGTCATCTATCAATTTTATATAAGGGCATTTATCAATGTCATACAAGTTCTTTTATACTACTAGTTTAGTGAAATTTATATGTTGTAGTTGAGTCTAGTCCTTTTAATGTCGTGATTCATGTCTTTTCGGCAACATCTTTTATGCCCAAGCCAAACTGGTACACAAACTAAACTATTAATATTACCATTTACTGTTTGCTCTATTTTCCTACAAATTGGGCATGAAACCAGATACTGCAGTCTTTTCATTGTATTTTACTTTTTAAAGAAATGTTTACAATCTTATGTTTTTATTTAATAGGTGTGAAACGTTTTTAGTTGTATAATGTATTGCTTTCGTTAATTGATGTGATAATGAATGTTTTTATCGTGGACATGTGCTTTGGTCAGGCACTCTTGAGTCTGGGTGTGTGTGTCTATACTTTTAATTAATGTACATATTTCTGGTTTAGTAGTTTTTACTAGGCATGTTTTGTTTGTTTTTTACTTATTTTATTTTGTTTTAATACTATTGCTTTTATAGTGCATTGTAAAGCGTGGCGAGCCCATGCTTGTTGGGGTACCACGCTATATAAGTCTACCGTATTACAGGCATGCCAACTCTCAATTTGAAGTTTCAGTATTACCTTTTTCAAATTTCAGTATTACTATTACGATTTCCGTATATTAACTTTTACTACCTATTGTTTTTGCACTCATTCTTTTTGATATTATGAGAAAAATCCAGTGATAGATTGATTTGCTGACACAATCTTTTTCTTCTCCAAAGCCTCGTAATTCTTGATATGCAGTGGGCCTTCCGCGTGCCGCTTGATGTCGTTCGTATCTCCGGCTGAGATGACAAACTGGTTGGCACAAATCGTACTTTTGAGTCGGCGCTGCTGTGAATAACGTAAGGACACTTTTCCGAATAGGAGGCAAGATATGTCTGATCTTGCGCGGTTTCTTTGAAGATTCAGATTCACAATCACTTTGCTTAGCCATTCGTTTGGACGCCATGTTTTGAATTCTGTCTCATGAGCACTGATCTTCACTGTGACTGCACAAAAACTGGTTCGGCAAACTTCGGTGCCTCTACCGAAAACTTCGGTGCACGTGTCTCAACAGCGACTGCAACATTAAACCGGGTTCAGCTGTCTTCAGAAAAAGGTCACGCGGTGCATTACCACAAGCCAACGAGTTAGATTCCCCCCCCCCCCCCCCCCATTGTCGTTTTTATGTACTTCCGGACCGTGAAACAAGTATCCTATTTTCCGTAGCGCTTGCTGAGTTTGCCAAATTTCCGGAAAAAATATGGAAATTCTGTATGGGTAGGCATGCTTGGTGTCGGATAGCGCAGTGGTTGGAGCACTTGCTACTGTGTCGAAAGTTAAGCACTGTCCAGTGCGGTTTGCACTTGGATGGGTGACCGCAAAACGTGAAGCGACAAATAACGCCCCCAGTTGACTCAACTGTGACCGAGTACCTACTCTCTTAAGGGTGGGGAAGGTAATTTAAAGCAGCGAGGGAGAGAGATGGGCATCACCCTCATTACGCTGGCCCAAGATAAGTGTGATCTCCAAAATCACGCTCCGCTACGGCCACAAGGCTATGGGACTACCTATCTTTTAGGCATGCTTGGTATTATTATTATTATTTGCTTTGGGGTTCATACAAATTATATAACTAAGCCCTGCTCTTCACTCAGCTGCCTGCTTTACTTTAGAACCTTATCTTATCCTATCCAGTAAATTGAAAGTCGTTCCAGGGCACCACAGATGATCGTTGAACAAGCGTACTCTTTCTCCCTCTTCAGCAGCCCTCATGGCTTCACTCGGTGTCAAGCCAGACCATTCTCAAATGTTGTCTTCTCCCTCTTTTTCTGTCTTCCTCTTCTTCTGCCTCCTTGCTCCGTGCCTTGCCGGATGGTCATTACAAGACCTGATGCTTTGGTGACCTGGCAAACCCATCGGAGTTTCCGTTTCTTCACCATTGTTAGCATGTCATCATGTTGTCCAATGGCTCGTGTGTCGGACTTCGTCATTGGTGATGTGCTGTGTATAGAAAATGCCCAGATATCTTCTGTAGCACCTCATCTCCATGCTTTGTATACTCTGTTGTAAATTTGCTATGAAGGTCCATATTCTGCAAGACTATAGGAAGATAGAGATGTCAAGGGAGCGCAGCCATATTACCTTGGAGTGTAGACTGATGGTTCTGTCTTTCCAAATCGGTTTCAACCTTGGCAGGTCAGCAGTTGTTTGTGCTATCTCTGTGGGCAACCATGAGTGTACAACATCAGTCATGAGCCCCAACATTATTGAAGTCATAAAAAAGCCGGTAAAACAAGGCTACCAGTGCAGTCCTCCCCAACAGTGCCATCGGAAATTGGTTTGGAACAACCATCGACGTGCGTCAAGAATGCCTACTCTCTCCCACATTTTTCAACATCTTCCTAGAGCGCATCATGTCAGATGCCTTTGCAGATCATGAAGGCAAATCAGCAAAGGGGGTAGAGCAATCTCCAACCTTCATATTGTGGATGACATTGATGGATTGGCTGGAGAGAAACAAGAACAGCTGTAACAGAGGAGTAATTGTGATCAGACAATGTGTTCCCGACAGGATGTTATCGCCAGGATAGCTTTAGAATAACCATTTCAATATTTGCATTTTTTGGTGGGGGAAAGATAGGGCTAGCGATAATCAAAGCTACTTATGATGGCATCGTGCTTATTTTTGTCAGCTAAGATTAATTTTGTATATTATTCGATTTAGTGTAGTTTTATTTTAGTCCCAGCCATGGCTACTACTATCCTGTAGATCGGCACCCCATGTCCGCTTGCCATGGGTGCTCGTCCGAGTTAGCCCACGATGATGGCCGTCTGCTGCTGAGGGCTTTTGTACATGTATGTTTAGTTGGTTATTGTGCATTTGACTTATTTTTCCATGTGCGATCCCATGGCACATTTGCCGAATATCGCTCTAAGGTGCCCGCGCAATGGCATTCTTTTGCCGAGGGTTGCCTTTTGTTGTTTTTGTATTTGTTTGTGGTTTAATTTTAAAATATTTATGGGTGGTATCAAACACATTATATGTCCTTTCTTAATTCGTGGTGTTGGCTCGACGCCAACCCTTTGTTTTTAGTTTGCTTAAATTATTGATGCTTTTACATTCCTCTTACTCCTGATGTTATGTGTTTAGCTGCTCACCCTCTGAGTAATTTCATCTTTTATGCGGATGTTTGTGATGAGGTTGCGTGTGATGTGGGTGTGTGCTTCCCCTTTCACCGCTGAGGTCTTCTTGTCCCCCCAAACCCCGGATTTTAATGTGTTCCTGAAAATTTTAATTGTAACATTTAATCCCCCCCCCCCCCCCCCTCCTTTTTTTGGGGTACCCATGGTTTCGCTTTCTTATTTGTCCCCAATATGCTTCGGTGTTGGGGGACGTTAATTTTATCCAATATGGCCGCGTCAACAAAGACCATCCAGAAAGGCACAGTGCAAGGAGGTAGAATAAAAAGAGGGAGACCGAAAAAGAGGTGGGAGGACAACCTTCGAGAATGGACTGGCTTGACACGGAGTACCAACAACACATGCCAAGTGTTGTCGTCCGTGATGACGAATAGAGTTATCCCAAAGTGTGTCCACAGAACAGCAGTATGAAATTACGCGCTATTTCTAAGCGAAAACGTATCAGAAATAAATAATTTTAACCAATAATTATTAATGAAAGTCTGTAGCTTCGGGGTTTTTGCAAAAGGAGACGTCCGCGTTCTGGTAGCTGTGAAATGGCAAGTGAAAAAGCGGGTTTTATCGTGATAATTGTTATTAAATAGGCCTAATAAGACCCCTCGCTAAAATTTGTGTACAGATAATTGAATGCACTATTTCCATGTCAAAGCAAAAAAAATTTTGAAATTCGACCGTAAAATACTTGAAAAAGTGGTTTTTAGTTCCTGCACGTAGCATCAACACATGCCAAGAGTTGTCGTCCGTGATGACAAATAGAGTTATCCCTGAGTGATAGGCCTAATAACTGACTGATAGGCCTATTTTATGCTTACACACTTCAAAACATGGATACTACATTACGGTCAGTGCTTCAAAATACAAATAATTTCTCATGCATGATACATTAAGTTAGAGTTTTTTTTAATTTGCTTCGAAGACTAACTTATTAAAGCGTTAAATTAACATTCTGTCCAATATATAAGCAGGCCATCGGCCGGTCACCTAAAATGGAAAAAGACCTGAAACTGTTGATTCGGCGTTTTTCTTTAACTTAGTAGTAGTAGTAGTAGTAGTAGGACTAGAATAGGCCGTGAAGCCTTTATACGTCCCATCGTAGTTATCATTTGATATCGATTACAGGTCAGGTTTTTAAGCATGTAATAAATTGACCTAAATTATTCATCAAAGCTTTCTAAATAATACTTCAAATTTTGGTAGTTTATCTATTTGATTTTTGAATGAAGTACTATTAAGGTATTTTAGATTAGTAGGAAGATTGTTCCAAAGATTTGCAACTCTGTTACTAAAAACATTTTTCCAAAGGTTAGTTCTTGCATACTGGATAAAAATTTTGCCCTCACTAAGTCGTGTTATATTACAATCAGGTGATGCAAAGAAATAGTTCCATGAGAGGTCATTTATATGGTTAAATATTTCATAAGTTGCAATTAAATCTCCTCTTAAACGTCTTCCCTTGAGAGAATGTAAGTTTAAATATAGTAACCTTTCACAGTATGATAACCCTTTACATTCAGTTAGAATCTTTGTAGCTCTTCGCTGCACCTTTTCTATAGCTACTGACTGCCTCTTTAATAGTGATGACCAAATAATATTCCCATACTCTAAATGAGGTCTCACTAAGGTCTTATATAGTTGTATAAACATATCTTTATGTCAAATGTCCTTTTTATTAATCCAATGATTCTATTAGCTTTATTAATACAATTTTCTATGTGAGGATCAAACGACAATGATGTATCAAATATAACCCCTAAATCTTTCTCCTCTGTACTAGTTTTAATTATCATGCTTTCTGCTCCTATTTTCATGTAATAGTTATTTTTTTTTAATTATTTTTTCCAATGTGCATTCCTTTACATTTTTCTACGTTAAAATAAAGATTCCATTTGTCAGTCCAGAGTTGTAACTTATTAATATCGTTCTGTATAATATCACTGTCATCTGCCCCCCATAGATTTTTGTGTCATCCGCAAATATTTTACATAGGCTAACGATTGAATGCCCTCTGGCAAATCATTAATAAAAATTAAGAAAAGTATCGGGCCTAAGATTGATCCTTGCGGAATTCCGCAAACTAGCCTACATCTAAAATAGATGGCTATAAAAAAAAAAGTTTTCAATTTGTGTTGCAATATGCATGTTATCCTGTATTAAATTTAGGCAAAAAAAATTTTTTGGGGGGGTTTCGAAAAAATGATGTGTTGTTGCTACACTGACTGAGCGAAGCCATCTGATCAGGACTTGACAGAGAAAGATGGAATACGAAGGAGGCTACGACCTTCGACTGAGTTGCGGGATAGGATTAGGATAGATAAATAATATAATTAATACTCCTTACTTATAAACAGTGCTGACGGTATCCCATCTCCTGTCGTCTGATACCCTTCCCTCTCCGATCCACTTTACGGCACGGCTTGAAGTAACATGCATTGCGCTTAATGCAAGTAAATGCCTATAGAAGCTCACAAACTTCGACGTACTCTGTACATCACGTAGCAAAAAGTCTCGTGTAATCTCCCGCCGTTTGGAAGTAAGAACGATAACTCATGATGCGAGTGCTTTGCTTGTAACAAGGCATCCCAGTGGTTGAAAAATTGTTAAGTATCCAATCAATTCGTGGTTGATATAAAATCTTTCTATCAGAAGCAAAACTAAAACTCCCCCGTATATCTTTGTTTCGCGTAAATTGCATACTGTCCAGATGTAATGGACATAAATATGTATTATGGCATTGAACTAAAAATTAAATCTACCTTTATACTAATCTTTAAGTTTGTTTTACTATATTTCTTTTGTAAGTAAATGTTTAAGTAGTCAGACATGTGAACGGAAGTTGACATGCGGCTTGCGTTTTAAGAGAGAAGCCGACAGTAAAATATTTTGAACTTTTTGCTTTTAAACATAATTGCAGTATAGTTGTTGGCTGTTCATCATGGCAAACAGAACAGTCAAAGATGCACATTCGGTCAAAGGAACAAATCCTCAGTACCTAGTCGAAAAAATCATTCGAACAAGAATCTATGAATGCAGATATTGGAAAGAAGAATGTTTTGCTCTCACAGGTACACGTGTACTAATGCTTGTTCGTTTGTTTTTTGGTCGTATGATCAATAAAGCAGTTTATTATATTGATCTTTCATTAACTATTGATGGTTATTTGTCTTTTTGTTTTCCAGCGGCATTGCTGGTAGACAAAGCAATGGAGCTGCGCTATGTTGGAGGAGTTTATGGTGGCAATGTCAAGCCAACACCGTTCTTATGTCTCATCCTTAAAATGCTACAGATTCAGCCAGAGAAAGACATTGTTGTCGAATTCATCAGAAATGAAGACTTCAAGTAAACAATCTCTCTCTCTCTCTCTCTCTCTCTCTCTCTCTCTCTCTCTCTCTCTCTCTCTCTCTCTCTCTCTCTCTCTCTCTCTCTCTCTCTCTCTCTCTCTCAATCTCTCTCAATCTCCCACTCTCTTTTGCTGTACCAATATTTTTATTGAATATCATTTCCAGGGGTGAGATTTAACCCAGGAGACTAACTAGCCCGCCGGGCTAGCTAGTGAGTAAAGTGAGGTAGCCCGCATGGTTTTTTGGGCAGCCCGACAATCGCGTATTTACGGCAATGTGTACAGTGCATTAGACCAACTTCTTTATCGAAAATGAGCCAAGATCGATCTTCGCCATCTGAACGTTTCAGCCATGCAGTCTGAAAATTTCTTTTTCTCTTCGATTCATACTCTTTGTCACGCTCTTTTTTTCTCAGAACTAGATTTCTCCTTCTTTGGCGGAGGTTCGTTGACCCCAGAAATAAAGTTCCACTGTTTCGGATCAACAACCGTCACCTTGACAATACACGTAATTTGTAGCGAGTGTCTTTTTCACAAACAAAGCAGACAGCGTGCTTTGCGCGAAAGGGAAGTAGGCAAGGGGAAATAACGCTCACGTATGCTTCATACTCGTAGCAGGCGAACAGTGACCTAAAAACGCTCTCGCTTCGGACCGAGCTTCTAAAAGTCTGCAAGTAGTATCATTTTTTTTAGGTCGCCAGGCGGGCTGGCTCAATTATAAAGTGAGGTCGCCCCAGCCGGTTTTAAGTCGCCTCGGGCGACCGGGCGACCGCTAAATCTCACTCCTGATTTCAAGATTAATCTAAACATGATTTATATTGTTCTTTTGTGTTTTTACATTAAATTAACAGAATTGTATATTGTTCATGGATCTAACATTAACAATATATTTATTTTTTCCTTTCAGGTATGTGCGTGCCCTTGGTGCCATGTACATGCGTTTGACAGGGACAGCCACTGACTGCTACAAATATCTGGAGCCTTTGTACTACGACTACAGAAAGCTGAGACGTATGAACAGAAGTGGACGTAAGTGGAATGGTTTGTTTCTTGCCGGGTATGTACCTGTCTTGCATCTTAGAACAACTCAAGTCTGTTCACAAATCAAGAGATTGAAAATTGTTAATATCGCTGAGAAACTACTTCAAAATATGCAGGGCTAGAAATTAACTTTTTTCTTTGGCGGCCACCGGGCCCCTTGATTGAAAAATTTGAAGGCCCACAAGCAACTTTCGGGGCCCAACTTGAAAAATAATGCAAACAAAAAACAAAAGAATTATTGACAATATAATAAGTAGAAAGTACAATTTGTCTGATAATCTAAAATAAAAACAATTGAATTTCCAATTTTGCTGAGTGATGTCATTTTTATTTGCCTTTTCTTTCACTTTAAAACATTACCAACAAAAAAGGGGAAAACATACACACACACACACACACATTCAGTGACACACATATTCCAGTGACTAGTGAGCCTGAAATGGCCATTAAACAAAATAGAAAAAAAATCAAGTGAGTCTCTTGTATAATACTTTTCAGTTTTGTGACTGAGTATTGCACAATACACATCATTAAATTTTTAATATGAGTAACCTAAAAAAAATCTGACCTCAATGCACAAAAGTTCAAAACAAAACCATGAAAGGGAACTAAACTTAACAGTACTCTTCCTCGTTCACTTCAAGGCCATGCCATGGAAATCTTTTTTCCACCCTTCATTGTAGTTCCTTGATCTTTTTTCCTCTTCATACTTCTTTTTTCTCTCTTTTTCTTGTTCTTTCCTTTCGTCGACGTTTTCTTCTGGCGTCTTTCGCTTCCCAAAAATTGGAAAATACGTCATCGCCGATTGTTTTAGCAACTGTATGGCGACGATATGTAGCCATACTTTTGTACTTGCAAAGATGGACATTTTGCGCTTATGTTGTGCCATAGCCTTTTGTTTATTATATTAAAAAGATATTGAAGTGTATATTAAACTTTTGAGTGCAAAATTAAAGGGGTTTCGCTTCTTTTCTGTTTTTTTTTCTGTCCAAATTTAGGGCACCGGTGTGGGTTGCTTCCCTTGGCCCAAATACGAAACTGCCGAGCAGAGCTAGCTGTAGCAGACTAATTATTTTGCGGGCCAAGCGGGCCCTTCGTTTTTCAACTTTCCGAGCCCGAAATCAACTTTGCGGGTTTTTGGCCCCGGGCCCCCGCTAATTTCGAGCCCTGATATGTAAACATTTGATTAAACTGATGAATTTAGCTATCTAAACACTGGAATGGAAATGTAGACAAGAAGAAAACTTCATAGTTGTCGTGCTGAGACGAGAATGAAGGAGAAAAACTTGTATAAGTTTTGTAGACCAAAGACTCACACTGTTAATGCAATATTTGGCAAGTAGACTTGATTTACACTTAGTAGTCATGCTTTGTAAGTTCAGCTCCATATCAAAAAGGATTTTTGGTCACTGTCAATGTAAAAACTTGCAGTAGTGATGCGATTCAATTCTTACTAAGAATTAAATCGCATCACTACTGCAACCGTTTTTACACATTGACAGTGACCAAAAATCCTTTTTGATATGGAGCTGAACTTACAAAGCAAGACTACTAAGTGTAAATCAAGTCTACTTAGTGATCATTGATTCATTGATTCATTCTTACCAACCTTTTTTAATTTTTAAATTGAAACGTTATTCAGCATGAAAAGTTAATTAACATACTAACACTATAACAGCTATTGATGCTTTATTCAGTATTTGCAATTGACCTTGGTGTTGTATGTAATTTGCACAATGCTGATGAATTTTGTATTTAGTTAGTACCTAAAACTGATACCTTACAAGTTACATCATAGGAAGGATGGTTCATTCTTATCTTCTTTTTTTTCTTTCAGAGTTTGAACTAGTACATGTGGATGAATACATTGATGAACTCCTGAGGGAGGAGAGAATGTCTGACATTATTCTTCCCAGGATTCAGGTATTGTTGGAAAAATTGTGTTTCATTAGTATGGTATAATAGAGATGGCACTACGTTTTCTACTTTCAAAAATCAATTTGAACATCAGAGCAATGTTGTTCCAGCAGTTATAGTCTGAAAATAATGAAACTTCTTTTCTGAACTTTCAGCATATAACCTATTGCATGTGCCTTTGGCCTCTGTTATGGAGCCATTTATTCAAGATAAAGGTCATGATAATCTCTGTGCGTAGCTGGTTCATAGCTTTGCCATCTACAATACCTAACCTAGATCTAGTAGATGTCACAAAGCTACACTAATACAAGTATAGTCATCATAGGCTTCTGTTTGCAGCCTGACACCAACGAAGTGGTGGGAATCCAGATCAGATCTATTGTCAGACATTGTGAATTGTGTAAGTAACCATCAGATGGCATTGTATTCTGTGCCTTGAACAGTAAAGTTGAACATTTGTAACATATGTTGGCAGAAACGCAATGTGCTGGAAGAGAGTAATCAATTGGAGCCCAGAGTAAGCGCTGTGGAGGAAGACATGGAAGACATGGCCACTGATGAGGAAGAAGAACTTATGGAGGTAATAATTTTTGTTGTTACTTTCATGCCATTTAGCTCCTTGTTATGCCCTCAATGCACCACATCTTGATTGTCTTTACTGTTGTTGGTGATTATAGCATTTTTACCTTCTTTTTTCTTATCCTCTTTCTCCCATCTAAAAAAAAAATATATATAAAAAAAAGAAGAAATGCAAATGTGCTTCAGTTGCTTAGAAAATTATTGTATATATGTATATTCCTAAAAAAATAGTGTACATGTAATAAAATTTAATTGTCAACATTAATTACTAAGTAATTTTTGTAGTACAGTGAAATCTCTCCCTCAAATTAAAATGTTAACATCGTAAATACAGCTATTGCAGCAAAGGTTACCAGCCTGTTACCTGTATTGGATATCAATTGATTCAGCGACCAGAATAACTAGTTTTAAGAATACTTGTTGCAGGAATCCAGACGAAGTGTCTCCCCGGAAGTCAAACGGAAGAGTCCATTACCCCGACGTCGTTCAAGGTCACCGCAAAAACGGTGAGTTTGACTTTGCACTTTCATATAATATTGATAATGGATTACTAATTAAAGGCTTTTATGTAGTGTTGTTCGTCATAAAATGTAGCTCAGAGCACTCAAATATGCAATAATTTGCATAATTATTACTTTTGGGTGAGCGTTGCAAGTAAATTCTGATTCCCGCAGAATTACTACCTATACTCAAATGATGAACCACTGATGTATTTTGTTTCTATAGAGAGCATGGCGGCAAGATTCGAGATGAACGGATTCGAGATGAACGGAAGAGATCCCGATCTCGCGACAGAGATAGGCGGCACAGGTCTCCAGGTCAGTATGTTAAGCAATTATAATTTAGTACGTTTGTATGACGACTCATTTGTATCTTACCTAATTGAAGAAGGCTCTAGACTAATGTTCCATTGATGCGAGTATAATGCTCTGATGTGGAATTATGTTGACCTCTTACTCTTATGTTAATTATGTTCACCTCCCATTGTGGTCATTTCCTTTTGTAAATGAGGACAATAACTCATCTTGAATCTTGGAAGAGATCACTGAGGCATTTGATACGTTCAGTCTGACAAAGATTTATTTATAAAAAGTTAATTTATGTAAAACCATAACTGATTGGAGTTTGATAGAATGATGGTCACTTATATAATGCTGATAGTCCATGAGATCATAGCATGCTCAAAATGCTTATAAAAAGAGTCATATGCTTTTTTCCTGTTAGCTGAAATTTTTTGTAACAAGCATGTATATTCTCTCTTCCTGGATTCACTAAATTTGCTATCCTAGGGCCAGGAATACTAATACAGAACTTTTCCTCAAGTAATATCTTTCTTTCATTTTCTTTTAGTTCCAGGAAAGAGAGTACGAGAGGATGAAGACAGGTGAGATAGTGCTTTGATGAGTTTTCTGTTTTATTAGGACTTACGCTGTTACTCCAGATGGGCAGCTCCCTCTTAAAGCTGGCCTTGAAAAAAAGGGAAGTGCATAATGCCTCTTTCCCCTACGACAAAAAGTTTATGGGGAAACCTTTACATTAAGGTGCTGCTGTACAATTGTGTGTGTATACATGCTCGTGTTTACATTTCTTTCCCTTATCTGATCTCGTGAATTAAAGCTTTAATAGATAACAATTTTGTGCACCTAGCTGCATGAATGACATTTGGTAGCTGACAATGAAAGTTTAATGGACATTAAGAAGATTTATTTGAAAAAAAAAATTTTGGAGGGGGGTGTTACGTTTTCATTTTATTTTACTAACAGGAGAAGGAAGAGCAAAAAGAACCGCAGTGATCGGGAGGGTGAGAGAGACAGAGATCGTCACCGACCAGACAGAGACCGAGGAGATCGACACGATCGACAAAGAGAAAAGCGTCCCCGGGAAAAGGACCGTGAGCACAGAGACAAAGGCAAAGAACGCGGCGGCCGTCGTCATGATAAAAACGAGGATCGGGAGATCAGGGAAGCTAATGAACTGCGTGCTAAGCTTGGCTTAGCTCCCTTGAAACCATGAGTCTGCGCATTCAACCTTATCCCACAAATTTCTTCAGCAAGTTTGATGATTATGAACCTGTTTCAGGGGTGTGTTTGGTATGTGTGTGTGTGTTTTTTACCCACAATAAATCAGAGATTGTTCAAGAGTCACAGCATGCATTAGGCCGAATAGTTTGCTTTTATGATGTACCTTTCTTTTAGAAATATGTGTGGAGACGTGCAGAGAGTTTTCTTGAATTCATAATTCCGGAGTTCGGTCAGTCAGATAGCATGTGTTACAACAATGTTTGCTATGCACACAACATTGTCTTATTTTCTTTGTTTTATGCACCATAATATAACTACGTTTATGGGTAAAATATTAATCATCACAACCCCTTGGGGTCATGAGCAATCTTGCCACTGTAGATTGTTCAAACCTATAAAGGGAAAAGTGAAAGCCACAGTTGAAAACCTGTCTTTCCTTTATAGGCAAGACAGATTCACTGCGGCAACAGTACCCCCGTTGGAGTGCCGGGGGTTTTCAGTATAAATAGTATCCCCACTTTATGGAAATTTAGTGCTTTAAATTCCCACTGTCGCTGTCTTCCTCATTTACTCTTTCCCATTCCTGCTCTGTCCTTCACTCTGCTATACTATCTTCTTCTTCGCTAGATCAATGACTTACCTTTTTTCTTGAAAACTCTTCCTGGACAAGACTCCTTGTTTGTGTATGAGGTCTGTTGGATCAGCTATGGGAGTGTTGGACGCTTTCTGCCGGGTGGTCACTAGGGCTTCCTATGATTGTACTATTTAGCACTATAGGCATTTTATATGTATGTGTTTTGTTGATGATTTATAATGATGTTTGTATTCTATTTTATTTTTGTAACCGGGGGTTCACGTAGTTGAGGTCAACCCTCAGCCGTCCCCTGCGTGGGATGTTTTTATTGTCAAGTGACTGGCCGGTGGAGGGCATTCAATTTTCCCACTGGGGTTGTTTCAGCAGATCTTTTATGCGGATTGGGGGTTGTCCGGTCCTGATTTGGCTCGGAAGAGTCCGCTGGACCTAAAGCAACAATAAATCAATCAATCAATCAATCATTAATCATCACATCGGCAGCATGGTAGAGGTTCCTCTCAGAATCACCTTTGACTTTTCTTCATATTTGATGATGAATACTTTTATTTGTTGAAAAGATACATGTGATGGTTTATATGTAGATGCGTGTAAATTTGTATAGTAGTTGACATTCGGGCAAAATTAGATGGCTTGAATTCTATGTCTTCTTCCATTCATTGTGCTGACCTACGGGGAGATACATACCCCACTGATTCATCACTTAATGTTTTTCAACCAGTGTCTGAGCAAGAAATTAGAAATGTGATTTTGAAGTCAAAGCCTACAACTTGTTCTCTTGATTCCCTTCCTACCCCTCTGTTAGTAGAATGCGTAGACCAGCTGTTACCAAATATAACCAACATTATAAATGATAGCCTGTCCTCTGGTGTTGTTCCATCATCAATGAAATCTGCTGTTGTAAAGCCTTTACTCAAGAAACCTAGTTTAGACAAGAATACCCTTCAGAACTATAGACCAGTGTCAAACCTATCATTTTTGTCAAAGATATTGGAAAAGATTGTTTTGAAACAGTTATTTTCATATTTAAATACACATTCTTTGATCTGCTCCAACCAGTCGGCTTACAGACCTTTTCATAGTACCGAAACAGCTCTGTTAAAAGTTACCAATGACCTGTTGCTCGCTCTGGACTGTGGAAATGTTTCAGTTCTCACTCTGCTAGATTTATCTGCAGCATTTGATACTGTAGATCATGACATTTTGCTTAAAACTCTTCAGCTTCATTTTGGTATCTCTGGGTCGGTACTAAATTGGTTTCAGTCTTATCTCTTTGAAAGGAAGCAGGCTGTTGTTGTCGATGGCAGCGTGTCTAATGAGACAGAAATGATCTTTGGTGTGCCACAGGGTTCTGTTTTAGGACCTGTGCTTTTTGTGATGTACACCAGACCATTGCTGTTACTTCTTGATAATCATGCCATTGATAACCAGTCGTTCGCTGACGATACACAGCTGTACAATTCTTCCCGCCCTTCCGAGATTCATTCTTGCATCCAGAGCGTGCAGCAGTGCATTTCTGATGTAAGGTCATGGATGGCTCACAACAAACTTAAATTGAATGATGACAAAACAGAAGCGCTGTTATTCCATAATCCTAGATTGTCCTCACACTCTACCCTTCCTACTTCTATTTCTGTTGGCAACTCTGACATTACTTTCTCATCCTCTGCCAGGAATCTCGGTTACATCATATCTGATGACATGTCCCTTGATAACCATGTTTCACATGTTTGTCGTTCAGCATACACTGCCATTCGCCAAATCAGCTCAATCCGTCAGTATCTTACAGTATATGCCACCAAAACTCTGGTGTGTGCCTTTGTTCTCTCTCGTCTTGACTATTGTAACTCCCTACTCACTGGCTGTCCTAAATCTTTGATCGATAAACTACAAAAAGTTCAAAATTCTGCAGCACGGCTCGTACTGAAAGCAAAAAAAACGCGATCACGTGAAACCACTACTATTTTCCCTTCACTGGCTTCCTATCCAAGCACGCATTGACTACAAACTGTCAGTTCTCTGTCACAGTTTCTTCTCTGATACCTGTCCATCCTATCTTAGTCAACTCCTGTCTGCTTACTCACCTGCCCGACAGTTGCGTTCATCCGCAGACACTCATGTCCTCACCACACAAAGAGTACGCACAAAAACCTACGGTGAAAGATCTTTTGCTTTTTGTGGCCCTAAACAATGGAATTCGCTGCCAGCTAACATTCGTTGTATTGCATCCACGCAGACTTTCAAGAAAGCACTCAAAACACATCTTTTCAAGCAATACTTTCCCACTGATTGAACTAACGAACATCACAATTCTTCTGCCTGCTGACATCCAGTCGACTGCCCAGTTTTAAACTATTACCTTGAGGTGAATGCTTGTATTGTGTCCGTGTTGAAAGTCATCTATTAATTTTATATAAGAGTATTTACCAATGTGTTACAAGTTCTTTTATACTACTAGTTTAGTTAAATGTATCTGTTGTAGTTGAGTCTGTTGTGATTGATGTCTTTTCATTGTATTTTACTGTTTTAAGAAATGTTTACAATCATATGTTTTGTTTTTAAGGTGTGTAATAGTTTTAGTTGTATTGCTTTGTTAAATGATGTGATAATGAATGCTTTTATTGTGGACATGTACTTTGGCCAGGCGCTCGTGCGTCTGTGTGTGAGTGATTGTGTGTGTGTGTCTGTGTGTGTGCTGTTAATTAAGGTACATACTTGTGGTTTAGCATTTTTTACTAGGCATGTTTTTGTTTTACATATTTTATTTTGTTTTGTTTTTAATACTATTGCTTTTTTATTGCATTGTAAAGCGTGGCGAGCCCATGTTTGTTGGGGTACCACGCTATATAAATCTACCGTATTATTATTATTATATGAGTCTGTGTGCATGTGTGTGACATGTACATGCATGCGAGAGTGAAGAACAGGGGTACCCCCGTTAATTTATTTAGTTAGTCATTGTTTATAGGGCCCAGTGGACTGCAAAGAGCTGAATCAGGACCACAACTTGGTTGAAAGAGGGCTTCCCTGATCCGTACGGAAGGTCTGCTGAAACAACCCTAATGATAACACTGAAGGCACTCCACCAGCCGGTCACTTTACAATAAAGGCAAGCCATGCAGGGGATGCTGAGGCTGTTGTCTGCTCTATCGAACCCTCGTTTACAAAAACAAAATAGAATATAAACATCATTATAAAATATTAACAAAACACTTACATATAAGATGCCTACATTGCTACTACAGTTTATTATCCCTTTCTATCGGGAAACTCTGGGCCGCCTCCCCTGGGGAAGGCGTAGTTGCAGCCAGTAGCGCGCCCAAACCCTGCCTACCTAACATTATAATATTTGTGATTTTTGAAATTTTGCTGGGGGAGCAAACCGGAGTACCTGGAGAAAACCCCCCGAGACGTTGCCCGAGTCGAAAGTAAATAATATTCGGAGAAACATAACGCCCAGATGCCGGATCGAACACACACCTGTCGGCGCCATTGGTTTCTGGCTTGTGGACAAAGCAAGTTAGTCCCGCCTTAGCCCACTTGGCCACAACGCTCGCATTGCTAAGTAATAATACCATAGAAAGCCCTAGTTACCATTTGGCAGAAAGCTGGCCAAACAGACCCCACATACAAATGTTTAGTTTTGGGAGAGTTTTCAAAAAAGGTAGATGACTGGTCTAGCAAACAAGAGAGTAGATTGATAGAACAGATTAGGAATGAGAAGGAACAAATGAGAATGACAGAAACAGAGGTAATTTAATGCTATTTATACAGAAACTCCCGGCACCCCGTTAATGTCCATGCTACTACTATTAGAACATGCTCAGTGTGGAACGTTATGTGGTAAATGAAGATGCTTGTTTGAGTGTAAGTGCGTATCCTGGTGTGTTGGTTATTATGTTACCTCCATCTGTAGATTTTTTGATTTTTTAAATTTGTGTTATGGACTTAGCATAGATGCCTGCGTGCATGAAACAGTGTTATTGCATTGCTTTTTCATAGATGTAATGTTGGAATTCAAGAAGTTTGTAATTAAACTACTTCCATGTAGGTTTTAAAGCAAACATCTGGTGTCAAGTGTTATTTATTATTTTATTACGAAAGGCAAGTGCACATATGAGTAAGGCCTGTTTTATGGACATGGATAAGGAATGAATAGTAGACTAACATCTCTTAGTAATTTTTGACTTCAGAGGTATAAGTCACGTATTCGTTCCTTTATATCCGTTCATAAAACGGTGTGCAGATACGGGTGTGATTGACATAGTGCGCGCAAAGAGGAAAGAGACTGATGTTCGAGAAGGATTATTATGTGTTAATATTATTTGACTTTGCTTTTTTTTCTTCTGTCAGGTGGGACAAAAAGGGCAAACCTATCTGCCTGTTTTAGAGCCCTTATCATTATTCCTGCGCTACAATTTCATTCTTAAATTTACTGGTCTAACATTGTCAGATTCAGTTTTTAGTAATATTGCAATGTCCACATCTCCCCTCCCCTCACCACTCACATATACCCAAAATAAACTCACTAATAGAACTTCGCTTGAATGGTCAGCTAATAATTGTTGGTCAAAATGTTTATTGCTGTTGTTAAAATCATGGAGAAAAGGCAAATAATATATTTAATAACGCCGAATTGCACCCGTGGTAGATATCGTGGATAGACGATCTCTGCGTTTATGTCCCTTGGAGGAAGCAGGGGCCTAATCGGATAGGCTTCCTGCAGTAGAAACTGAAAATAAAGCTCTCGCCTCAATTATGTTGTAAGTCTGTTCTTTAACCTTGCTCATTTGCAATGGAGGAGCAGAAGAAGAAATTTTACCAAATTCTTGAAAAGCACGTTGAAGCTCTTGGACGTATGAAACGACAAACTTTTTCCATCAGTGCGGAAACGTAAACAAAAATCATCAGCGCACTGCAACTTCCTAACGGGCAAAAATGTGAAGACGGTAGCCACTTCAAATTTTGGTCCAAGAATAACTTCTTCTTGTTTACTGAGGGCGCTGATCAGGTAAATTATTGTCCTTTTATGTCTGTCTGTCTATCTTATCTTATTTTACTGTATGACGCTTTTGTGGTCTGCATTTTCCCTCTTCGGTCTCTGCCTCGTTCTGACTCTCCGTCCTTCAACGTGCTCCAGTACTAACCACAGTATCATAGTTTGCGCAGAATTAGTATTAATAATCCAGTAAACATTACATTACATTACATGGTTATTGCTTTAGGTCCAGCGGACTCTTCCGAGCCAAATCAGGACCGGACAACCCCTGATCCGCATTAAAGATCTGCTGAAACAACTCTAGTGGTAAAACTGAATACTCTCCACCAGCCAGTCACTTTACAATAAAGACATCCCACGCAGGGGACGCTGAGGCTGTACTCTTAATTTATCGAACCCCTGTTTACATAAACAAAATAGAATACAAACATCATTATAAAATATCAACAAAACACATACATATGAAATGCCCACATTGCTAAATAATAACATCATAGGAAGCCCTAGTGACCACCTGGCAGAAAGCGTCCAGTAATCCCAAGCTGATCCAACAGACCTCACACACAAAAAAGGAGTCTTGTCCCGGAAGAGTTTTTAAGAAAAAAGGTAGGTGACTGGCATAGCGAAGAAGTAGATAGTATAGCAGATTGATAGAACAGAGCAGGAATGAGAAAGACAGCGACAGTGGGAATTTAAAGCACTAAATTTCCAGAAAGTGGGGATACTATTTGTACTGAAACCCCCGGCACCCCAACGGGGGTATCCAGTAAACAAAGATTTCATAAAGACAATGGAAATAAACAAAAACTGACGCAATAAAAATTTCGTTCATGATAATTAAATAAAGTTGTCTGTCCCTTCAAACTTGTAATCGTACACCACATTGGAATTTCTTGTAAATTAAGATAAACTTGTTTTATCATATTTTATTAGGGCCGGATCCAGGAGAGGGGGGGGGGGGGGGTACCTGTGTTTCGGAACCCCCCCTCCAAACTTTTTTTTTTAAATTAAATTTTTGTTAATGCAAAGAGTTTTAATTTTTTTAAAATTGTTTTTAAAACATTGCAGTTTTTAGTCACTTTTGGTCCAATGTACAAAGAGTTGTTTATAGACATTTCAACGGAAATCCATTTCAGGGGATCCGTAGAAACGTCCAAAGCGTTTTCCCGTTGAAACGACCAAGTAACCAAACCACTAAGCCTAAATTAGTAAATGCAGCCATATTTTACTGTTTTGGCTGCAAGCCTCTTCCAGCACCTTCACCTTGATACTGCCCTAATCCCCCAAAACGACTTTTTAGAAATATTAATTAAGATGCTAAGTTGATAATTATGAACTATAATTTGTTGCCTGGTTTGGTGAAGTCAGCAAAATGGCAAATGCTTTGACAACTGATGTTATTGTTCCTCGTCAAGCATCCCGACAGACTCTCCATGACAACCAACCTGCGGCCACTCCAGAAGAATATTTCAAGATTAGCATTGCCATTTGGAACACCTGTCAACCGAATTTGACTCGCGGTTCAAAAATGCTGACCTAGCTAGCATTTGATGGTCTCTCTCTCTGGTGCCAAGCACTTTAATAGACAACTAGGATAGTTTCATGCATGTTCCAGAAGGGGTGAAGACACTGGCAATGTTGTGGGAGTCTGACCTACCAGACAACGCTACCCTTGATGCAGAATACCAACGGTGGGTTTGCAAATGGCGAAGTGCTGCTGAGAATGCGACAGCTATCATCCCATCCATGGCATCAGAAGCACTGAAACATTGTGACAGGGATTTTTATCCCAACCTGTTCATCATGCTAAAGAACCTTTGCACCCTGCCTGTCACTACTGCCGAGTGTGAGCGTTCAAACAGTCAGTTGCGCAACCTGAAAAACTACTTGCACTCTACAATGGGGCAACAGAGGCTCAATGGACTTGCTTTACTGAAAGTGCACAGGGATGTTGATATTGACTTCAAAGAGGCAGTGAACTGTTTTGCCAGAAGATACAATTCACAAATGGTACTAATGCAGAGGAACCTAGTGCTGCAAGACTGAAAGTGAAAGCAGGGCGGTGATGTTCATAAACTACAAGGTAAAGCTTTATACCGTTAACGATCGACAAAAAGTAGTGAATAATAATAGTATACAAAACATCTCTGCTGATAAATAAATGTGTGTGTGTGTGTGTTGTTGGTTTTTTAAGGGAGGAGCAGAGGATAATTTTTGTACCCCAGAGTTTGTCAGTTCAATTGTTAAAAAAGCTCGAAGTCCCAGACCATCACAAATGGCTTTTTTAAGGTTCAGATTGCACCATTTTGCATCCTTGAAAAAAAAATTTCCAAGGGGCGCGCCCCCCCTTAGACCCCACTAGAAGACTCGGCCCTTCGCGCCTTCGCTGAATCTGTAACCTCCCCCCCCCCCTTGACTTTTCCCAGGTCCAGCCCTGTTTATCGTATTCTTTCCCTCACCCCCCAACGCCTCTCCTTCGCCATCTCTCTTTCTTCCATCTTACCCATCTGCATCCTCCTTTTTACAGATATTTAAACGATTATTTCATGTTCTAGGTTCTGTACTGCAAGAAACTCTTGCTGCCAGTGGCGACCACAGAGGAAATGTTTGACGTCATAAAGGACTGCCATGAAAGAGTCGGACATGGTGGCCGAGAGAAGACCTGGGAAGAGCTGCGGACACATTTTTCCAGAGTCAAGCACGATGCCGTCTCCTTGTTCTTACAGACCTGTGCAACTTGTACTGCTGCCCGACAGCCGGTCAGAAGACATAATCATTCACAAAGATTTATGAGTTGTGTGCAGTTAGACATAGTGGACATGTCCGATACTCCTGATGGTGTGTTCAGATACATTCTGCACATGCAAGACCAGTTCAGTAAGTTTATCTGGGCTTATCCTTTGAAGTCAAATGTGGCAGATGAAGTAGCTGCGAAGCTGATCGAGACCTTCTGTCTTTTTGGCTTTCCGGACGTGTTGGAGTGTAACCAGGTTGAACTGGTCTCAGAGGTGATCCAAAAACTGACACAAAGCTGGCTAGATTTCATTATTATTCATGAACAACCTGAAAGTGTAGTTGAGGGTATTGGAGACCTGGAAACCAGACTTGCAAAATGGATGGAGGATAATGACAACCACTGGAGTAGAGGGCTGAATTTTATTGTCTTTGAAACAAACAGCTCCACATCTTCAGTTACCTTAAAAATCCCTTACAAGATGGTCTTTGGGCAGAATGCCAGAGGTCCTCAGCCAGAACTAGACAACCTGCCTGAGCAAAGGTCGCCCCAGGAAGACGATTTGGCAGCTGGCGTTAGTGAAGACAACACTGAAGTCTCAAAATCACAGATGTTGAGGGATTCTCGACATGCTGGCGGTGAAAAACATGCCCCTACTGGACAGCATCTCCTGAAAATATATGCTGATGCGTTATGTCAAAACAGAGATAACTGTGGACTTGAAAGTTCTTATGAAACAGTAGTGATAGAAGCAAAATCACGCAAGTCGCTGTCTTTCAAGCCTCCTGCTAAATATCCTCATATTGACAGTTTAAAAACTAAATCTGAATGAAAGGGAGGCAAGAAAAAATGTAATTAAATGAGACATTGATTGATTGACATTTGCAGTGATTGCTTGGCACCTTTGCATTCACATTATTGTTCCACGCTTTGTGTGGTAGATTTTAAAATTTTCTTCCTTACTGGACATGACCTTTTTCTTGGAATAAGCAGTTAGTTGCACACTAATTAGTGGCATTCTGCTTGCAGTATTTAAGAGCCTTCTGCATTACGATTTTACTTAGAGAACAAACACAAAAATTGGGGTGATTATTTTATATATCTATATATACTACTCAAAATAATACAAGGGCCACTATATATAGATAGAATGAATGAATGAACATTGAAGTTTAATATTTACACCCACCATTGGCGATATGGCAGATGGGGATAACCATCTCAGGGAACAACGGGGGAAAATGTGTACGTGGGTACATGTTTGAATTTGCGTTACTACTTATGTTCTATGTGAAATGGGAATGTGGGTGAGGTGAATGTGAAAAGAAACAAATACATTGTACTGACCTACCTCACAAATAAAACCCACAATAAATTATTGTATTTTTGTGATCGCACTTCATAATTTCATTATAGTCTCTCTCTACCCCCGTGGGGGTGCCGGGGATTTCTATATAAATAGTAATCCCTCTTTGTGGGCATGCCCCTCTCTTCCCCCCTTCTCCCCCCCTCTCCCCGCTTCCCCAGTGGGGGTGTTGGGGGTTACAGTATCAATAGTATCCCCACTTTCTGGAAATTTAGTGCTTTAAATTCCCACTGTCGCTGTCTTTCTCATTTGTTCTTTCTCCTACTCTGTTCTATCAAACTACTATACTATCTTCTTCTTCGCTAGACCAGTCACTTACCTTTTTTCTTGAAAACTCTTCCGGGACAAAACTCCTCATTTGTGTGTGAGTTGGATCAGCTTGGGAATATTGGACGCTTTCTGGGGGTGTCGGATAGCGCAGTGGTTGGAGCACTCGCTACTGTGTCGCAAGTTAAGCTCCGTCCAGTGCGGTTAGCACTTGGATGGGTGACCGCAAAACGTGAAGCGACATATAACAACGCCCCCGGCCCAGTTGACTCAGCTGTGACTGAGTACCTACTCTCTTAAGGGTGGGGAAGGTAAAGCAGCAAGGGAGAGAGATGGGCATCACCCTCATTACGCTGGCCCAAGATAAGCATGATCTCCAACATCACGCTCCCCTACGGCCATGCACAAGGCTATAATGGGACTAACTTTACCTATTTTTAACCTTTTTTTTCTGCCAAATAGTCACTGGGGCTTCCTATGATGTTATTATTTGGCAATGTAGGCATTTTGTATATTATTTGTTTTGTTGATATTTTATAATGATGTTTGTATTCTATTTTGTTTTTGGATTGCCTTCAGTGTTACCACTAGGGTTGTTTCTTATAGTGCTTTAAATTACCATTGTTTCTGCTATTCTCATAGCATCCTGTATTATTATTATTATTATTATTATTATTATTATTATTATTATTATTATTATTATTATTATTATTATTATCTTAATATGTTCTATCAATCTACTATCTTCTTCGCTAGACCAGTCACCTAACTTTTTTTTTTTTAACTCCCCCAAAACTCTTAGTGTGTGTAAGGGGTCTGCTTGGGATATTGGACGCTTTCTGCCAAATGGTCACAAGGGCTTTTTATATTTTTTTTAAAAACTCCCCCAAAACTCTTCGTGTGTGTAAGGGGTCAGCTTGGGGATATTGGACGCTTTCTGCCAAATGGTCATTAGGGCTTTCTATGGTATTTAGCAATGTATGCATTTTATATGTGTGACGCCCCGTGGGGGGTGCCGACGTTTCACTATAAATAATATCCCCACTTTCTGAAAATCTAGGGCTTTAAATTCCCACTGTCGCTGTCTTTCTCCTTTGTTCTTTCTCATTCTTATTCTGTTCTATCAATCTACTATACTTCATCTTCACTAGACCAGTCACCTACCTTTTTGATGAAATTCTTCCGGGACAAAACTCCTCAGTGTGTGTGGTCTGTTGGATCAGCTTGAGAATATTGGTCGCTTTCTGCCAAATGGTCAATGGGGCTTCCTATGATGTTAATTTTTGGCAATGTAGGCATTTTGTATTTATGTATTTTGTTGATATTTTATAGTGATGTTTGTATTCTATTTTGTTTTTGTAAACTGGGGTTAGATAAATTAGTGTATAGCCTCAGCGTCCCCTGCGTGGGATGTCTTTATTGTAAAGTGACCGGCTGGTGGATTGCCTTCAGTGTTAACACTAGGGTTGTTTCAGCAGATCTTTTATGTGGATCAGGGGCGAGTTCTTTTTCAGCGAAGATGTGGTCTTGATCTTGTGGTCCTGATTCGGCTCTTTGCAGTCCTCTGGACCCTGTAAGCAATGAATAACTAACTATATGTGTGTGTTTTGTTAAGACTTCATAATGATGTTTATATTTTATTTTGTTTTTCTCGCCCGTGTGGTTGCTGGGGAGTTCTGTATACATAGTATCCACACTTTCTGGAAATTTAGTGCTTTAAATTCCCACTGTCGCTGTTTTTCTCATTTGTTCTTTCTCATTCCTGCTCTGTTCTATCAATCTGCTGTACTATCTTCTTCTTCGCTAGACCAGTCACCTACCTTTTTTCTTGAAAACTCTTCCGGGACAAGACTCCTTGCTTGTGTGTGAGGTCTGTTGGATCAGCTTGGGAATATTGGACGCTTTCTGCCAGGTGGTCACTAGGGCTTCCTATGATGTTATTATTTAGCAATGTAGGCATTTTATATGTATGTGTTTTGTTGATAATTTATAATGATGTTTGTATTTTATATTGTTTTTGTAAACGGGGGTTCGATAAATTAGAGTACAGCCTCAGCGTCCCCTGCTTGGGATGTCTTTATTGTAAAGTGACTGGCTGGTGAAGAGTATTCAGTTTTACCACTAGGGTTGTTTCAGCAGATCTTTTATGCGGATCAGGGGTTGTCCGGTTCTGATTCAGAGTCCCCTAGACCTAAAGCAGTCATGTAATGTAATGTAATGCAATCTCTCTCTCTCTCTCTCTCTCTCCTCTCTCTCTTTAATTCTTTTCTTCTTTTTTGGTTCTTCTCTCAGCAGGTTCATTTTAATATTTTAGTACACCATACACTCGAATGTCGATGTTTGTATTGTATTGACAGGTCCTGATTTGGCTCGGAAGAGTCCGCTGGACCTAAAGCAATAACCATGTAATGTAGTCCATGCATTCAACAGATAGATCTAAACTAACGTTATAAGTCTTTAAAAAAAACTGTTGGTGCGCTTGTGTTTTTATATTTATAGAATACATGATTATAAATTAAAACTATTATTAAAAATAAAATAACATATTCACCTGCTGGATCTGGCTATAATAATAATAATAAGAAGAAGAAGTAGAAGAAGAAGTATTGATGTCACTAATGTAGCACCTTTCTTAGGATTTACACACACACACACACACACACACACACACACACACACACAGAGAGACACCCACACACACACACACACAACGCACCTATTGACATCAGAGGCAGTCTCTCGCACAAGAGATGCAGTTTCCCTTCTCATTTTTCTGAGCGCACTGGGCGTGCTACAATAGCATGGAGAACGCAAGCTATACAGGTCTTCAAAATCAAAATAAGGCTGAACAATTAATAGCTAGGCTACACTACCCTGGCCTAATAATGTTGCCTTTGGTCTAGAAACCCGAATGCATAGTCATACTGATACTCAGAACTTGTTGATTTGTTAAGGCTGTTTCAAGCATAGACCCGGCGGGTCTCTTGATATCTGAAAGCGCACGTGACATGCATTTCATACGGTGTAAAGAACTCAATAGCGTGAAGACAAACCGCTATTTGTTACACAACCATGAATGGATTAATCAACAGCCAATGAAAGAGGAGGGTTTTTCTTTCCAACCAGGAAGAAATATTTTGTGTAACTGAGGAGGAAAAGGATGCTTAACATTTTAATATTGCATAAGCGTTAAATGCGAATCCCCACCTTGACAAAAATAATCATGCCTAAGCATCATTGGTATAGAGTCGTTTCTGTTTATATCGGCTATGTTAATATTGCTGTATGCTTCACAATAATTAAAGTTGGCATGCACTGCCCATGTGATTGTATTTCCAGATGTAAAAAATATCTGGAAATATTTTGAAATAGGCTGGAATCAAGTACGAGCAAAATGTCAGTCTGTCCGCAGTTCAGTTGTTCCGACGCGCGCCATATCTCAAGAACAAGGAAACAGATTTTGATCAAACGTCTTAAGTACGTAGTGACCAGCAGATTTCCGCACCATGGTAATTGCTCTAAATCAATGGTCAAGGTTCATGGAAAACGGCTGGATCGATTTTAATGATTTTTGGTACGCATGTACTTCAACTCGATCATGGTGAATCACCCTGGATGCATTGGCAATACATTTGTCAGTCGGCTTGTCGGTCCGTCGCTCCGAATGTCACTTTTTTGTTTCAAAACATAATTTTTGCCAGACTGAACTGATTCTGATTATTTTACTAAACACATACTTTAACCACCAATTTAAACGCCATTTATTACAATCATCTTCGCAGTAAGCAGGCCTTGTAGACATAATTATAGATGAAAACTGTCACAGGGCAGTCTGTGGTAGAAACCGAGCAGAAGGTGGTGGGAGAGTAGAAGGGGTTAGGGGTAGCAGCTGCGTGTGTTGTCGTATGCGTGGTTATTAGAGTCAAAGCGTGCAAAGCGTGATAAACAGCATAGGTCGGTTAGCCAGTAAGGAAGTGTACTCACGTTTTGGCAGAACAGGTTTGAGAGAGCTATTGTGTAGACGTTGGTGTCTGGTGCTCTGATTTTGTGTGTTCTGTAATAGGGTAGGACGGTTAATGACAGATAATATTAACTGGTCCAGAGAAATACTAGTTGTGGAAATTGTTGCTTTCTATAGTGTGATACTCAGTGCAGAGTATAGTAAAGGTTAGCAAAGTTTTGTGGTAGTGTTGGTAGGTAGTGTGAGGCATTGTCCACTACGGAAACTACGCACTACAGGATTACCCTATTGGAAGTATTCGTTGGGAGAGGAGTGGAGTAAGGTCAACGAGTGCGATTACATTCGAACCGTGTGGGTGAGTGAATGGTGCATTTTCCTTACCGTGCCCAGAAACCCTTGTGCCGGCTGTTTGGGGTGTTGTACGATAGTTGTGTGTGAGGCTAGGGAAGGATGAGGATGGTTGCACTGAGGAGAGGCAGAAGGAAGGAAGAGTGCGACTGAGGAAGGAGAGAATGAGGGAGGAGGAGGATGGTAGGGTGGAAGAGGTTGCTGCTGTTGTTGTTGTGGTTGCTTGAGATGAATAGTGTGTTGATGTTTACATGTATTCATTTGCAGCATTGCTCATTTCATGCATTCATAATTTCATTGAGTTTCATGAATTATGTGTTTGTTTACTAGTGACAATAACAGTAGCTAAAGAGGATAAGTGAGTGAATCAAGGAAGGGAAGCGGACAGCAGTTGTGCTCCTCAAGCATCAGAGATTAGTTGAGATGAGAAGGAGGGGGGAAGGTGTATGGAGGGAGGGGGACAGAATCAGGTGGACATGATATTAACGATGCGACAAGCATGTTGCAGGTTCGACGGTTCGTTTGATAATTCGTCAGTTCGTCAGTTCGCCACTGGTCAACGTGGATCAACGTTGACCAACGTCGTGCGACGACGACGACGGCACTTGGTCGGGGGGACTCAACATCATCATCACCATCCGTACGTCTTCGTCCGCATCATTGTCTACACGTCCTCACCATTGGCTTCATCATCATCATTCCTCAACCCCACCTTTCCTGTGGTGGTTGTGACGTGGGTGGACGGGACCTGGCCTTGACGTCGCAGTGTAGCTGACTGGAGGAGTCCAGCTGTGAGACGTCGACGGTGGCAGGGCTGCCGCGACTACCGCGTCACCATCATCATATCATCACCATCGTCAGCGGCGAGTGGGGGCGGCGACGCCACCACGTTTGGACATCATCAGCACCGGTCTGACAGCAGCTACAAGAAGGGGGTGGATACCTTTACGAGGAGGCGACAGGGACTTCATTCCGCCAGGTGGGCCCGTTCTTTGTTGTCCCTCTCCTAACACTCGAACCCCCCCATCTTGTTTGTTTACGTGCAACGGACATTTGCTGTGCACAGTTCGATACATGGACGTGGTTGAATAGCAACCCTCGATCATCCTGACATACCATTCCATTGTTTCATCGAACCATTGATTGTTTCATCACCATTTTCTTCGTTTCATGTATAAATGTTGTATGTGTATGAGTGTGTGGCTTGAATGAATAAATAGCTTGAAAGTTGTATATATAATCGTTGTGTTATCATCACTTCGCATCTGCGGGAAATCGCCATTCTGTCTGGGTTGTCTGCGTGTATAAGTTGTTTGTTTGTGGCGTCTGCTTGGACGGAGTCGTGGCGGTGACAAAAACATTATGTGTTCATACGAACAAAACCACACTAAACATCGAAATTTTTTTTAGATTTTATTGTTGAGCAAAATTAAACAAAAACATGTATACTAACATTATATAGAACATGCCAATAAAATTACACTTAAATCAATTAAACAAATTGTTCAAAGCAAAATTGGTTTTGGGACGGCTCTTCGAAGTATTTATACATGCAGTAGGTAGCTAAACTTTTGCGACGCAGTAGGCTATCCATCATCAGCAATGCATTTTGCGACTATCCGCTGGAAAACAAAATTAGATTAGTTACAATTTGGATTTAAGAATAAGAGTAATCTCTTTCTTCTTTCTTTTTTGAGCGCCTTTCGTTAAGAGCAAGGGCATCGCGAAACACGATAAAGTTAAGCCATCGTTACGCAGCAGTTTACGAGTACTTCGGTAAACCGTTGCAACACTACCGGAAAACCGTATCAAGCGAACGGGAAAATGCTGTGTACGAGTACTTCCATAAACCGTCCCTACCGTTGTGGCATCGCCAAATGTAAATCATCGCCGAGGGTTCCGCGCATGCGTGTACTTCCGGAGGTCATGTGTCGCAAACGGAAGTCAGCATATATAAAAAGTAGTCATCGTATTCGGTAATCCGCCATATTCTAACAGGCTCAAGTTAAGCATGGATACTGTGAAATTCCGGCTGCAAAGTTACACAAAAAGAAGAGATGGAAAATGCGCTTTATAAATAAAATTATTATTATTATTATTATTATTATTATTATTATTATTATTATTATTATTATTATTATTATTATAGGAATAGGGTCATTGCAGTTAAAAAGACTTGTTCTACCCTTTAAAAATTGTAAAACTTTTCACAATTTCCTTGGAATCCGGTTGTAAATGAATGTAATTCATTTGGAAAGATTTCAAAATAACGGCGCACCGAGTGTAAACAAGCGGTAGGTACTCATGGCTCTGTGCACAAAAAGTCGGACATTATTGGCTAGGTTTCGTTTCTCATGCTTGTCAAAATGCTTGGGGAACGTCTTAAAGGCCTACTGTGCACTGGATATATAAGTGCATTCTTGTTTATTCTACTCTGACGCACCGTCGGAGCGATTTGGGGGCCAACCCGGCGCGGTGGTAGTACAGAAGTCGAAGCTGCTGTCGCGGACTGTGGGAGATTCCGACACGTCGAACCACCTCAACCTACATCCTTCATTTTCCTCCGTTTGTACTGGCGATGGTTGTGCTGTGTGGAAGGGCCCTCCTCGCTCGGCTTCCGTTTGCTTGGCCCTCGGCTGCCCTTCATCTTTCTCAATGACTGGGCGACGTGGGGTTCCCTGTGGAGTGTGGCGACCTCCGAACTACAGTTGTTTCACCGCCAATGGCACTCCGCGCTCTGCCTTCCCACCCTCACGCGGCCACTGCTTGGTCACCTTCTGCGGCTTCATCGGCGCTTCCTTCAAGAGCCACATCGGCATACTTCCTTAGGACTGGCCCCGCGTCCTGTTTGGCACCCTATGGCATCTTTGTGACGCACCTATGCGTCCTTCACCTCGGCACTCTTACCACAGCTGACATTCTGCTTTGGCTTTCTTCAATCGATTGTAGTAGCAGCCCTGTGCGCTCCATCCTCAAGCGACACTTCCATTACTGCAACATGACGTTTCTACTACTACAACATGACTTCTTAATACATCGTGTTCATCTTTCTACAACGGCCTTCTTCAAGCCAAGTCTCCTATACGCTATGTGTCCGGAGAAGTTAATCTACCCAAGCAAGCAAGATTTTACTCTGAACCCGTCCCCTATATGCGAAAGTGTCCGGGGACATTAATCTACACAACGAAACGATCTACTCTGAACATTTTTCAATAAATGAGCATTCTTCGATGCCTTGCGCGTCGTAATTCGTCGTCCCTTCTTTTTCCAGTCATGCGCAGTACTTGACATAAATAACTTCCGGAAGTTCACACATGTGCAGAACCAACGGCGAGGATTTACGTTTTGCGATGCGACACCGTTCCAAGCGAACGGCACAAAGCGGCCGCATCAAGCGAATGGCACAATGCGCTGTACTGGTACTTCGATATAACCTTAATTTTTATGTCCCTCCACGATTAGTGACGAATGGAAATGTAGTGCTCGTCAGCCCACAAACCCCGAGTCCACGAGTCATCTTCTCGAAGCGCGAGATTTGATTCTACTACCGCGATGCAGACCGCACCGTAGACGGATGGATCTGTCACGATCAATGTTGCCATGCTGGTGAATTGGTCGATGACAGTGGAGAAATTGTAGAACCCGTCGGACATGTTGGTGAATTGGTCGATGTCAGTGGAGAAATTGTAGAACCCGTCGGACATGTATGGCTCTCTGAAGTACACATTCGGCGCTGTTTCACCAGAAGCCACGCATTTTACGACTGCCGACTGAAAAACAGAATTAAAGTGAACATTTGTCAGACATCCAACACAACAGAAACAAGACGATAGTCCCTCACTTAAACCAAACCGACCACAATGGCCAGCATTTAAGTGTCAATGTTCTTTGGCGCATGAACATCAAAGTTGAGAAAGCCAGGAAGGACGCGGAGCCCTACTTCATCGACAGACTGGGTACCAGACAGCCTGAGCTTTGCGCACTTCTACAACCATCTTATTCCTGTCAAAGGTTTGTGGCGCATCACATTTATTCAACTATTTGATGGCGGCCCGCGGTTGGCGATGCAAGTGGAAGCTGATGAACCCTGTGAGAACCTTTGAGCGGCGCTGGTGGTGGTGTTGGGCCTGATCGTCAAAAAGGATGACTTGTCGTTGGGGTCGCCTTCACTACTGCCGCTGCCATTTTCTATTGTGCGTGTGTGTGTGTGTTCGTGCGTATGCGTGTGTGTGTGAATACAGAATACAGAATCCTTTATTGTCCCCGCAAACACCTGCAAGAAAATTCTTCGTGCAGTGTCCATATTATGCATTAACATCAATACAAACTGAAAATAAATAATGATGGTGATGATATCTACAGTGTTTGAGATCCATCGACAATGACGCTATCACACATACACATACACACGCACACACCCACAAACACACACACACACCCACACAAACACACACACACCTACATACCCACACGTACTTGGTTTTCACGGTGTTATTATGACTTACCTGAAACGCCACAAACGTTGTGCTGACAATGGGTCATATTACGTCCCCCTTTCTAAGTACTTTTAAGTGTTCTAACACTAACCCTAACCCTTACCGTAACATAGCCCTAACCCTAACAGATCATTGGTTTGACGTCAAAACAAGTAGGTCAGTCAAAACAAGTTATTATTATTTTTATTGTTATTGAGGATTTTTATAGCGCAGGATCTAACTCAAACCACCCGAGACGCCCACCCGCAGCCTTTGGGCGCATGGTCTGACGCCCGGACAACTGAGCACTATCCTGGCCAGCCAGGGATGGGGGAGAAGGACCAAGTGCATGCTGGGTGTGTTCTTGTTACCGGCACTCACCCGTCTAGGACATGAGCGTCAGGATCTTTTAAGTCCGTTATGATGGAATGTATGCGACACACAGACTAGACCTCGATTTATACTCTCATCCGAAGGAGTAGGAAAACGGGAGTAAAGTGTCTTTCCCAGGGACACAACACAATGTCTCGAACCCGGGACCTTCAGATCCACAAGCCAAAGCACTACCAATAGACCACCATGCCTCCTGTTATGTAGATGTTCACTGGTTTGTCCAAATAACACCGTGTAAACAAGTACACACCCACACCCACCCTCACACACACTGCATCCCTTTGTTTCAAGTACAAAACCAATAAATACTCCAGCAATCTCAGTCACAATAGCAATCCCAGGACATGTGTCATCTCCTTCGGTGAAATCCTAGCAATGGCTTAGACTCTGGCAGTGGCGGTGGTCTTCAACCCCAGCAGAAATCGTAGTAAGCTTACAGGCGCCCACTTGAACAATTTGAGATAATAGAGGTGGCGGCGGACCGTGCTTCCTTTTTCACAATCCTTAATTTGATAGCCACGTATACGGGTATGTGTGTGGGTGTGGGTGGGTGTGTGTGTGTGTGTGTGAGGATGTTTACACGGCGTTATTGGGACAAATTAGTGCAAGTTTGCATACGTTCTTTGGACAGACCTCCTTGTTGGGACGTCCATTTAATGATCCGTGAGGGTTAGGGTTAGGGTAAGGGTTAGGGTTAGGGCTAGGGTTAGGGCTAGTGTTAGGGTTAGGGTTAGGGTTAGAACACTTTAAAGTACTTAAAAACGGGGTCGTAGCACGACCCATTGTCCACAGAACGTATGTGGCGATAGAGGAAAGTCCAAATAACGGTGTCTCCGCAAGTATGTGTGTGTGTGTGTGTGTGTGTGTGTGTGTGTGTGTGTGTGTGTGTGTGTGTGTGTGTGTACACGCGAGAAAACCTGCACCGGTTAGGGCCCAGCGCTTGTTTTAATTTCTTTTCCACCTAGTTTTATTTTGATGTGTTTTCCCGTTCTCCATTAGCCCTTCGGATGAGAGTATAAAACCGAGGTCTAGTCTGTGCAAGCACGCATTCCATCGCGTGGTCTTTAAGATCCTGACGCTCATGTCCTAGACGGGTGAGTCTCATTACATTACATTACATGGTTGTTGCTTTAGGTCCAGCGGACTCTTCCGAGCCAAATCAGGACCAAAAAATCAAGACCACAACTTCGCTGAAAGAGGACTTACCCCTGATCCGTATAAAAGATCTGCCGAAACAACCCTAGTGGTAACACTGAACGCACTCCACCAGCCGGTCACTTTACAATAAAGACATCCCACGCAGGGGACGCGGAGGCTGTACTCTAATTTATCGAACCCACGTTTATAAAAACAAAATAGAATACAAACATCATTATAAAATATCAACAAATCACATACATAGCAAATGCCTACATTGCTAAATAATAACATCATAGAAAGCCCCAGTGACCACCTGGCAGAAAGCGTCCAATATTCACAAGCTGATCCAACAGACCTCACATACAAATGAGGAGTTTTGTTCCCGAAGAGTTTTCAAGAAAAAAGGTAGGTGACTGGTCTGGCGAAGAAGAAGAAGATAGAATAGTAGATTGATAGAACAGAGTAGGAACGAGAAAGAACAAAGGAGAAAGACAGCGACAGAGGGAATTTAAAGCACTACATTTCCAGAAAGTGGGGATACTATTTATACTGAAACCCCCGGCACCCCCACGGATGGAGGGGTGGGGGGGGGGGGGGGTGAGTGTCGGCTACACAAATACACTCAGCTCGCACTAGGTCCCTTCTCTCCATCCCCGCTCGCCCAGGATTGTGCTCAGTCGTGTGTGGGCGCCTCATGCGGCTTGAGTTAGATCCTGTATCGGCCAGCGCTTTGAGCAGGTCTTGAACTGAAAAAGCGCTATATGAAAAAAAAAGTGATTTTTTTTTTTAAATAACCGAAATGATGACAACACCATCATAGAGTTTATAAAATCGTATGTCTTGAGGTCAAAGCGCTAGAGAAAGCGTGCACGCAGCTTGAAAAGACAATCCGTCTCTATTATGACGTCATCTCGCGAGTTCGCTAAAATGCAGTCATTATGTGTCAAATGCTACAATAGGCCTAGAGCAAAGTCGCATAGAAATGCGGCAGGGATAGCTCAGTCGTCAGAGCGCACGACTTCTGTACGTGCGTCTCGGGCGAGGTGGGTTCGAATCCTGACTTCAGCAAACTATTTTTTGAGAAGCTCTCTGAGCTTGTAAGTGCGCTATATAAGAATATAGGAATAGAAACAGCCAAAGCCGCTGACAGCGTAATTGAGGGCAATCACGTAAGCATAAATTATATAAATCTCGTGTTTTTGCGCTCGTGTCATTAATCTGAAAGCGGTACCGGCAAGTCCCTACAACATACGACCTTTTGGATGGTAAAACAGGAAGTCTATAGATTCAATTTTAGCAAACGTTAGACACACACACATACACACACACAAACACAGGCACACAAACGCACGCACAGGGGAGGTTACACAATATTATCATGACTTTCCCGACACGCCACCTACGTTGTGCTGACAATGGGTCATATTTCGTCCTCAGTTTTAAGTACTTTGCAGTGTTCGAACGCTAACCCTAACCCAAACCCTAACCCGAACTCTAACCCTAACCCAGCCCTAACCCTAACGGATCATTGTTCTGACGTCAAAACAAGTAGGCATGTCAATACAAGTTATGTAGATGTTCACTGTTTTGTCCAGATAATACCCCCGTTGGGGTGCCGGGGGTTTCAGTATAAATAGTATCCCCACTTTCTGGAAATTTAGTGCTTTAAATTCCCACTGTCGCTGTCTTTCTCATTTGCTCTTTCTCATTCCTGCTCTTTTCTATCAATCTGCTATACTATCGTCTTCTTCGCTAGACCAGTCTCCTACCTTTTTTCTTGAAAACTCTTCCGGGACAAGACTCCTTGTTTGTGTATGAGGTCTGTTGGATCAGCTTGGGAATATTGGACGCTTTCTGCCAGGTGGTCACTAGGGCTTCCTATGATGTTATTATTTAGCAATGTAGGCATTTTATATGTATGTGTTTTGTTGATAATTTATTGCAAAGTGACTGGCTGGTGGAGAGCTTTCGGTTTTACCACTAGGGTTGTTTCAGCAGATCTTTTATGCGGATCGGGGGTTGTCCGGTCCTGATTTGGCTCGGAAGAGTCCGCTGGACCTAAAGCAATAATAATGTAATGTCCAGATAATACTGTGTAAACAAGGACGCACGCGCGCTCTCTCTCTCACAGACACATACACAAATTATTAGTCATTCTTTAGCGTAAATGAGACATTTTGTAAGTTTTGCACAATTTTGATCTTGACCTACTTTCAACAACTAATCCGAAAGGTGCAGGGAGAAGAAAAAAAATCGACAACGACCGAAAATGATGAGGACGACGACGATAATAACGATGATGACGACGACGACGACGACGACGACGATGATGATGATGATGATGATGATGATGATGATGATGATGATGATGATGATGATGATGAAGTTGACGACGACGACCCCCCAAAGTCACCATTTAGCATTAAAGACAGCGACATCACAACTGTCTACAGGTAAACCTAATAATGACGACGATGATGATGTAGGCTCACCCCGTTCTGGTACACGACCGCGGTGGACTGGTTCTGGTCGATACGAGTTGGTGTGACGGCATTAACCACCAGTTTCCTTTGAATGACGCCATATTGACTGCTAGCCACGCATGTATAAACGCCTTCTACGTCATCGCTGACGTCTTGGAACGATAACAATGAGATAGACCGGTGACTCATGGATATGGAAAACTGTGTGACGTCTTTTGTGTCGACGTCAGAGGGAAGGATGATCGCAGTCTTGACGTTGTAACCTTCTGCCGTGCAAATAATTCTGCACGAATCCATTTTGTCTTCTTTTCTCTTGCTGCACAGGAGGTTCATTAATTAAAAAATCATGACGGTTGATCACAATCTTCTTCCTCCTCCTCCTCTTTCTCCTCATCCTCCTCCTCCTCCTCCTCCTCATCATCATCAACATCCTTCTCATCAATACAATACAATACAACCATACAACACGACTTAATTTGTCTCACACGGAGCAAATGCAATGGCGGCAGCAAATAAATAATTACACATTTAGCATGTACACGAAAAACATAAAAGTACAAGTCAAACACTAACACTACATCACACTAGTTGAGACAATCACACGCAACACCTCTAGATCATATAACAGATAGTAATTACACTGAGATTAATATAAAAAGAATACACAAAAATAAACAGAAATAATAGCATATTTTTCCCACTATCTGTTTGGTGATGATGATGGTGATGTTACCTGCACCAGGTAACGAGGTCGCTGTCGTTGTTTTTGTAACTGAAAGTGAAAGAATCCTCTACGAAACCTAAAAAGTCCTCTGGATACGGTCCGGTCTCCCCCTCCTTGTAGAATCTGCCCACACACAATATAGAGGCAGTGACGACGACGACGACGATGATGATGCAAAAATGCTGCTGGTGGTGGAATGGGGGTAAGTGAAGGGGGAAGGGAGAGGGGGCAAACATGATTTTTACTTCCTCATACAGAACACGATGACCCTCATCTTCAATTCCAATGTTGATTATCAGCAGCTGTCCATAGATTACAAGACCCAGTCAAATAATAATAATAATTTAGGATGCTATACTCGCCTTATTCGTAAATCAGACTCAAAATGCATCGATCTGTAAGCTCTCACATGTTACTCCCCTACATACACAAACACATTCATCACTCAAACACGCGGTGTAAATGCAGGTCGCTATTAGAAGACGGAAAGGAAAGCGAATTTTACTTTTGAAATTTTAGATAGACTGCATCCAATACCATTACGGAAGGGAGGAAGGAAACCCAAGTGCCCGGAGAAACCCCTGAAAGTCTGGTGCATTAGTCACATAAGTTCGTCCCCTGAGGGGAAATCGAACCCGCGACCTTCGGCATAAGAAACCGGAGACTAACCGACGCAAACGGACAAAGGTCACCTAGAGACAAATTGCTGATTTTCTCAAAACTGGGTTCCACATTCGACTTGCTTTGTTTTTGTCATCACCCGACAGCATTTAACTCCAGTTTTTGCTGCACATATCTGAATCTTCTGGCTGGGGAGGAACAAGAACTTGAACAGCTGGTACATAGGCTTGACACAACTTCCAGAGCATATGGAACGGAAATCAGTGCACAAAAGATCAAAATGATGAACTACAACACCAATGGCATCAACATGGACATCAAAGTCCAAGGCCAATTCCTTAGCACAGTGCATAGCTTCAAATATTTAAGAGCCATTGTATCAGACAATGGGTCCCCATAGGAAGTCCTCTCCAGGATCGCACAAACAACTGCGGCTCTGACAAGGCTGAAGCCCACTTGGAAAGAAAGGACCATCAGTCTACACTCCAAGGTAAGGCTGCTGCGCTCCCTTGTCATCTCCGTCTTCCTATACGCTTGCGCAACATGGACCCTCACAGCGGATCTACAACGGAGAATACAAAGCGTTGGGATGTGGTGCTACAGAAGACTTCTGGGCATTTCCTATACCCAGCACTTCACCAACAACGAAGTCCAACAGACCATCACACAAGCCATTGGACAACATGATGGCATGCTCACACAAACGGAAACTCCGATGGTATGGCCACATCACCCGAGCAATAGGATAGGATAGATACCTGAAATTATTTACAGTAAATCATCTATAAATCTGTGTAATTTTCCGGGAAAATGGCAATTAAATTAAAAGAAAATCATTATGTGATTCATCAGGAACAAGAGCAAATACAAACCACGAAACTATGCAATGTATGTGCAGTACAAGAATTATATTCCAATATTTTCTTATCCTCATTCAGTTCAATGTACCAATGAGTGCTATTAGTTCTCTGCTTCGCTTTTCCTCAAGACAATGCAGCGCAATGTAAAGATGTTTGTTGTTGTTTTTTTTTTTAAGGCAAGTTAGGTTGGTTGGCTGTTTTATTAACGTCTTCTTCATCGAGGGGATAAGACGTACACACGCAATCGTACACATTCGCACCACATTCATACATACATATAAAATACCCAATTGCATTAACCGAGCCGCTACATAATCAAAGCTTTTGCTAAGGCCCCTCAAAAAAGTCTGTTTACGGTAACATAGGAAATTAAATAGGGCCGGTAGGTAGGCTTCTTGTTTGTTCTGCACCTTTTCCACCTTGGGTGCGATTTCATTTGGCTTTTTTCAATTTTTTTTTCCCCAGACGATCACCCCAAAAACGAGTCGGGCCAAACAATTAGGGTCGGTCGAGATATCGTTAAAGACATTTTTTTAACCTAATCTAAAACTTACATCAAAGCTTATATCAATGAAATCAATATTATGAACATCAGTTGGAAGAAAAATAGACGAATATGATTGCATGTTTAAGAGAAATAGATTCACCACATATACATTTCACAATTTTACAACATTTGGATTTAATTGAGTTTAATATTATTCTATGTGCAATGCTTGTACTGATCTAGCAATTCTACGAGGTTTATCATAGTTGAGATTGAGTTTAATATCTTTTACAAATGTATTTTCTATAGAGTTTTGAATTTTTTTTAGAAGACAACCGTGAACTGTATCGTTATTGTTTGGGAATTAATATTTGAAGATCACGTTTTGCCGCCCAATCATTAGGTCCATAAAGGAATCAACAACGTGAGAGAATCCAGCAAAAATTCACCTGAGTGCCATTAGTTATCAAACTGTGAATAATATTTTTAATCTCTAATTTTTCCTTTCTTTTACCAAGATAATCTGAATTCAATGCTTGTAAAACTGACATTAGACTCTACGCATAAAACCACCCTGGATTATTCTCACGGAAAGATTAGACATTTTATTTAGAGCCATTAATATCGGCAATAATTCAGGCTCGTTTACCATTGCCAGTGTTGTTGTCTTCAAAGAAAGCGAATGCTATGCTGTAGTGTTTACCTGGCATTGTATGGAAATTGCACATTGCTAACCAAGCAGTTGACACTACAGTTGAAGTACAACTGGACATCAACCTCCACTTCTCCGTCCACTTCGTCCCTGGCAAAGTTGAGCTTTACTGACCCGTGACGATTGCCAATGCTGCACATTAAAATAATAAATAAATAAATAAATAAATTCAAAAGTATGGTTCTTATAGAAATCGAGAAAGGCTGTTGTTTGTTTGTAGATTATAGTCACACGACACTTTCGCATATAGGTGACTACTGGACCGATTTATACTGACACCAGCGGGCCAGTTGTTGGTAAAGGGGAAAATAATATGATCACACGTTGACCAATCCGGGATTCGAACCAGCGACCTTTCGGTTACTAGCAAGACGCTCTTACCAACTGAGCTACCCGGCCCCTCTGAGAAAGGCTTGTTTGTTGTGTGTTTGTATTTAGATTATAGTCACACGACACTTTCGCATATAGGTGACTACTGGACCGATTTATACTGACACCAGCGGGCCAGTTGTTGGTAAAGGGGAAAATAATATGATCACACGTTGACCAATCCGGGATTCGAACCAGCGACCTTTCGGTTACTAGCAAGACGCTCTTACCAACTGAGCTACCCGGCCCCACGAGAAAGGCTTAGGCGTATGCTTCTACTTATAGCGTATACCAGGGGGCTGGGGAGGTGGGAGGGGGAAATAGTGGCGCAGCCCGCCAGCGTTGTGACCGATCACAGGAGCTCGGATCTGGACACGCGAGAACGCGTCTCCCTTCTATATATATATATATACTGTATGCGTGTCCGGAGATGGGGCCGAGTAGCTCAGTTGGTAGAGCGGCTTAGCCTACTAGTAACCGAAAGGTACCTGATTCGAATCCCGGATTGGCCAACGTGTGGCCATATTATTTCCCAATTAGTACTACCAGCAACTGGTTTCCTGGTGTCAGAATAAAGTAACAAGTAGTGCCGTGTGACTATACTCTACAATTAACGAGGATGCGAGCGCCTATGTGACAGAACTAGGACAACACAGCACAAAATAGTCAGGAAGCATTAACGGTTGTCACGTTTCAAAACAAAGGTTTCTTTACTTTACTTCCAAACAACAGTCTGCTCAAAGCGCTCACACTTAGCGGAGATTACTGGAAAGCTGCTGACATAATTATATTACTGTTTAGTTACTGTAAGTGTTGGTGTTACCCACAGAGGCTTCGAAGCCTCTTCCTTCTTCTTTGTCATCGTTATATAATTGTGTCAGCTTTCCAGCAATTTCCGCTATGTGACAGCGTGTGAGCGCTTTGAGCAGACTGTTGTTTGGAATTGCGCTGTATAAAATAAATGATGATGATGATTATTATTATCGAGTGAAGATGCAGTTTGGTTTTTTATTGGCTTGAAAGTCATGTTTAACGTGAAGAGTGTACTCAAAATTCTTGGTGAATGTTAGAAAGATAAACTACACGAGTCAAGGTTGCCTTTGTGGTATTTTATCAAATTCAAAGAGTTGTTAAATTAAAATGATTAATGTATCAGTTGTGTTGTTAGCTACTATTTTCCTGGTCTTTCTGTGTCTGCACAGTTCCACTTCTCTGGAAACAATCAACAATCTGTCCGGTACCCAAGTCTAGATATCACTCTAAAATGAATGACAGCAGACCTGTTGCTCTGACCCCTATTGTGATTAAGTGTTTGGAACGCATTGTTCTGAGTAAATTCCTAATGCAGACACAGCACTTACACGACCCACACCAATTCGCATAGAAGCAAAACAGATCCACTGACGATGCAACACTGGCCAAACTTAACAATACCTATTTAGAAAAAAACTGGCTCATTTGTTCGAGTTCTTTTTGTTGATTTATCGTCTGCTTTTAACAGGGTTCAACCTCATCTAATGGCTTCGAAGCTTCTGAAGCTCGAAGTTAATCCAAAACTGATTCTCTGGATAACTGATTTTCTGGTCAATAGGACAGATTGTTTGCTTCGATAAAACACTTTCTGAATCTCGCAACAACTCTACGGGTGCCCTCCAAGGTACAATTCTCTCCCCTGTCCTGTTTATTCTTTACACCAATGGCTGAACTGGCTGTGTTGTTGTTGTTGTTTGTAGATTATAGTCACACGACACTTTCGCATATAGGTGACTACTGGACCGATTTATACTGACACCAGCGGGCCAGTTGTTGGTAAAGGGGAAAATAATATGATCACACGTTGACCAATCCGGGATTCGAACCAGCGACCTTTCGGTTACTAGCAAGACGCTCTTACTGGCTGTGACGTCTCTCCTCTTATTAAGTACTCTGATTATACGGCTCTCGAAGATTTCTCCAACTCTGACTCAAATTATTTTCAGGAGGTTCAACTATTTTCCACCTGGTGCAAAGAGCATTACCTTGCTCTGAATGTTAAGAAACGAAAGAAATGTTGACTGACTTCCGTAGAACTCCCCGAGTTATCCCAGATCTGTTTATTGATGGCGTGAAAGTGGAGCGTGTGAATGAGTACAAATATCTCGGGAATGTTATCGACAGCAAACTTAATTTTGATACCAATACTGCATCCATTCACAACAAATGTCAAACACGAATTTACTGTCTCAAAAAGCTCCGATCTTTGAATGTGAACAAATCCGTCCTCTGCTCTTTTTACAGGTATTTTATTGAATCTGTTCTTACATTTGGTTTTATTTCTTGGTATGTTAGCTTGAGTGTGAAGAACAAGAATGTGTTTGACAGAGTGGTGAAAGTGTGCGGAAAATAGTGAGCAGAAGAGTCTGCATGAGTTGTTTGAATGTCGTGTTGAGCAAAAGGCTAGGATGATTGCGGGAGACACTACACATGTTCTGGCCAAACTTTTTTTTTCAATCTGGACGCCGTTTCTGTGTACCCAAGTGTTCCACTGTATGAACCAGATCTAGCTTTGTCCCCAAATCCATCCAACTATTAAACAAACGTTAATATGCGTCTCTCAGAATAAACGAAGAGCGTTATAGTGTGCGTGTTTGTGTATTTGCGTGCGTGTGTTGGATTGTCTTAATTTTGTCTCCCCTCCCACTGTTTGCAATTTGGGGACTTTTCGCATTTTATTACTTTATTGTTGCCTTTATAACTTTATTGTTGCCTTTATTACTTTATTTTGCCTGTTGCTTTGTTATAGTCTATGCATTTTTTTTCAACCTTTTTATGAGTGAATGTTTGTTCTTGTATTTTCTTACACATTTATTTCAATTTATTGTAGTACTCTCAGCAAAGCATGTCTCAATTTCTCTGTTTGAGATAATAAAGTATCTTTGAATCTTGAATCGCTAGTGTTAATTAAGTTCCAGTAGCCTACCTTCCTTGGAGATCTCCAACAGGCGACAGATAAACAGGAGGGGCCACCCCATCTGTCGTGAGCCTTGAACCCATGAAGCGATCGATTGTGTTCTCATTATCGCTTGACTTGACGTAGAAAAAGAAATTGGCCTGAAAATTAGAACTTCGAATTTCCTTACCCTTAACTTCACTAATGTAAAATTAGCAATAAAGATATAATTTTTATGTAGTCTTTTGGGGATTATGTATTACTTTCTGGACAGGGCTTGTGAGAGAATGTGTGTGTGTGTGTGTGTGTGTGCACGAGAAAGAAAGTGTGTGCATATGTGTATGTTTGTGTAGGTAGGTGCGTGGGCGCATGCGTATATATGTGTGTGTGTGTGTGTGTGTGCTTGTATTCGTAAGTGCATGTGTGTGTACGTGTGTATATGTACGTGTGTGTGTAGGTGCGAGTGGGTGGGTGTGTAGGTGTACATGTGTGCGTGTGTGTATGAGTACGTGTGTGTGTGTGTGCGTGCGTGTGATTTACGTATTCGTAGCTCAATAACTCTTCCGGCGCGTGCACTTTAAGGCTGAAATCTGCGGTGATGTTGCTTCCGGGCTTGTAGATGACGTCATTTCCCTTGACAGTGACGCCATCCACTTTTGGTGTGATGTCCATGGTGATGTCTGGGAAATCCATGACGCTATGCGGGTCTTGCAGATACAGTTGCATTGTAAACATTTTGTCTGGGAGGACGAACGTAAATGTCGGGTATATTTTTATCGTGTCATCTTGGCTGTGAACCAAAGTAAAGCTCATTATGTTCCTTGTAAGAAAACATAACACTTGGAATAGAACTTCATCATCATCATCATCATCATCATCATCATCATCATCATCATCATCATCATCATCATCATCATCATCATCATCTCCCACAATAACAACCACAACAAAAGCAGCAGTAACAGCGTCGCCTGCTCTATCGACCAACATCAATGCAACATACGAGTAGTTTTATCGCCACCAAAATCATCGTTACCGTCGTTAATATCACACCACCACACAACACCAACAACCACTCCAACTACAACGACCACATCGCCGCCGCCACCACCACCAACAAGAACAGCTACAGTACCACCACCACCGCCGCCACCAATAACACCACCAACAACAAAACGATTTATTTGACTAACCTGCGGTCGTACACTGTCTTGCTAATTGTGGTGTGAACTTTACCAAACTCTTGGTCAGTCAGTTCTTTCCAATCCATCCCATCTGGACAAAATACAATACAATTATTTTTTAACAAGGTGATAATACAAATTATTTTCTGTAAAACTAAATGAAACTAAACTAAACTAAACTAGATCACACACAAGATTGGCGCAGCGCCTAAATAACCGGTCCCCAGTAGTAAAGCGGTAGATTGCGAACAGCCTTACGCACCATAGTAAACTTATATAGCGCATGTATACATCACAGGCGCTTGTATCTGGACACGCGAGCGCCTATGTCTGTGACGCGTCTCCTTTTGGTTTTGTATTATTGATAACCAAAGGGAGACGCATCACAGACATAGGCGCTCGCGTGTCCAGATACAAGCGCCTGTGATGTATACATAGGACTGCAAGCTATATGTACCTCTTCGCTATCGAAAAGCCACTTCCAGCGTGTTATGCCCGCATTCTGTGTTAGATAGGCCCCCCCCCCCCCCCCCCCTTTTTTTTTTCTTTTTTTTTTTTACATTTTTTTAAGTTTTGGAGGGAAAGGGGGGTGGGAGGGAGGAGGGGGCTGCGCTTTGAGTGAATGAACTTTGAGGTTTAACGTCTACACCCACCATTGGCAATATGGCAGACGGGGATAACCATCCCAGGAAAGAGGGGTTAAGGATTAAAATCAACACTGAGCCAAACCACCATAGCAATCACACTGCTCAGACAGACGGTAAAAATGACCACTTTTGTAATCTTGCCACCAAGAGATTCGAACCTGGGTAATCGGAACGCCTGGCGAACCCTTTACCACTGAGCTAATGGCTATGGATGGGGCACGCGCTGTGAGTTTGAAGTCACGGAAGTAGATCTATTTACAAGACCATTATTTTAAAGGATTCGCGTGTAATTGTTCAATATAAGAACGATTCATTTAGCGTTGTTTCAATGACTTACTGCTCCCTTTCTCGAGGTATACAGTTGGGTTACTTGGCGCAGTATACTCGATGACTACGTCATAGCCATCGTCATTCTCCGTTTTCGTCACTCTCCGAAAACGGAATGGAGTCTCCAATATCTGAAGTAATAATAGTAATAGTAATCATAATAATCATCAAATGCCAAAAAAGATGATGATGATGATGATGATGATGATGATGATGATGATGATGATGATGATGATGATGATGATGATGATGATGATGATGATGACAAAGAAAGAGCTATACAGATTGTAGACATGAGCGGTGTTGGACATGTCACGCCTGCCTCTGAGAGTGAAAATGTTGAAATTCTGCTGGAGAAAATAGACCTAGTCTAGGCCTATGGTTACAGTTAACCCTAACACTAGCCCTAACCCTAAACCAAATTATAACTAACAGTAATCCTAACGCTAAATATCAAAATTTGCCGTTACAATTTTAGTTCGTATCTTTGCGTAATAATACGCAAAACGCAAAATGCGCTAAACGATGCGAGAATCTATAATCATACTCCTAATAATAACCGCCAGAATTTGGGCTTTTCCCTGTTGTTGCAGAATGACCGAAGTGACGAAACTCATTCTGTGCAGAGATTTTATAAAGGGGTCCCTTATAAAATCTCTGGTCTGGGGTAGCATCCCGCAGGTCTCTTGAAGTCTAAAAGACAGCTGCTAATGCTGACAAACTACCAATAGTAGTGCGTTTGTCATAGATGAATGCTTTGGGGGGTTCGAAGATGAAGAAGAAGGTCTTTTACGAACCGTTTGAGAATTTTTTCGAACCGTTTATTGACGCAGGATAGTGTCCTCACTTAGTGTCACGAATAAGGGGGTTTGGGGGATGAGGATTAGCAATTATTCCCCCGCGCTGTGTTGCCTCCCTTGTCTAGGCCAACTTGCGGCGACATTCAGGGAAATAATGCTGGGAGTACTAAGGAATGTTAGAAAGGTAAAAGGCCAGACGAGAAGAGTACAAACTAAGCTAGTAGAGAATTTGAAACAAGGGGAAGTCAGATGTTATAACATAATACTAGGCAATTTATTAAATAGAAGTAGGTCAGGCGTATGAAGTAAGCTTAAGGCTGAGTCACTGGTAATAGTCTATAAGCGTCCAGAGTATCGTGGAGCTATTCTGGGTTAGCAGTCTGGGGGATACTAGGGCGATTGAGGACTGATGTCATCACAAGGCAGAGAGGTATCTGGATGCTATCGCGTGGCTAGCCAGATAGTCCAGGAATTGTGGTGTGCGCTTGGTGCGCACTTAGCTGCAATGGTGTAGGGGCGGAGGTTGCCTCTCGGTTCTGGATGGCGATTGTGCAATGGTCCAGGCGGTTAGCGTCAGTTGGCCAATGCAGGTCACTGGGTCGGCTTCTTGAGTAACAGGGGTGTTGGTGCAGGCGGTCTACGGTGCTGACCGGTAGCAGTGTTTCGGTTCCTATGCTTCACGGTGACAACCAGGGTGTCTGGGTTGCACGCAGCGGGTCTTGAGTCTCGTAGCAGCCGGTATAAGGGCCCGTTCTGTAACGAAGTATCGACTCAGGATCAGAGGTGTACACACACTCTGGATGCCGCGCCGGTTAGCGCGCATGCCAATCAGATTTTCAAATTTGGACGCACCGGCCAAGACTTGACCGGTTCGCTCCAACAGTCCAACAATTGCAACAATGGCTATGGGGCTTTGGTGGAGTTTACTGGCGGCCGCTAATAGATAATAACTTCGGCGCCTAAGATGGGGTGATGGACAACAGGGGTAGATATCTACACAATAAGAACATGGGAGAAGCAAAGGGGATAAATACATGACACTGGGGATTATCGGCAAGGGTGCTGTACTGAGGGACTTTAATCTAGGTGGTAGGACAACATGGCATGGGAGATTTATACAAGGGTCTAGCAGGGAACATACAGGTATAAATACAAACATGGCATGAACAGCAATCAAAATGCAGATAATAGATACAAAGAATAAAATGCATATCACAAGCAACACATCAAGACAAACCACACACACGAACGTACATATCTACAAGACATACGAACATGTTGGGAAATCGACGGGTGATGGAAATGCTAAATGATAGGAAGTAAGTTTCCACTCTTACCTTGACCAAGAACGGGTAGAACACGAGAATATTGCCGAGGCTCAGGGGTCGCAACGTGGTGCTGACGTGTCCTCGGCAGGCAGTTGTTCTTACTCGGGCTGACGGATGAAGACTGACACTTTGGTCTGACTAGTCTGTGGCTTCAAGGGGCAATTCCCGAGGGGCGGGGCTTAGTTGGCTTGGCCAGCGGGCGAGGAAGTGGAGACGGGACGCAGGCAGCGCCAGGGGTAATCGTCCGCTCGTGACACTTGGTTTCATACAATTTAAGAATCCAAGAAGGCAAATGGGTTTTGGGACGGTAAAAGCATTTTTGTAGAGAAAAGGGTTAGGGCAAGGGCTAGGGATAGATCTACAACTAACCCTTACCCGAACCCTTGTAGCAATATTCCGCTCTTTCCGTCACTTTTAAACAGTAGTGCGCTTCACATCCGCGGCTAACAGCGAGCACAAAGTATACTTTGAAGGGATGGAGGGAATACTTTCACCTGCTGCTAGCTGGAGTTTTGGCGATACTTTCTACCGATCGCAGCAATGTGTATTACCTCCATCATGGTCATATTGATCAATATTGACCATTGGTCTCCGCAGTCTCCGTTATCAGATAAACTGTTTATTAATGATGAAAACCTGTTTGTTCGTTCAATGCACATCGTGTTCTGCAAGATATTCGTGCTGATGAAATTTGTTATTTTGTTGAAAAAAAATGTTAATATTATTTTTCTTACTGAGGCCTGGCTTAGACATGTTGGAGACGAGTCCATCATTCATTCCCTCACCCCTCCTGGTTTTTCCCTCTGTTGTTCCTTCCCTAGCTCGGCCCTCCAGGTGCGGGGATATTTGCATCATCTACAGAAACTCTCTTCATGCCACCTTCAGTTTCTTCTCCGTCAAACCTGGGACTCGCTACCTCGGTCCGTCCGTCACAGTCCTTCACTAGCGTCTTTTAAAATGAACTTGAAGACGCATCTTTTTAGAGAGGCCTTTTCTTAGGCGCCATGAGTAAGTGTTGTTTGTTATTTTTGGTGTTGGGATGTGTACGTGGCTGCGTGTTATTGACCAATGCACGCATGTTGTGTTTACATTTGTTTGTGTAAAGCGCTTTGTGATTTTGGAAAGTGCTGTATAAATTGCCTGTTATTATTATTATTATTACAACAGCTGCCTTCCGCCCACGACTCCTTTGAGTTCGTTGAGGCCACCCTCTGCCTCCATAGCCAAACCATCACCTTTGCCTGTATCTATCGTCTCCTTCCCAGCTCAAAAAACAAAATCCGGTTAGTCATGTTTCACGAAGAATTTGTCGATCTCTCTCAGTGCTAGGTCCTTCGACTAGGAACTCTCTTCCTCTCTCTCATCGAAGCTCTCCAATCCTAGCTACTTTCAAATCTAACTTGAAAACTCACCTCTTCCTTAAATGTTTCTGATTTTGTTTCCCATCATCATCGTCGTCATTCCTTCTCTGTTGATTCAGACAACCGCCACCACCCATCCCATCACCTCTTCGTCGCTCTCTCCTCCCCCCTCGTCCCTTACATTTCACTTGTAAATTATTATTATTATTATCATCATCATCATCATCATCATCATCATCATCATCATCATCATCATCATCATCATCATCATCATCATCATCATTATTATTATTATTATTATTATTATTATTATTATTATTATCATCATCATCATCATCATCATCATCATCAATCATGATGATCATGATCTTCTTCCTTTTCTTCTTCTTCTTCTTCTTCTTCTTCTTCTTCTTCTTCTTCTTCTTCTTCTTCTTCCTCAGTACAACTTTATGTAATATACAACTTCATCTTCTCGGTGAAAAGTGCCCTACCTTGGGTGTACTAGTAGTGGTTTCCCCGGAAGATAGTCCTGCATTATCCGGTTTAGAATCTCCACTAGAACTCTGTAAAAAAAAAAAACAACTAATTTTTTCCCAAATAAATTACTGTACAGTCCCTAGCGTGGCAACAAAAGAGACCCTTAAGAGGCCCTGAAAATGTGGGGTGAAAATATGCATTGTCACTATTTGCTCTATAGTTTGATTACGGTTTTCTTATTTAGCGCTTTTCCAGCTCAAGGGCCGCTCAAGGCGCTGACCGATAACTGAACATAACTCCAGCCGCCCCGAGGTTGCCATCTGTTGCTTTGGGCGCATCGCATCGTCTGACGCTCAGCAATCAGACGACCTAGCACAATCCTAATGGAACGGGAAATTGGGAAGAAGGAACCCACTACTTTGCCTGGGTGAAGTTATTTTGTTTTTGTTGGCACTTCCCCGTCTAGGACATGAGCGTCAGGATCTTTAAAGCCCGTGCGATGGAATATGTGCGTGCGCGGACTAGACCTCGGTTGATATTCTCACCCAAAAGGATCTTTCGATTCTCTGATTTTCTTTCGCATTATTCAGATATTGAAAGCAGAAGATTAAGCGTCAAAAGTAATGTTTAAACGTGTGTAATTTTGCAATTTTTTTAGTTTTCACTGCCTTACTTTTTTTAATGAACGAATCTTTGCACCCATTTTCTGAAAAGACCGCCGAACAGGCATCAACATCAACTGAGCACGGAGCCCATCGTCTTCATAGGAAATTTCTGCCATGGTAAACTACAGTGCCGGAAGTTTTAGATATGCTCGGGATTCATCGCGCTAAAAAATGGAAATGAAATGGAAATGGACATCATCATCATCATCATCATCATCCTCATCATCATCATCATCATCATCATCATCATCATCATCATCATCATTAGCCACCCATTGCACATAGGTGCGATCGAAAGAAAGTATACTCCAGGCACACGCTGCGCAGCAGGCCAAAGTATGTCCCTTGTCCCTTGAAGGGAGGTAAGCGAGGTTATCAGCCTGCTCAGTTACAGTGTCGGTGAAAGACTACAAACGGAAAAGTAAGTTTCGTCTACTCTATTCGACGAATTAGGTCACGCTGTATTTGTTTCTAGGTCAACTGTCTTTTACGAACCGTCTGAGAATTTTTTCGAACCGTTTATTGACGTTGGATAGTGTCCTCACTTGGTTTCATACAATTTAAGAATCCAAGAAGGCAAATGGGTTTTTGGGACGGTAAAAGCATTTTTGTAGAGAAAAGGGTTAGGGCAAGGGCTAGGGATATATCTACAACTAACCCTTACCCGAACCCTTGTAGCAATATTCCGCTCTTTCCGTCACTTTTAAACAGTAGTGCGCTTCGCATCCGCGGCTAGCAGCGAGCCCAAAGTATACTTTGAAGGGATGGAGGGAATACTTTCACCTGCTGCTAGCGGGAGTTTTGGCGATACTTTCTACCGATCGCAGCAATGTGTATTACCTCCATTAGCAGCAGCAGCAGCAGCAGCAGCAGCACAACTATCACCACCAATATCTCCTCCTCTTTTCCTCTTTTGTCTTCTTCTTCAAGACCCAGTGTACGTACTGATCCAGAAGAAACTCGGAATGTCAGCTGGTTGTATTGCTGGTCCAGGTTGTTAAATCTCTGCTCAAGGGAGGTAAACCGCTGACCTACTTGCAGCTCAAGGGAGCCAATTCGTAGCTCAAGGGATGTAAACTTCTGGTCAAAGTTGGTCAACTTCTGATCAAAGTTGGTCAACCGCTGATCAAGGGCCGTCAGCCTGTCAAGGATTGCTTGCAGCAAGTCACGGTCGTCGTTCTGAAACAAGAAAAGGATCGAAAGTCAGGAATTTTAGAATGCTTTCATCTATGCATCATTCTATGGTAGTGTTCACGGATTGTTTTGTCTCTTTCTGTTGTTCGTCTTCTTCTTGTTCATCATCATCATCATCATTATCATCATCATCATCATCATCATCATCATCATCATCATCATCATCATCATCATCATCATCATCATCATCATCGTCGTCGTCGTCGTCGTCGTTATCGTCACAATCACCATCATCGTCATCATAGTAGTAAGCGTCATCGCATCGTCGAAACGGTCATTACGGTCATCGTTATTTCTTCTGTAATTTGTTATATTTAACATTACTGGTCGGTTGTTCTTTTTCTTTGCCTCTTTAATATTACTGAAGTAACCTCCCAATGCACATGTTATTCATTCATCACGTACTCTGGAAGAATCTCCAAGTAGCTCCTATTTATCCTCCTCCTCCTACTCATCATCATCGTCATCAATCATCATCATCATCATCATCATCATCATCATCATCATCATCATCATCATCATCATCATCATCATCATCATCATCTGCCTTCACCAACAACAACAGAACGTCATCAATTAAAAACAAAACCATTAAAAACACACACACACACAAAACCGGCAGTAACAGCACCACACAACCAACAGCAGTAACAGTACCACACAACCAACAGCAGTAACAGCACCACACAACCAACACGAACAACGCCAACGCCGCAATCAGCAACAACATTACCGTATTCCCATTTAGCACGTTGTCGATTCTGTTATCGACGGCATAGGCTTTGGTAAGATGAAAGGCGACCGCGAAGAAAAACATTATCGATAACCAACGGGATCGTCGGGTCTGCTGTCTCGGCGCCATTTTGACAATTCCAAACACAGAAGATCTAAATATGTAGGCCTATAATATCTACATCTAAATCTAAACTGTTGACAGCTGAATTTGTAAAAATCCTAAATATTGGTAAAGAAACTTCTATCTGACGATAAACTTCAAGCACGAAACTGAATTTTGACAATCGAACAATTCGTCTAACGAAACTTCTGCTTCACACAAGATTAGGCGTTTAAAAAACCCAACTGAACTCTGGAATGCCAAGAATCTTTTCAAGAAACTTTTGTCTGACGAGGAACTTGTATTCAGAAGAGTGCTACAGAAATGCAACCCACGATTTGCTTTACTAGCGGATGGTCAAAATCTTGTTTTCTTTCCTATTGTGTAATATTAAACTTAGTCCGGACCCAACCAAAAACTCACGAAGAGACTGGCATTGCGTCAATGACTCGCTTGTTTTCCTCCTACCAATTTACGAGGGCTGGTTCATAAGTTTTGAGACTTTTAAAGAATAAGTACAAACAATATTTTTACTCACAAAGCCTCAATCATTTGGGACCACTTCAGTGCTGTTCAACACACTTGCCACCCATGTCAAAGCACTTTTTCATCCGATAAATCCAACAGTGCCGAAAATCAGTGAAATGATTCAGCTGCTTTTCCACGGCAGAAATGAGGCTATCCCCATCTTCAAAATCAATTCTTTTCAGCTCATTGTTAATGATGGGGAACAGCCAGAAGCCGCAAGGTGCCCAATATGGCGAATAAGGCGGTGGTTTGAGGACATCGATCCCAGATTTGGCGAGAAACTCAGCAGTTGTTTTTTTTATTTGTGAGGAGGCGCGTTGTCCTTGTGGTGAAAGATGAAGTCCTTTAGGGCGATTTTTGAAAACTTCCGGAAGGCACAAGGTTTTGCTGTTCTTCACCAATAAGAATGAGCTGAAAGGAATTGATTTTGAAGACAGGGATAGCCTCATTTCGTGGAAGAGCAGCTGACCCATTTGACTGCTTTTCGGCACTGTTGGATTTATCGGATGAAAAAGTGCATTGAAATCGGTGGCGAGTATGTTGAACAGCACTGAAATGGTCCCAAATGATGAGGCTTTGTGAGCAAAAATATTTTTGTCAAATTGATGAAGCCTTCTTGTATTTATTTTTTAAAAGTCTCAAAACTTATGAACCAACCCTCGTATATACAGTTTTGACATAGTGCGTACTGCGTAGTGACCTTTACAATGGGCGGTGATGGCCCCCGCATTAGGAGCCAAATACACGAGTCGTTGAAAACCTGTCAACTGGGATGAAATGAGTGAGCCACGATGATGAGCCTTTTCCAGCAGAACAAGGGTGCGTCACTATTAAAAACGCTCCTCTGCATGCCAGCAGCCGAGCACCTGTCTTCATTGAAAAAAACAAACTGATCATTATCGCCGGTGTTTGCCCATTCGCTGATGTATGTATTTGAACCCTTAGAGCAGTTTGCCATTTGTGTATCACAAAGGCAGTACTTAATTTAATGTATGTCAATTATGGTGGGTTTTGTCAGCATTAGCATCAGTCCTTCAGCCCATGGGGTGACCTGAGGGATGCTAACTCAGAGAGTTTTGTCACTTCGGTCATTATGCAAGAGGAAGGCGCGACTTGTCCAACGGCGCTCATGGCACATTCAATCTGCCGCTCATGTCTTGGTACATTCAATCTGTCCAGCCCTTTCTTTGTCGAAACTTGCGCGGCCTCTTTCCACCGTTAATGTTAATTCCTGCAGAATGTTTTGTTGTTGTTGTTGTTGTTGTTGTTGTTGTTGTTTTAATGAAGGAAGGTGTCATGCTGTGTGAGGCGTAACTGACCAAAACCACCCCAGCTTCTATTTATCTTCACAACAGAGCAGTTCTTGAGAGAGAGGACCGCAAGTGAGCTCACCAGACTCTTCTGACGTGCTCACTGGTGTTGTGTTCATCATACCCAGCAATTTGCAGCAGTTTTTGCGGTAGCATTTTAATTTCAGATGCCTGCGTGATGCTGTTTACCACGCTGTCAATGTCCAGCTCACACTACGTAGCTGAGATTCGCCGGGGCTTACGTTTGGCATTCACTTGTGACAGGCACTCGGCGAGTCACAGTTACGCTGTAGCGGAGAACGGACAATACAAACCTGAAGAATTTCTCTGCTCTTCCAGATTTTGTTCAGCAAGCCCAGTTGATAACACTGACCAGCAGCTGCTGAGAACAACAGCGAAAAGGCCCATCTGTATCTATGGCACAATTCCACAAAATTAATTCAAACATTGCGGTAGATTGAAGTTGAGCTAGAACTTTCCAAGCACTCCTTTATTCCCCGAAGGATAGCGTCTAATGAGCAGCATATCCAAGATGATGCTATCGTTGAACTCCAGTTCCTTCGCTATAGGCGAGACACCTACTATGTGTAGCCACATGTTGGCTCCCCGAAACACATCATTGACAAACTACAAAAGGTTCAGAACTCAGCAGCTAGACTAGTATTCCGAGCTAAGAAACGTGATCACATCACGCCCCTACTACATTCCCTTCACTGGCTTCATGTGCAAGCACGCATAGAGTACAAACTCTCTGTTCTCTGTCACAACTTCTTCACAGATTCTTGTCCTTCCTACCTTGCTGATCTACTGTCTGTCTACTCCCCTTCACGCACTTTAAGATCTTCTGCTGACACTCGCACACTCAAGGTTCCCGTCACCCGCACTAAGACATACGGCCAACGTGCATTCGCTTACTCCGCACCTAAGCAGTGGAATTCCCTTCCCTCCCATATCCGCAACATACAATCAACACAAGCATTCAAAAAGGCCCTCAAAACTCACCTCTTCAAACTGCATTATTCAGATTGATTTGTGTCCCGCTGCCATTCTCTCATCTTTTGTCTATGTCTGATCCATAAGTGTATACACGGCTGTAAATATTTATACTGTTTTTCTTCCTGGGCCTAACCGGGCATATAAATAGCTGTGAATAGGTTTTTGCTATTCTATTTTCTGTCTTTTTTGTCATTTGTGTACATAGTTGTAAATAGTCTATTTTTGTCTTTTTTTGTAATTTATGTACATAATTGTAAATAGTCTGTATCTTTACTGTCCCGTCTTTTGGTGTATTGTAGCAAAAGTGATGTTTCATCGAGTGCATGTATTTATATGTAATGACTATGTAAAGCGTGGTGAGTCTGGTCATAGGCCGGAGTACCCGCTATATAAAAATTCGTTATTATTATTATTATTATTATTATTATTATTATTATTATTATTATTATTATTATTATTATTATTATTATTATTATTATTATTATTAATATTATTATTATTATTAGCCAAACGTTTTTATCTCCCATTATGTTCAGGCCTGCCATTGTTGATAATGACCTTGGCCAGCCTGGTCTTGGCTTCTGTGGTGGACCTTTCGTCTTTCGTTAATGGAGCCAAAATATTTACAGTAACCCCACCTCTTCAACATTCTCTCTCCACTCGTGTTCAATCTATGTTGGCGCTAATATGTCTCTGTGGTTGCCATTCTCCGGCAGATAAATAATAATAATAATAATAATAATAATAATAATAATAATAATAATAATAATAACAATAACAAAAATAACAATAACAACAATAACAATAACAACAAAAACAACAACTATAATAATAATAATAATAATAATAATAATAATAATAATAATGATAATGATAATAATATTGATAATAATATTGATAATAATGATAATGCTAATAATAATAATAATAATAATAATAATAATAATAATAATAATAATAATAATAATAATAATAATAATAATAATAATAACAATAATAACAAAAATAACAATAACAACAATAACAACAATAACAACAAAAACAACAACTATAATAATAATAATTATTAATAATAATAATAATAATAATAATAATAAGAATGATAATGCTAATGATAATAATATTGATAATAATGATAATGCTAATAATGCTAATAATAATAATGCTAATAATGCTAATAATAATAATAATAATAATAATAATAATAATAATAATAATAATAATAATAATAATAATAATAATAATAATAATAATAATAATAATGCTATTTTGTTCAATCGATCTCATAACGCGGCGATCTCATACGATCACTATTACAGAAGGCGCAATTGAGGAGAAGTAAATTTATTAATTTGTAAAATTTAAGAATGACTGCGCCCTATACCATTATTGAAAGGAGAGAGAGAAAACCGGAGTACCCGAAGAAAACCCTCGGTGTTATGAAAGGTCTCGTACCTAAGTCACGTAATGTTCGTCCCGTGCGGGGTTCGAATCCGCGACCTTCGGCCTCGGAAACCCAGAACCCTGTAAACTGTCCTACCAGACCCCCCCCCCCCCCCCCCCGCCACCCCCACCCCAAGTACTCTTAGCACGCAACGACCAGACACAAAATCTCAGGGTTAATATTTATCACGAGCGGGAGGTGAACGCGTTACTGTACGCGTCCTATATAGAGGACGCCATCGTAAACACACACACACGCACACACACACCCACACACACACACCCACACACACACACGCGCGCACACACACACACGCGCGCTCGCACACACACAAACACACTCTAACACACTCATAGTAGACCCACAAACATTTGTCGACAGTTTGGCAGCATAGCAGGTGGCCAGTTGTTGTTGCCATTAGTGTGATCTTATAGTTACTAATAATTTAATAGCAAGACCTAACTTAGGTTATTAACATTTATCATGTAAAATTACAGTAATAGGCGTAATCGGCACTTATTCAGTAAAGGATTGAGCACTATTATCCAATTTTACCCGCCCTAAATCATGTTTTTCCTCCTCTACTAATGCTGCCACTGTAACTGCTCATTTTGTGGTAACTAAAGTGGTATTGTACTGTATTAATATTGCCATAGAAATTGAAGTTCGCGGAGGGCAGTAGGGGTGTGCACACACAGTGCGAATGTATACACAGTGACGCACATAAGCTTATTTACAGTATACAGTCTATCTATCTATCTATCTATCTATCTATCTATCTATCTATCTATCTATCTATCTATCTATCTATCTATCTATCTATCTATCTATCTATCTATCTATCTATCTATCTATCTATCTATCTATCTATCTATCTAAAAGTAAGACTGCTCCGCTCCCTTGTCATCTCCATCTTCCTTTATGCTTGCGAAGCATGGACCCTCACAGCAGATCTCCAACGAAGAATACAAAGCATGGAGATGAGGTGCTACAGAAGACTTCTGGGCATTTCCTATACCCAACACATCACCAACGACGAAGTCCGACAGACCATCACACAAGCCATTGGACAACACGATGACCTGCTAACAGTGGTGAAGAAACGGAAACTCCGATGGTATGGCCACGTCACCAGATCATCAGGCCTTTCAAAGACTATTCTCCAAGGCACAGTGCAAGGAGGTAGAAGAAGAGGGAGACCGAAAAAGAGGTGGGAGGACAACATTCGAGAATGGACTGGTTTGACACTGAGCGAAGCCATCAGGGCTGCTGAGGACAGAGAAAGATGGAGTATGTTGGTTAAACGATCATCTGTGGTGCCCCTACGACCTTCGGGTTACGGGACAGGATAGGATAGGATCTATCTATCTATCTATCTATCTATCTATCTATCTATCTATCTATCTATCTATCTATCTATCTATCTATCTATCTATCTATCTATCTATCTATGAGATAGATAGATAGATAGATAGATAGATAGATAGATAGATAGATAGATAGATAGATAGATAGATAGATAGATAGATAGATAGATAGATAGATAGATAGATAGATAGATAGATAGATAGATAGGGAGGCACGGTGGCCTAATGGTAGAGCTTTGGCTTGCGGATCTGAAGGTCCCGGGTTCGAACCCAGGCCGGTGTGACATCCTCACAGTTCCTAGTATCTTAGCTGGGCTGGGAGCGAATGGGAGCATTCTGATTGGTCGACGCGTTACAAAATTCGACGCATGCGCACAGTGCTATCATAGTCTTCGTAAGGTTTAGGGTTAAAGTTTGGGTTAGAGTTAAGAGTTTAGGGTTAGGGTTAGGGTTTGGGTTAGGGTTAGGGTTATGACGCCTAAGAACTTCGTGAAAAAGCCGGCCCGACATGACCTGGCGCATGCGCAAATGCGCTCGGATAAACTAGGAGACCCGGAACTTGAAGGATGTGACACCGGGGCATTGTGTTGTGTCCTTGGGAAAGACACTTTACTCCCGTTTCCTACTCCTTCGGATGAGAGTATAAACCGAGGTCTAGTCTGTGTCGCATACATTCCATCATAACGGACTTTAAAGATCCTGACGCTCATGTCCTAGACGGGTGGCGATATTTATTTTCCCAACTAGAGTCAAGGCACAAGCCCTAGTCAGTATAAGCAAAGAACGTACAGCTTCACAGTGAAGCTGTACGTTCTTTGGTATAAGTTCTACAACCGGTACGGTATACGACACGTGTCACTTCCGCTCTTTTGTCGACGATTCTTCTTAATGGCGGTCACTGTAGTTTGGAGGCTAGAAATCGAAAGACAGAAAAATAAATTTTGAGGAATTTTCGTTTGATTAATGACAAAATAACCCTTTAGATAAGCAGATTGATTCAAAATCACTCAAATAATCAAAATTTACGCTCGAACAGATTTTCGATTTCTTAAATAAGTTCTAAATCTTTCCGTAAAATGTGAATCGAGTGTACGCTCCGAGTGTAGCCGTCCGAACAACAGCCGCTGTGCTGTTTTGTAAACCTTTTGCTATGAGACTGGTTGGATAATTTGGATGATGTAAAAAAAAAGTTTTAAAATAAATATTTATTAGCATTTCGATTTATTAGCATCAGATTAAAGTTTGTCAAATTGTCACCTCCGCCAACTTTCATATCAAGGCTGATTGCAGACGACGCATGTACGTAGGCATACTGGCTACTGTGAGTCCTGTACTAACAATAACATGCCAAAAGTGTATCTGTCGTCGCTTAACCTACAAGAAAATGATAATATTCTCTTAAATTACACGTCATAGTTAATGCTAAAACTATAGAATAATAATATTAATTAATAGCTAAATAATTTGTTTAGGTAACTAAGTCAATTTGACAAATATATTCCCTCGAAATTGGTACATAACATTTTGTAGTAGTAGTAGTAGTAGTAGTAGTAGTAGTAGTAGTAGTAGTAGTAGTAGTAGGGACAATAATAGGCTGTGAGGCCTTTTGGTATGTCCCATCTTTTTAAAATGTAAATCTTATTGGTCTGTCGCATGCATAAAAATTTTGCCTAATCATTATTCATCAAAATAGTAAAACCGTTCTTTAACTTAAGTTTAGGTGAAGTATCCAAGTAATTTTTAAAAGAGTCAGGGCATGGTTTAGTTTTAATTTCTTCAGGGAGGTTATTACAATCGTTAATTATTCTGTTAGTAAAAGAAAATTTTCTCAAGTTACTGTTAAACTGATGTTTAAAAAATTTTCCTTCCTGATAACGTGTTATATCACAGACAGGTTTAGTAAAAAAAATGATTCCAATTTAAATCAACCATATGTTATTATAAATTTTAAATGTTTGAATTAAATCCATGTAAGGAGTGTAGGTTAAGAAATTTTAGTCTCTCTGCATAAGGTAAATTGTTACAGCTTTCGACTAGTTTGGTCGCACGTCTTTGCACCTTTTCTATTTTTATAGATTGTCTTTTTAGGGATGGGTACCATACTACGCCTGCATATTCGAGATGTGGTCTAACTAGGGCTTTATTATAATTTGCAGAAAATATCCTTATTTAAATAAATAAAAGTTCTTTTAATTAATCCCATCATCCTATTTGCTTTGCTAGTACAGCTCTGTATATGATAGTCCAAAGTAAGGGTGCTATCAAAGATTACTCCCAGATCCTTTTCTTCGTCACATGCCTCGAGTGGAATCGAACTAGTAATGTTTCCATAACTTTCATATGATACACATGCTTGGGATTATTTTTACCTATATATAAAACTTTACATTTGTCCACATTAAAATTCAGACACCATTGTACATTTGAACATTTAAAAGAAATGTTAGTGTGCAAGTATTTGTGCTCACTTTTAGTTTTGGATGTTGTTTTATTTTTTTTAATATATACTTAAAACGTGTTTGAAATGGACATATTTTAAAACGTCTACCTTCTTAAAGTTTTAGTGTGTTTGTTTGTGTGCATAAAGTATCCTTTAAAAAAATATCGCATTGTGATTGCTTGTTTTAAGCTCTTTTTTTTTCGTAATCCTGTAAACCACTCACACACCAACGAGGTATGTGTACATAATTACTTGTATATGCATGCCATATTAACCTGGCTGCTTCACTCGATCATTTGAACATGTTTCAACTTTGTTTATCCTTAAAAAATAGTTTGTATATGCTAAAGTCTTCATTACATGTATAAAAACCACAATATTGTATTCACTGCTAATTTATGCTTTGAAAGCTGGATAAATTGTGTTAATATATTTTTTTTCAATAGAACATGTGTACATTTCTCTAGCACATTTTGCATTTTATACTTATTTAAATATTTTACTTTCAAAATGGTGTGTACATGTGTGAATACTAGACACAGCATGAAACAAAGCTAGAGAGAGAGTGAGAGAGAGAGAGAGAGAGAGAGAGAGAGAGAGAGAGAGAGAGAGAGATAAAATGAGCTACTTAAGAGAAAACATTATGTTTGACACAAATAATTTGAGCTGGTTTTTATTAACCACTTCAAAAGAAAGAAAAAAAAAGTACCACACTGAAAGTGATCACCGTATTCAATAGTGTAAAATCTGCTTATAAAATACATGTACATTTAAATAAAACTGACCAATGCAAGTTTCATAAAGTATTCACCCATCACTGGCAAGATCTTTATAATATAAAATAAAATAAAAACAAAAGGAAAATATGGACGGATGCAATATTTATCATTGTATTTTCTTTCATTGCTGATTTGATCGTACTATTTATTACGATAAAGATATGTTCCCAAAATCAAAACTATTCAATGGCTTTATTCTGCAAAAATACTATGACATTATTCCTCTTAATCTAAAAAGTTTTTTTTTAAAATAGCACACATAAATGCAAAGGCGAACACTTAAAGTAATAAACACATAGACATGTGTCTATCATAGCAGATGATAACATGATAACTAATTGTTATTATAGTAGAACTAAATTAAAGAAATATAAAAAAGAAAAAATAATAATATTAAACAATATATACTAGTTTTCTAGGGGCAGAATTATTGCATTAAGATAAATTCTAGATTGGCACCACAAGCACAGGCACTTATAATGATGGAAACAAGTTCTAATTGTAACACCATCAGAGGAGACAGCATTTTTATTTTAAAAAATAATGGTAACAAGGTTATAGTTTCAAATATTACACTATTATTATTAATAGAAACAATGGCAAAAAATCTGCTGATTTTAACTAAGTATCATTACTATTATTTAAAAAAAAAATACTTCCAGCCTTTAAATTAAAAATACTTTCACATCAGTTAAAAAAATATGAACCTATCCTCATTCACTTTGCAGTGTGAGTCTTTCCAAGAGCACTGTTTGTGAGAACACAATTGCTTAGTGAATGCTTTGCTTTTTTCCTTGGTAAACTGACTTGGCTAAGTGGGTGTTCACGTTTTTCTGGCTGAGAGGATGAAGTGTTTGGGCGACCAACTCTTGCAGAGTGCTTATAGCCTGAAACTAATCTTCGCTGCTTGGCAGCAGGCTGCACTCCAATGTCCTTGTTGCTGACTAGCCGTCGTTTCTTTGATGTTGACGGCAATGCAACCCCTGAATATTTCCCAAAGCATGTCATGGCTGATGCCAGATGGGAATCTGTTGTTATCTGTGAGAAAGATTTGAGCATCTGCTGCATTGGCACCCGAAAAACATCACCACTTTGCTGGAACTTTGTCGTTATTACGTTAAACATATCTTTAAAGTCGTGCAGTATTTTTGCATCTTGCTCATTATCTTGTGACTGCATATGCTGAGTTGTAGCAAAATCTTCAGATGCTTCTGAAATCAGGTTACACATGGCAGAAGCTGAGGTACTTGGCTGCACTGTAACTGTTGATTCATTAAGATTTGCTACATATTCGTCTGGTTGCTTGTGAAGGGACTGGAACCAGGAGGTAATGACATCCCTGCCCGTAGCAATTTTGTTCAGCAGCCTTCTCATGTCAGGATCATGAACAGGGATGTAGTTCCATGAGGGTAACTTGAACCGCTTTATAACCTTTTGCTGGTGTTTGCATGGACCCCAGTTTCTCCCATGTGACATGTGCAGAGTGATTTGTTGTAGCTGAGCACCTGAGGATAGCTTGAACTTTGAAACTTGCAGATCTTGTGTGCGGTTGTTTGCAACATCTATGCAACGACGTTGGTAATATGCTTCCATCCGCAAGACAATGAAGTCAATGAGCTGCTGAACATTAAAGGCTTTAGTTCTAGCAAGGACTTGTTCTTTGAGAACTCGCATGGCTGCTTCACAAAAGTTGTTTGTATTGTTGCCACGAATGGGCATATCAGCCCTGCAACACACTGCCCACTCTGATTTCCTCGCAAACATGGCTGATACATACTTGAAAACATCTGGGTATTTCTTGAGGACTTCATCAGCTTCAGCTTTGTTGAAAGAATACTGCAGAGCAGCTTCTGATTCAGCATACATCATGTTTTTAAGCAAATGGAACAAATGTGGCCGATCGTTTCTGGGCACCCCATTTTTGGAGTCCCATAGATATCGCCAGTATGCCTGCAGCACATGGAAGCTGCAAAGAAGCAGCACTGAAGATGGAAAAGCTGCATGCAGTGCATTCCTTTCTGCCCTCGAGTCATCTATCATGATGATCTGAGGTCCACTATCACCTCGTCCAAAAAAGGAACTGCTGGTAAGAATTCCTTTGTACAATTCCAGTGCAGCATGGAGAGTTTTCTCAGATTCACTGGTGACAATTAAGACGCCCAGTGGCAGACCACCAACAGCAGAATGGGTCAGCAAAACCAAAACCCTGCACTGGTTTCTGTTTACATTGCCACTTGCATCACAGAATAACATTTCTCCACTGTGTTTAATATATTTGTGCACACGTCTCATCATAGGAGTACAAATAGATATTATCAACTGCTGGTGTTCAGTCACAAGCATGCGCACAGTGTCACCTTCTTCACTAGGACCATGGTTAAATTGCTCTTGATTACTAGTGCTTGCATGGTTTACTGCATCATCTTTCTGGTTATTGATACCTTCAATAAATGATGCAAGAGCAGAGATTTGACTTTCACTGGACTTGCTTTCTCCATATTGACGCTCAAATAACTGGTAAAACAACCTGTTGAGCAGATATGTTTGTGTTAATCATTTTGTGAAAGCCCAGCATGAAATACAAACTTAAAAATAGCAGTTATACATTTAGTTTTCTTTTTATTAATAATAATTAGATGATAATTATTATCAAGTGCTCTCACCTCCTTTATATAGTGACTTTATCAACTTTTAAAATTAAAAAAGAGAGAAAGACTTAGCACAAAAAGATAGTATAGACTCACAAATTATATTATTATCTAGAATAATCAGATTGTGCCTCAAACTCATTAATGCTTCATCGTAAAGAATTATCTAATATATAAGCATGAGTAAAACTGTGCAAGTAAGATTTTTTTTACTTCCAATTTGATTTTGTAATGCTGAATAATTAAAAAATTCTTCTATAAGTTATTGTGTATTTTTGACTGGTGCAAATAAGCTAACCATTTTTTTTACAGATAACACATATAACTTAGCTAAACTCAGCACAGCCCATTAAATTTGCCAGACTTGTAATGGACATACTTGTATACAGACTGTTTGTCTGGGCACTTTGAACGGTCTGCACTATGGAAAATGTAGTTCTCTGGGTCATCCATCTGTAGATCATACTTGAGGAGGTTGAGCGCTGCAACAGGGCGGTAACCAGCATGTAACAGCTCCTCAAGTCGCCTTTTTGTTGTAGCTGATACATCGCGGTGTTTTAAAGCATCTGCTATGTTGATAGGATGGTTATGGTAGTACCGAAGTTTGATCAGTGTTGGAAATTGTTGAAGATGTGGATCACTTGATGTTGATAAAGTCCTGGAAAATAAAATGCAAATTTACAATGTGCAGAAGAGTCATAAGACTGGTCTAGTCAGTCCTAATAAATTATGGAATGGGCTGTTGGCATACTTAGTATAACAAGTAACATAAATAAATTCAAGTAAGTAGGCTTCAAATGTATGTGTTGGGGTGGTCCGTAGAGCAGTGGGTGGCGCTGGTTTGCAATGCTGATGGTCGTGGGTTCGAGCCCCGCATGGGGCAAAAATTTTGTGATTAAGGTATGAAACTTTATGGGTCACCGAGGGTTCTCTCCCGGTACTCCTTCCCTTCAAAGTAATATTGGATGCAGCCAGTGTTTAAATAGTTCAGGGTTTTTATTTTAGTTTTAGTTTTTATTTTATTCTTCAATTTTTTTAGTAGTTTTTATTATTATTCTATTTTTTAAAAATAATTTTAGTTATTATTCTATACAGTTTTTATTCGGGCTTTTAATTTTAGTTTTATTTTTTATTTTATTCTCAACTTTTTTTTAAAAAGTTTTTATTATATTTTTTCAAATAATTCTATTTTTTATTGTACATAGTTTGTTTTTTTTTATATCGCAATCATGTTTGCTTTATATAGTTATTTTCGAAATATAGGGATGTAGTAATGCTTACATACATATGTGTGCACAGCATTTTAAATACAATACTAAATTACTGCATGTAAATAAAGAGAGCAGCTTGTTTACAGTTCCCAACTACAATACTGTCCACAAGGCCGAGTACAAACATATTACTGTAATATGTTACATTGTTACACAAGAAACTGTATTGGCGTAAGTGCGTCTATTTAAAATGTTCCAATGCGTAGGACGCCCGCTTTCTTCCACTTGTTGCAGCCATTATTACATGTATTAGGCTTATACTTCAGCAAGTCATGTTTACAGATTCGTTAAAAAAAAGTCAACTTCCGACCATAACACTGAAAGCGCTGGCGATTGGTCGTTACACGATGATATTCTGTCCCCTGTAATTTTTTTTTTTATTGGTGGCGCATATTACACTGCAAAAACAAAAATTGAACTGAAATATTTTAGTTTTCGTTTTTAATTTGTTTTAAAAGTTAAAATTTTCGTTATTATTTAATTTAGTTTTTTATGATTTTGAAAAGTTTCGTTTTTATTTTATTCAGTTTTTCATGGCCGTGCTTATTTCGTTTTAGTTCTGCTGAACGAAAATATTTTCGTTTTCGTTTTCGTTCTCGTTATCGTAATGATTTAAACACTGGATGCAGCCAATTTAATTTAAAAAAAACAACTATTTTCCTATCAGTTTCTTAATAGCGATCTCCCTGCCTTTACACCTCATGTATGTCTTGTATAGCCTACTGTTGTCCTTGTTATGTGTCTGTAATATGTTTGTGGCACGTGAGCGTGTATGTTGGTATAGGTCGCCGCCGACGCCGTGCTTTGAGTTTGAAATCATTCGAAGTAAAGCGCGTATTAGCATCCTGTATTATTATTATTATTATTATTATTATTATTATTATTATTATTATTATTATTATTATTATTATTATTATTATTATTATTATTATTATTATTATTATTATTATTATTATTATTATTATATAGCAATATGCTTTGTTATCTTGCTCCAGTATAAAATGAATGAAGTATGTTAAAGATACATACCCCTTCTTTGTGACTGCTTTATACACTGTCACTGACATAGTTGCTTGACAACCTGTGTTCTTTGAGGCTTGTTTAGTATTTGCTGAAGAAGAACGTGGGTAAGTATTATGCTGACATCTGAACTCAACCTGAAACCAGAAGCAAATATCAACTATCGGAACACACTTGACAAAAAATATACTACTAAGCTAGGAACAAAAATTTCACTTCACATAAAGTGTATTAGAGTCCATTGCTGCAATACTGGCACTATCCCACCCAGTCATATACTGACGCTGGCCAACCGGTCTCATTTATATTGCCCTTAGCTGGAAAAATTCTAGATTTATTGTTTTAACATTAGCGGCATAAACTAATGTCCATCTTGCTACTGATCCCCAATGGCTGATGCCCTAACCATTTGGTCATAAAGACCTTATTTATGTGGAGTGTGCGAAGGGAGGCAGGCAGCAAGCGCCAAACATAATTACCAAGAGTGAATGACAGCGAGGCAAATGATAACAGGCAACAAATGTGGTCACTTTAAGAATGCTTTAATAAACTACAGTTACACAAACAATATATATATTTTATTATAAACACTTAATGCGCTAAATATGATATTGAACAAGTGGATAAAATAAAAATAAAACAATATTCAATAATAATAATAAAATAAACCCAAGAAAAAAGGAAAGCCAAAAAAGGAGGGGTGGGTTGTTACTACTAATACTACTGATTATAAGATTTTCTTTAATGGTAATCATGAGCATTTTGAGTTTGTCGCTGCTTATTTACCAACTAATTGTCTTACCAAGGTAAATTTTAATTATTTAGCTTATGTAATAATGTGTTCAACTGCAACTGTAATAATGTATTGGATAATAGGCCATAAAGGTTAGGCTTCTTTTGAAATATGCATACATGCATGTGCAGATGTGAGTGTAAATGTGTAAATGACACTGTAAGCTTAAAAGAAGATCATCATGAGTGTAATGTGTTAATGCTATGTGCAAATATGCCTGTATTATATCCTGCAAATTATGTACCTATCTCCAGTTGGAATTTCATCTGCAGCTGTGTAAGTGCAGGGGAAAAAAAATCATAATTATATATGTTTATGTCTTCTTTATACTATTTGAAAATGTACCACAAAATGAATACTTAATTGCAAAAATAAAAAAATAGAATAAAAAAAAAAAACCACACAGTTTTTATTCTTCCTTCGCTTAGAGTTATTATTATAAGATAAGCACATTACATAGCATTATTATTATTATTATTATTATTATTATTATTATTATTATTATTATTATTATTATTATTATTACATGTATTTCTATTTTATTTAATTACAGACACAAATAGTATTACATTTGTTTTCCAATTTTTAACACTAAAAAAAAAAAAAAAAACTTACATTGTATACAACTCTTTCCTCTTCACATTTTAAGGTCTTGCGCACTCTAAGGGTTGTCAATGATGATTCTTGGAAGTCTTCTTTCCATTTCAGAAATTCCTCTTTCGATGAAAAATTAATACGAAAGACGGCTTCAAATCCTCTTTGTGAAGCAACTGATGTGCTTTGCCTATTGCAGGCACAAATTAAATATTCATAGTTGGAAGGCACAACAGCCTAGAAAGAAAAAGAAATGATACATCATATCAGCAAATGAATTTAACTAATAAATCAAAGATGGGCTAAATCACAGGTTTTGTTCTTATTAGTAGCCTACTACTATTACTACTTTTTACTACCATTACTACTACTACTCTAATTATTTCTAAAGTACAACACTATTACCATCACTTTACCACTAAAGTAAGAATTAGATGGGAATTTTTATAATATTAAGGCAAGCATGTAAAATTTTCAAAATCAATTCACTGTCACTTTCTACTTTCCTATTACATACATATAACACAGCTACACTTATTTACACAGCAAATTGAGTAAATAAATGTATAATTAATAAGTAAATACAACTATTCTTATTACTCTTTTTTAATTTGTTTCTGTAATAAATATTACAGAAAAAGCTAACCATCTGACAGATTTTTGTAAACATTTACAAGATGACACAGTGAATTGCTGCTGGTGCTAGCACTGAAAACCTGTCTCCCAAATGCTGGCACATTCCATTTCAGAAATGTGCCTGATTTCCTTGTGTCTTAGAATAGATGTTAAATGATATAGGTATGACATGATGTACATGTATACATATACATACAACATGCCATTATTTTATGTAACCTACTGTCTGAATATTAAAATGTTGTATTTTGTATCCACACACTTAACATATCTATAGCATAATACTATAATAGTATTCAGCTCCTGCGAGTTTGAAGTTTTCATTTAGAATTAATAACTAATCATCTATCAATTAGGTTAAACATCAAAACTAAAATAATAATAATAATAAAATAATAATGATTAATAATAATAATAATAATAATAATAATAATAATAATAATAATAATAATAATAATAATGCACATTAAAAATACATTTAGACTTTAGAGTAAAATATTTTAAATTTGATTTCCTGAAGCTCTAAATCTTAGACATATAAAATATAAATAATATATTTATAGGATACTAGAACTCAGTACATTATTATATGTAACTGTAACTATCACTTCATATTTAATGCATAGCATTCCTGTTAATTTTTTTTCATTTCTTATATTATTTTATTTTATATAGTTTTGTTATTTAATTCTTGCTTATTTAAGGTTTATGTAAAATGGTTTTTATTTTATTTCAAGGATGTTCAGGTAGATGATCTTAATTTCCAGTTTATTGTTTTGTAGCCTAAGTTATAATTTAATTTGGAACAAGATATCAATTATACATTATATCAAGAGAGGCTATCTTCTTTACTATAATCATGGATGTACAAGGAAATGTAACTCTATGCTATAATTTTATTTTGAGCATACAAAATTAATTTTTAATTAATTAATTCAAGGGAGGATATCTTCTATTAAAATAAAAAGAAAAGGAAAACCTGTATGGCATGATGCTAAATCACTTGTATGCCACTAATGCGGAATTAGTGCAAGAAAGTGATAGGGTAATATTACTAATAATTTAATTAACATGGGAGATTTGAAAAATAATTATTTACAAAAAAGTGTTTATTAACAACAATTTATGATCAATTTTATTATTGCTTTATAACATAACAAGCGTGACATTGTGCACTACACTTAAAAATAATAGGTTTCATTAATAAATCATTAATAGGGTAAAAATTAAAACTTTTAATACATTTCCCTTTGTAGGCCTATTAATAAGGAGATCGTTATTGGAAGACGGAAAGAAAATCGAATTTTTTATTTTTTGAAATTTTTATATTGACCCAGTACTATTATTGAAGGGATGGAGGAAACCGGAGTGCCCGGAGAAAACCCTCGGTGACCTTTGGGCACATTGTTTGACATGACGCCCAGACAACTGAGCACAATCCTCGACCGTGGCCGTGGATGGGGAGGAGGGACCTAGTGCTTGCTGAGTGTATTTGTGTAGCCGGCACTCACCCGTTTAGAGTTTTTTAAAGTTCGTGCGTGCGTACCCAGACTAGACCTCGGTTTATACTCTCATCCGAAGGAATAGGGGCACAGTGTCTCAGGATATTTATTATTATTATTATTATTATTATTATTATTATTATTATTATCATCATCATCATCATCATCATCATCATCATCATCATCATCATCATCATCATCATCATCATCATCATTGTCACAATACGCTAGTTTAGACCCTGCACTAAGGCTCCTTGCCTTAAAACTTCATCCTGCTTTAACCTTTGTAACATAAAGTCGATGCCTAGCAGACGACACTAGTTAGGACTGTTATAAGCATAGGTAAGGAAAATTCTCGCTAAGGTATACCGTGACCTAATCCCACTGACCTATATCCGCCCCCGCACGAGGGCGCTAGGGATCACGAGATTTCGCGCCCTTTAGCTGCCACTAAGTTAAGGTGGATCATTCTTTGTCTAACTCTCACCCGAGAAGGAAGCACACGCTGAAAGCTCTCTCAGAAGACTACGCAGGTGACGGGTGAAATTCATTCATTGCAGTATAGCCATAGCCTGACATTGTCAAAAAGGTAAATGATCAATCTTTTGTTTCATCGCCATGATATTATTATTGGATTGTGTTTGTTAAGTCTTGCCATGTTTTATAAATTATTGTGAATGTTATTAAAACTTTGCTTGACCACGTGGCTGACCACGCGACCTGTTTTCAACACCATGAGGTAGCCCCACTGACCAACTGTTGTTTCTCCTATTTGTATTATTGCAGACCAGTGGCTGTACCGGAGAATGTATATATTATTAGTTACTTCTCCCTGTGTTTATTGTAGCCATAATATGTATATGTATATGAAGTATGTTGGAGATTCCAGTGGACCACGGACTTAGAAGATTGTTCGTCCCTTATCTGTATAAGTGGATGCGATCTCAACTGAGGGCTGTTTCTGCCATCAGTGAGATGCTCTGCACAATCTTTGTAACCAAGTCGTTGCAGAAACTCGTCTTATGTTTTGCAGACGAGCAGGCTTGGTCCGAGGCAGGAGATAGACCACTGAGAGTCAACCCTGACATTCGGGCTGCACTTGAGCATCGAGCACTGCGCTACGATATCTCAGTAGTCAACAAACGAGACCAGGCGACAACAGCACCGCACCTCAACGATCAAGCTAAGTGACACAGAAGAAGTGCACAAACACTGATCTATAAAGGACTGTGCGGTAGTCCACTCTTCCTGAACACGAACATAAGGCTAAACCAGAACAAAGCCCAGTGATGAGACAGTAACAAATATCGAGAATAGTAGCAGAATAGACCCATCAAAGAGCGAACTACTCGAAAAGAACTTTGGACTGTTAAGTTAATCCTAGCTGTATTACATTTTGGACATCTAAGTTAATATAGTGATTAGAGAATTAGGTATAGAGTAGAGGAAACAAATGTGTGATATTTACTGTTTACAAATGGCTGGACTACCTATGTTTCATAGCCGTGCGAGAGCTAGTGTGTCAGTGAATCATTTACACGTTTCTCCCCATCTCTGTAACCCTTCCCACACACAGACCGAGCCAAACATACAAATGTATTAGGAGTAGTCACAGGGCGATTTAACTAGCCGATCCCCGCAGACGAAAGACGAGTAATAGCATTCCACTGTGCAGAGCCCAGCAACAATAGACCCACCGTCACAATCATCATCATCATCATCATGTTCTTGTTTAGTGTGTAAATACGTCAGAATTGCGCTTTGAACCGATTTTTTAATTAGGAAAAAGCTCTATATTATTATTATTATTATTATTATTATTATTTTTATTATTATTATTATTATTATTATTATTATTATTATGGTGATGATGATGTAACTGTAGATTATAGTTACACGATACCGAAGCGTGTAGGCGAGTACTGGTCACATTATTCTGACACCAGCGAACCAGTTGATGGTGAGGGGAAAATAATATGGTCACACGTTGGCTAATCCGGGTTACTAGTTTCGGTTACTAGTAAGCCGCTCTACCAACTGAGCTACCCGGCCCCATGCGCCCCACGCTCAGGTAGCGGGCTTTAAATAATTGTAAAAGTTTTAAAAAAAAACGGAAAGAAAGGAAACAAGCGGCACGCACCCTGTGTGTATTGTAAGATATCAATAGACATGTTGTGGGTGCGCATGTGCAGTGGCCGGAACGGTTATAGCGTTATAGGATTATGGAGGATATGTTTCACTGTTTATAAAAGGACCCTTTCATTCAGGCTCCAGAAGAGGGGCCGGGTAGCTCAGTTGGTAAGAGCGTCTTGCTAGTAACCGAAAGGTCGCTGGTTCGAATCCCGGATTGGTCAACGTGTGATCATATTATTTTCATCTTTACCAACAACTGGCCCGCTGGTGTCAGTATAAATCGGTCCAGTAGTCATCTATATGCGAAAGTGTCGTGTGACTATAATCTACAAACAAACAAACAAACAGGCTCCAGAGCGTATAGGGCTACATTATTTTAGGAATCTCGCAGTCCTAGTGTAACCTGATCTCTTGTTACCTTAACTAAGTGGTAGACTTTTTATAGACTGAGCGAAACGTTGTTCTTAAATAGAAGAAAGTGTTTTAAAAGTTTAATTTTAAATGTTTAATAGCACCATATATGTGTAAACAGACATTACATGAAAGAAAGATTGACTGATGGGTTGATTTATTGATAGTTAAGTTGATGCTGAATGTTAACGTTAACCTGGTGGCAGATTACATTTCACTCCTGCATCCACCCGTGCATTAAACCAGAAAACCAGATAAAAAGAAGAAAAGGTGACAAATCCGCAGTAGAAGAAACATGTTCTCTATACACGTATATCGCTAAAAATTGTTTCTTCGGGAGTTCAAAGCCAAAGCACTGCGTATGTTGCACTGGGATACAGTGAGGTCACCAAATGCAGGCGCAGTCCTTACAAATTAAGGAATCAAACCTAGGCCATTCCGTTCCGGTTAGTCGTCAACAGATTACACTGGAAGGTACATTTATTATTATTATTATTATTATTATTATTATTATTATTATTATTATTATTATTATTATTATTATTATTATTATTATTATTATTATTATTATTATTATTATTAACATTTCGAAACGCCTAATAAAGACAGCTTTAAGCGTGTACAATAAATATACAATAACACACACAAAGTAAAAAAAAAAAAAAGGTTACAATGACAATAATAAAGATTCACGCGGATAAAAAAAGTAATAAAAAGTAAGCCGTAGAATGCAATGACAGTAGACACACGCACACACACACACACACACACACACACACACACACACACACACACACACACACATACACATACACATACACACCTTTTGAATGAGACACGTTATAAGTAGGCTTAACTGCACAATTTTGATCACGACCTCCGACGAACACACAAACGCCGGCAAACACGCACACATAATTACATTACATTACATTATTATTGCTTTAGGTCCAGCGGACTCTTCCGAGCCAAATCAGGACCGGACAACCCCCGATCCACATAAAAGATCTGCTGAAACAACCCTAGTGGTAAAACCGAAAGCTCTCCACCAGCCAGTCACTTTACAATAAAGACATCCCATGCAGGGGACGGCTGAGGCTTCACCCCAACTTATCGAACCCCCGTTTACAAAAACAAAATAGAATACAAACATAAATTATCAACAAAACACATACATATAAAATGCCTACATTGCTAAATAATAAACATCATAGGAAGCCCTAGTGACCACCTGGCAGAAAGCGTCCAATATTCCCAAGCTGATCCAACAGACCTCATACACAAACAAGGAGTCTTGTCCCGGAAGAGTTTTCAAGAAAAAAGGTAGGAGACTGGTCTAGCGAAGAAGACGATAGTATAGCAGATGGATAGAAAAGAGCAGGAATGAGAAAGAGCAAATGAGAAAGACAGCGACAGTGGGAATTTAAAGCACTAAATTTCCAGAAAGTGGGGATACTATTTATACTGAAACCCCTGGCACCCCAACGGGGGTGCACACATAATTATATACCCAGAGTGAAAACAATCTCTGAAATAATAGCGCAATCAACAACTTGGCTCTAGGCCCCATTCATACAATACAATTATATGCAAACAAATACGTCAAGAAAATTAAAAAAAAAGAAAAAAAGTACGGACTCATTTCATATGTACACCACCTCAGTCCCACCCTCACCCCTCACCCCGCACCCCGCACCCCAACCTCCCACCCCCACCCCCACTCTGAAAAATAAGGAAAGGTCCTGAAGAAACGAAACAGTTTAACGATACAATGATTTCAACAAATCTAAGAATGGAAAGAGATAGGGTGTGGGGGGGGGGGGAAGAGTGGCACCGTCACCATCTTCATTATTACTGAGGCTGGTGTTGTTGCTTTGATTGTGATCACATTGAACGCTGTTTTGTATCTCATAACAGGAAGATATTCGTACTGCATCATTATTCCAACCGTCTCGTTTACAAACGACACGGTAGTAGTTGTGTTGTCATTTCTTTCGCAGTTTGGTGTTTGGTTATTGTTGTTGTTGTTGTTGTTGTTGTTGTTGTTACTCTCCATTTTTTGCAAATGAAGTCAATTTTGTTCGAATGAAGCCTCGTGGCGCAATGGATTAGTCGCCGATTTCCTATGCCGAAGGTCGCGGGTTCGATTCCCGCAAGGGGCGAACGTATGTGACTTAGGTGCGAGACTATTGAGGTCACCGATGATTTTCTCCGGGCACTCCGGTTTCCTCCCACCCTTCAATAATGGTACTGGACGCAGTCAATATAACTATTTCCAAAATATAATTCGATTTTCTTTCCGTCTTCCAATAGCGATCTCCCTGCCTTTACACCACCTGTTTGAGTGATGGATGTGTATTTGTTGTGGGTATTTGAGGGTGGATGAGACAGGCTAGCGTGTATGTTGGTACAGATCGCCGAGCTTTGAGCCTGATTGATTTGGGGAAAGGCACGTATATAGCATCCAGTATTATTATTATTATTATTATTATTATTATTATTATTATTATTATTATTATTATTATTATTATTATTATTATTATTATTATTATTATTATTATTATTATTATTCCAATAAAACGAAAAATCAGTACCATTACAAAGACTACAAATATGGCTTTAATGTATTTTATGAGATGTTTGGGTGAAGGTCAGCATTGTTGTGCTTCCGTGTTGATTTCACTTCGATGACCTAATGCACACATACACACACACGCGCGCACGCACATACCCAAACACAAAGGCACGCGCGTGCGCTCTCACACACAGACATGCAGCAAGCGCTCCCACACATACACCTCTCTTCCCCACCCCCCACCCTCACACCCATGGACCGACAAAGATTGCCTCATTACCTCCTTTTCTTCTACCACCTCCCACCTCTCTCTCTCTCTCCCTCCCTTCTCCTCCCCTCCCCTCCTTCTTCCCCCTTGAACATTAAGCTTACTTCCGTGATTTAGTTTTGAGAAAGGAACTTCAGTGATATAAATATCGCGACAAAGGCGTTATCTAGTAGCCTACGCACGGTGACCTCAAACCTGTTTTAAACGCGCGCGCGCACACACGCACATACACACACAATAACACACACACACACATACACACAACACTGTGATTTACATATAAAGCCTATTCGTCTTTCAAAGGGTGTACTTCACTCAGTGTTGGTATGTGTTTTGGTGCACCTTGCTGGGTTAGATTGATATATATATAGGTCTACTGTTTCATTAACGTCATAGTCCAGGCTAAAGTTTACCGGGTGGCGTATTTAGAGGCGTGAAAAGTACGGATAATGTCAAAGTCGGTGTGTGCAGGCCTATAATTATATATGAAGATGTGTGAGTGTATTCGTTCTGTTTGAAGAAAGGCAGAGAGACCAACCGCAAGGACCACGGCTAGGCTCGAGAATAACAGGCGTGTACAATAATATAGTGTGGCAGGTATTAGAGCGCAGACTTGAAATTCAAATCAATTCACTCTAACAAATATTTATTACCTCATCAAGAAATTTTGATCAGTCACCAGCCAATATTATCAATTTGCATTGTCATCTTGTTAACTACATTCTCAGTATAGGGCAAATTTCTGTGTTCCGTTTTCATAATTATACAATAAAAATAATATCGTCAGAGTCTTTGATTGTGAGAAGTATAATCTGTGGTGGCCGTTGGAGCTGGTCTACATTTTCGCATATTTGGAGTTAATAGATCAATATTTGTTGCGTGCCTGCGAGTTGGACCTACAAAGCGATGTTAGGCAACTACATATTTTAACAAATGAATACAATACAACAATTATATAAAAATCATAACAAATTGTACAACTCGGTTTTCATAATAATTTTAACAATGCTAGCTATAATAGGACTATACAAAATGTTTTTAGGTCATCATCTTCTGATATAATAATTCCTTTATCTTTGTACATTGCTGTTAAAATTGTACAGTCGAAAAGTATGTGATGAACTGAAATATTTTCTGAACAAATGCAGTTGTCGATTAAAAAAAACAAACTTTGTATTTCATGAATATAACAGTAGTTTATAAATTTTCGAAAGTTCTTGAGCAATTAACAATGAATTGAACTAAATTAAATTAAATTAAATTAAATTGATAATAAAGTAGCGGATAAATTAATCAAAATAGGGGCTACAAAGAGCGAATATTTAGTATTATTTTTTTAATCGTTCTTATATAGCGCTTTTTCAGCTCAAGAGCTGCTCATGGCGCTGGCCGATACAGGATCTAACTCAAGCCGCTGGAGGCGCCAACTTGCAGACTTTGGGCGCACCGTAATAACGCCCCAGACAACTGAGCACAATCCTGGGCAGCCAGGGATGGGGGAGAAGGACCTAGGTGCATGCTGGGGTGTGTTCTTGTCACCGGCACTCACCCGTCTAGGACATGAGCGTCAGGATCTTTAAAGTCCGTTATGATGGAATGTATGCGACACAGACTAGACCTCGGTTTATACTCTCATCCGAAGGAGTAGGAAGCGGGAGTAAAGTGTCTTTCCCAAGGACACAACACAATGCCCCGGCCTGGGCTCGAACCCGGGACCTTCAGATCCGCAAGCAAAAGCTCTACCATTAGGCCACCGTGCCTCCCCTAAAAAAACTATAATTTGAAATTAGGCAGGGGGGCAGGTTAGCTCCTTAGCCAGTGTTGTACACTTGAAAAGGGTTTTAATAAACTAAAAATTTGTGTTCTTACCTCGAGATTTATGTTTTTTTTTATTTTTTTCTTTTAGTATAATTTGAAATTGGCTCGATTTTAGTAATATTTGCTGTTGGAAAGACACAAACATTTTCTATAAATAGTATGTGTGTGTGCATGTGTGTGTGTGTGTCTTTCTTTCTGTTCACGGGTGTGCATGCAGGTATGTGTGCGTGCGTACGTGTGTTTTGCTGAAGTCAAGTGACTGCATGTGGGTGCCTCTTGCGGCTTGAGTTAGATACTGGATTGAGCAGTTCTCGAACTGGAAAAGCGCTATATATTAGAATGATAAAATAAAGAAGTAATCCGACTACTAGTATTAAAAGTATGGTATGGACTCTGCTAACATTCCGATACGGGCGTCTGTGCTTTGAAGTTTTTATTCCGTCCCATTCTTCTGGCTTAAACAATTGCCTATCAGCTGTAAATGTTGTTAATAACGGACTGTGTTTGTGTAGATCTTCAAAAGCGACAAGGACATTCATGATAATATGAGGTTGGTGTGGACACTTTGCAGTTATTAATCTTATTACTCAAAGATCTTACCATTTCATTACGTGCTAGTTTTTGCAATTTGAAAGATAGAAACCCCTACCTTTGGTTAGGTTTGCAATTTGAAATATAGAAACCCCTACCATTTGTTAGTTTTGCAATTGTATGTATAGAACCCTACACTTTGATTACTCGTTTGGAGGTAGATTTCAATTGGTTTGGGGGCAGTTACCAAGTTTACATAGAGATCTCACCATTAGAGTTCTTATTTGTTTGGAGGTAGGCGTTAAGTTTTGCTAGCAGTAACTAATGTTATAGGTGGGTATGCAACAATGTGGTTAATGCATTGGTGGCAGGTCGGTTTAAGTTTTGCCATGAACTCCCATTATATTAGTTTTGGTGGTGGGTAGGGAGATAGGAATTTCTACAGTCTTACAGAGAGATCTTATTATTAGAGATTACTCGTTGGGCTTAAAGTTTCGCAGTAAGCAATCATTCATTTTTATTGCTGGTTTGGTGGTAGATTTAGACCCTTTGCATTAAGCAAGATCCTGCTAGTCGAGTCGCCATTTTTGTGTGCACGCCTGAAAGGTAAAGAAGTTTTTTTTTTCTTAATGCGCAATCTAAGCTTCCATTCATTCAGGCATTACTCATTTATTCACTTTCTGTGTTGGCTTGTGTTAAAACTGACGAGCTAATTTCCTTTGGACGTGTTTATTCTGTTGAATCGAATAACGCCCGTCTGTGTTGATTCATATGTAAATTACGTGAGACTATGGCATAACTTTCAAGTTCCGCGTGCAAATTAGGGTAACTAAAAACCCATCTTATAAGGTATTCATCCAAAAGTGCAATGATATACTCAACATTTGTGACAGTTTGAAGTGTGTGTGTGTACGTACATTAGTATGACTGGGTGTATTTATATTTCAACAGGGTACATGTATAGTAAGCTTACTTAGCCTATGTTTGCTTTTACATATGAAGTGTGCCTTACGTGATCCCAGCGCGCATTGATAGGCGTATTTGAACGGTGTACATACTACAAAGTGTGCAGTTGAGTTTTTCAGTTATTCGAAGAACGTGTTAGGTGCACCATTGATATTATTTCCATAGCTAAAATAATAGTCAAAAGAAAAGTAGTCTAGTTCACGAAAGTGAGACACAGGCACAGAGAGAGAGAGAGAGAGAGAGAGAGAGAGAGAGAGAGAGAGAGAGAGAGAGAGAGAGAGAGAGAGAGAGAGAGAGAGAGAGACATAAAGAGAGAGAGACATAAAGAGAGAGAGAGAGAGAGAGAGAGAGAGAGAGAGAGAGAGAGAGAGAGAGAGAGAGAGAGAGAGAGAGATGTTCAATACTTCAATATTTTTAACATTTAAATCCTTCGTTAATTTAAAGTATCTTTTAACTCTAGATCAGATTACGAAAAAAGACTCATGTACGCCGCCAAGAAATATTATTTGCTTATGACGTGTGTGTGTGTGTTATGTGTATGTGTGTTAGATGCGTGTGTGCGTGCGTGTGTGTAAGTGTGTGTGTGTGCAACCGCGCGTGCGTGTGTGTGTGTGCGTTTGTGTGTGTGATATCTGCGAAATTGGAATCCAAAAGTGGTGTGGTGGTGATCTAAAGTTCGTCTGCTATAAGCTGTGAGGTATGAGGTGTCTTACCAGTGACATTGCTATAAATAACATTCTAGTCTACGTATATATTATTGCTTTCTATTTACATACAATGCATTCTATGTGCATATATTTCATTCTATATACATACAATACATTCTGTGCACATATAATCTATTCTATAATATAGAATTTAACCCAAGAACATAAGTGTAATTGTCTGTACATGGAATGAATTTCTGTATTATAGAATAGATTTCTATATTATGGAATAGATTTCTATATTATAGGATGTATTTCTATTTTATAGAATTTATTTCTATACTACAGAATTTATTTCTATAAATATAGAATAGATTTCAATATTGTAGAATAAATTCTATGTTATAGAATACATTTTTTATATTAAAGAATTATTTTCCATTTTTGTAGAATACGTTTCTATAATTATATATACATACTAGTCCCCATACAGGTTGCTGTTCAAAATGTAGACAGAGAGACAACTGTTGTCTGCGAGTTTCATTTGGACGATGATACCTCCCCATATCCCCCTTGATACCTCCCCATACCCCCCCTGATATCTCCCCGTCCCCCCCATGATGCCTCACCATACCCCCTTGATATATACCTCCCCGAACCCACTTGATACCTCCCCATACCCCCTTGATACCTTCCGTACCCCCCTTGTAACCTACCTGTACCCTCCTTGATACTTCCCCGTTGATCGTTTCGCAGGTATGGATGAAAGGAACCGAGGAGGAGGAACAACGAAGCTTAACGTCCTATTGCATCAGCGTTAAGGACGATCACCACGTCGCCACCCTGACAACAATGATTATCATCATCATATCAAAGATGAGATCCTACGGATCTTTTTTTTGTAACCATCACCATACCCATTTATATATACCCGTATCCCCGTTATGCCTACCCATGCCCCTTTAAACCTACCCGTAGCCCCCTTTTACCTACACGTACCACCCCATCCCGATCCTTGGTAATAATAATAATAATAATAATAATAATAATAATAATAATAATAATAATAATAATAATAATAATAATAATAATAATAATAATAATAATATTGAATATAGAATAATACAAATAGAAATCATAAAAAACACCAAGGTTTTAAAAGAAAATTTGATATAAGATATAATAATAATAATAATAATAATAATAATAATAATAATAATAATAATAATAATAATGTATTATTATATAATAATAATAATAATAATAATAATAATAATAATAATAATAATAATAATAATAATAATAATAAATTAAAGGTAAAAAGTCTAAATTAAAAAGAAAAATATCCAAATTGTAGTGTAAAAAAAAAAATGCCCCGCGTCAGATGTGAACTTGGGTCGCCCTGCACGTTAGGCGAAAGTTTTACTAAGTAAGCTACCAATGTTTCGTAGAAAAACCATCAATTTTTTGGTCTATATGGGAAAACATGCTGAAACCTCAATTTGATTTTTAATGGAAGCGCGCGGAATGAGGCTATTGCAGTTTGTGGACATTTTCTTTATTTATTTATCTCAGAAACGGTTAAACGTTCGGTAAGGAAATGGCGGCTATAACGATTTTGCTGGTTTTTAGCGTACAGCAGGCCGATCCGCGGGGCCCAGCACCTGCCCAGATCAGCGTCCATACCGGACAAACTTTATAGTAGAGGCGAAGAAGGACTTCTGGCTAAGCAATTTATATATACAGATATTCTAAGCCAAACGAGACTGGTCAAGGGGAAATAATAAACTCGCGCGAAAATCTTATTCTAAAGTACATGTAGTGGCTACATTTGGCTTACGTTTTATGGCTTATGCATTGGGTTAGGAGATTTTCCAACTGACCGGAAGTTTGACATGTGGCCACACATTATGAGTTTAGTGGCCACATTTGGCTTATGTTTTATGGCTTATTAATTGGGTCGGCGGTAATGACGCCATGTTTTCCACGGCCCGGTTCGAATTTATAAACGGGAGTAGCTGTGTAATTTCGCTACAACAAGGCACTTTTTCATGACGATGTAATTGTACTCTTTCACGATATGACTATATTATAAAACAACAGTTAGATCGTCACCCAACGAGTGAATTCAACTGCCTTAGGTCGCTAAATCGTGTGTAGCAGACAACCTATGTTGCGTGTAATCATGCGTGTGGGAGGAGTTTAAGTTGAACTCTAAACTCATGACGTCACATTCTCGCTTCTGATTGGTCCTCGTAAGCCCGGCTTATGTATTTTTTGTGGTAGAAGTCAAACATGCGCTATTCGTGTGACATTTTACGTTAGCCAATACGCAAGGAAATACATAAGGAATTCATACTCGTACATTCTTCTTCTTCTTCTTCTTCTTCTTCTTCTTCTTCTTCTTCTTCTTCTTCTTCTTCTTCTTCTTCTTCTTCTTATTCTTCTTCTTCTTCTCCTCCTCCTCTTCCTCCTCCTCCTTCTTCTGCTTCTTCAGATAAATGTCCCCGAACACCTGAGCGTACATTTCCCCTTAACGCACCCGTGTTCGGGAACGTTAATCTACTTTACTGCGTACATGGGACGTGAATATGAAGGTTTGTTAAATAAGATGTCAAAGTGTGTAAAATCAAGGAGATGCGCGCACGAGGCAGCGATAATAAGTAGATGCAGCAGTGCAAAGGAGGAGATGGGTTCGTCTCAGGATTAGCGAAGTCTCATAGGAGAGGTGGCGACGGACCATACGATGTGTGAGGAGGTAGGAGTTGAAGTCGAACGCATGCGCCGCCTTTTAGTGGTGAATGGATAAGAGCTAGCTAGGGTTTGAGCATCCAGCAGCTAAGCGGCACGGCGCTTTGCGTCGATCCGACGCCGGCGCCAAGTCCAAGGAGCCACAAAGGTTAGGAAAATGAAGTTTGAGAGTTGGGGTGAAATGTCGTTTCGGGATCTCCCCAATTTGCAGCAGGACACCTAGGCCAACAGTGGTCCCCTTTAACGAAGGCTCACTTTGTGTTTGTGGGAGACAGAAAGTTTGTGTATAACACAAGTGATAAAGGTGTCTCGCCTAAAGAGAGAAGACTGGAGTGTATTGATAACATCTTGGATAACATCCTTGTTAGTTGTTGTCCTCCGTGGAATGAGGGAATGATAGTAAAGATTTATCTCCCCTTCTCTGCTGCCAATGGTTTGTATTTGTGGATGTGTGCCATAGATACATATGGCCATTTGTGGCTGTGTGCCATAGATATAGATGGCCATTTGTGGATGTGTGCCATAAATACAGATGGCCATTTGTGGATGTGTGCCATAGATACAGATGGCCATTTGTGGATGTGTGCCATAGATACAGATGGCCATTTGTGAATGTGTGCCATAGATACAGATGGCCATTTGTGGATGTGTGCCATAGATACAGATGGCCATTCGTGGATGTGTGCCATAGATACAGATGACCATTGGTGGATGTGTGCCATAGATACAGATGGCCATTCGTGGATGTGTGCCATAGATACAGATGGCCATTGGTGGATGTGTGCCATAGATACAGATGGCCATTGGTGGATGTGTGCCATATATACAGATGGCCATTGGTGGATGTGTGCCATAGATACAGATGGCCATTGGTGGATGTGTGCCATAGATACAGATGGCCATTGTTGGATGTGTGCCATAGATACAGATGGCCATTGGTGGATGTGTGCCATAGATACAGATGGCCATTTGTGGATGTGTGCCATAGATACAGATGGCCATTCGTGGATGTGTGCCATAGATACAGATGACCATTGGTGGATGTGTGCCATAGATACAGATGGCCACTCGTGGATGTGTGCCATAGATACAGATGGCCATTGGTGGATGTGTGCCATAGATACAGATGGCCATTGGTGGATGTGTGCCATATATACAGATGGCCATTGGTGGATGTGTGCCATAGATACAGATGGCCATTGGTGGATGTGTGCCATAGACACAGATGGCCATTTGTGGATGTGTGCCATAGATACAGATGGCCATTGGTGGATGTGTGCCATAGACACAGATGGCCATTTCGCTGAGTTCTAAGCTTGTGGATTAATTAGCTGGGGATTAATTAGCCATGGGAAATAATTATGTGCCTGTAGTCTGAAGTAAGCTTAACTAAAAAAAAAATTTAAAAGATCGTTTAGGTGGGGGAGGCCCTCGTGCTAGTGAAGCTCCCTGATATTTGGGGCCCCAATGACTTCTCAAGCTGCTTAAATGCCCATCGGAAAGCTTTCAACTCAGTAAAGTAGATTAATAATGCTAGATAGCGTAATAGTTAATTTTTTAAAAATTCATTTATTTGTCTATTTATTGATTGGATAACTCGATGATTGGTGGACTAAACTTGAAGTCTTTGACTGTGAACATACATGCCACTAGAGCTTGTTAACAGCAGCTGGCCTTGAAAGTGCAACTATAATATAAACTGAAGTATTAATATTTCCTCTTCATGCGCATTGGAATAAGCTACATTACATTACATGATTATTGCTTTAGGTCCAGCGGACTCTTCCGAGCCAAATCAGGACCGGACAACCCCCGATCCGCATAAAAGATCTGCTGAAACAACCCTAGTGGTAAAACTGAAAGCTCTCCACCAGCCAGTCACTTTACAATAAAGACATCCCACGCAGGGGACGCTGAGGCTGTACTCTAATTTATCGAACCCCCGTTTACAAAAACAAAATAGAATACAAACATCATTATAAAATATCAACAAAACACTTACATATAAAATGCCTACATTGCTAAATAATAACATCATAGGAAGCCATAGTGACCACCTGGCAGAAAACGTCCAATATTCCCAAGCTGATCCAACAGACCTCATACACAAATAAGGAATCTTGTCCCGGAAGAGTTTTCAAGAAAAAAAGGTAGGTGACTGGTCTAGCGAAGAAGAAGAAGATAGTACAGCAGATTGATAGAACAGAGCAGGAGTGAGAAAGAGCAAATGAGAAAGACAGCGACAGTGGGAATTTAAAGCACTAAATTTCCAGAAAGTGGGGATACTATTTATACTGAAACCCCCGGCACCCCAACGGGGGATTGGAATAAGCTGACGTTGGCTAAGCTCTTACCTATGTGAAAATGATATTGACGGAAATTCCTCTCGTTCTGAAACAATTGTGATCATTTCCAGGTTTTGACTTGCGTAAAAGACCTGTCATTGATTGATTGATTGAATGATTTGAAAAAATTAAATCATTTTTTTAATTATGTGTGTTGTATGTGTGTGTGTGTGTGTGTGCGTGTCTGTGTGTGTGTGTGTGTGGGTGTGTGTGTGTATACACACGTCCTTGTTTACACAGTATTATCTGGACATTACATTACATTACATGAATATTGCTTTAGGTCCAGCGGACTCTTCCGAGCCAAATCAGGACCGGACAACCCCCGATCCGCATAAAAGATCTGCTGAAACAACCCTAGTGGTAAAACTGAAAGCTCTCCACCAGCCAGTCACTTTACAATAAAGACATCCCACGCAGGGAACGCTGAGGCTGTACTCTAATTTATCGAACCCCCGTTTACAAAAACAAAATAGAATACAAACATCATTATAAATTATCAACAAAACACATACATATAAAATGCCTACATTGCTAAATAATACCATCACAGGAAGCCCTAGTGACCACCTGGCAGAAAACGTCCAATATTCCCAAGCTGATCTAACAGACCTCATACACAAACAAGGAGTCTTGTCCCGGAAGAGTTTTCAAGAAAAAAGGTAGGTGACTGGTCTAGCGAAGAAGAAGATAGTATAGCAGATTGATAGAACAGAGCAGGAATGAGAAAGAGCAAATGAAAAAGACAGCGACAGTGGGTAAATTTCCAGAAAGTGGGGATACTATTTATACTGAAACCCCCGGCACTCCAACGGGGGTATTATCTGGACAAAACAGTGAACATCTACATAACTTGTATTGACATGCCTACTTGTTTTGATGTCAGAACAATGATCCGTTAGGGTTAGGGCTGGGTTAGGGTTAGAGTTAGGGAAATGGTTTGGGTTAGGGTTTGGGTTAGGGTTCGAACACTGCAAAGTACCTTAAAATGGGGACGAAATATGACCCATTGTCAGCATAACGTATGTGGCGTGTCGGGAAAGTCATGATAATACTGTGTAACCTCGGCTGTGCGTGTGTGTGTGTGTGTATGGAGTATCACAGGATCATGGCAGTTAAAAAAAAATCACGCTTGGGATTTGCGAGGGTCTATGCCTGTGAGGCCTCTGCCTCTGTATATCTATAATATAGATGTTATAGGTACGCAGAGGGAGACGCGTCACAGGCATAGGCGCTCGCGTGTACAAGTGCCTGCGCAAAACACCGATCCATCTGCTGCTTCGACTCAAAACAGAGGTTATATTTTATAATGATTATAAAGAAAACAGTTTTATCCTCGTACTTCGTTTACATTGCATTTCCTCGGGAATAGTAAAAGTATTCACGTTGCGAACCATAATAATGTAGATCAATGTATGTAATGGTATTTATTTATGAAAGTATTCATTTATTTTGCTATAGTAGTAGTAGTAGTAGTAGTAGTAGTAGTGGTGATGGTGGTGGTAGTAGTTGTAGTATTAGTGGTAGTTGCAGTAGTAGTAGTAATAGTAGGTGTAGTAGGAGTAGTAGTAGTAGAGCGTGTATGTTGGTATAGGTCGCCGCGCTTTGAGTTTGAAATCATTCGAAGTAAAGCGCGTATTAGCATCCGGTATTATTATTATTATTATTATTATTATTATTATTATTATTATTATTATTATTATTATTATTATTATTAAGTAGTAGCAGTAGCACCAGTAGTAGTAGTAGTAGTAGTAGTAGTAGTAGTAGTAGTAGTAGTAGTAGTGGTGGTAGTTGTAGTATTAGTGGTAGTTGCAGTAGTAGTAGTAATAGTAGTAGGTGTAGTAGGCCTATAGGATTAGTAGAAGTAGTAGAAGTAGTGGCAGCAGTAGTAGTATAGTAGTAGTAATAGTTTGTTGAAGAATTACAAAACATATTTTTATTTCAAACTTTCTTCAGGCTAGCGGCCTGCCTCCCGTGTCATCGTCTTTGCTCTACCTTAAAGGTCAAGGTCGCTGGAATTAATTCTTTTCTAAACACCTTTTGCTGGATATCTCAAAACGGCTGAACCGATTTTCATTATTTTGGGTGTATATATTCGGCATACATTTCAACTCATGCCAATCATACCTTGGCAGTTCCTTGTTCTGTCACGCCGTCTGTCTGAAGTTAACTTTTCTGTTCAAAACACATATATTGCGTTCTCGCACAAATGACTTGACCGATTTCGATTTTTAAAAAACTATATATCTATAAATTATATATATGATAACTGATGGTATATATATACTTACACTTTTGCTCAGCCTTTTATATTATTCATGTTTGCACTTTCACAAAGGTCAAGGTCACTTAGGGCCCTCAGTTTCGAAACACACTTTGCGCTGTATCTCGATCATAATTGGCTTAATATAACTTCATACATTTTTGCTTGCAAATAAATCCGAGGGAAGACAGCCCCTGGACAATAAACACTTTTTAAAATGTTGGTTTTTAGTTATGATTGGTGAGTGTCTGGAATTACAATTGAATGACTTACCATCTTGCTATATCTCGTTACTCCCAATCGCGGAATCCAAAACAGGCATATTTGAAAACAATTTACATTAGGTATCACGAGAAATGCATCGAATTGCACAGAAAGCTTCGAATGATTGTGTTGGGTTTGCTTCTCTGTCCATTTACCTTCTTTACGGAATTTTAAAAACGTATATATCCTGCAAAGCTAACATTTGTCCAGTTATACAAAGTATTAGGCCTACCAAGTCGTTTTGTAAACAACAGGTTTTGACTTCCTTTCAATAGTTTTGTTTCCTTGTTTGTTTGTTTGTTTGTTTGTTTGTTGTTGTTGTTGAGTGGAGTGCATATTCTTCCCTTTGGTGTTCTGTGGACACTATTTACTTTGTGTAAGAAATGCACGGTGCAATTTGCTGACACAATGATGAACAGATGAGCGGTAAGCCTATCCCTTCCTCAATCGACAGTTTCAAATTTCAAACTATGTCAACACTCACCTCTAGATAACACAAGTGAGCGTTCAATGTTCTTTAAACAGCGATAGAACGTGAAGATACCACAGTGTTTAATTCGAAGGCCCTGCGCAAAGGGGTGTTGTTTTCAAAATGGGGCGCGTAAAACTACATGCCTGCGTCGTCCAACAGATCCGTTCGTGTACTTACAAAGGCCCGCATGCCGGTGAAAATCTTTCACTTGATTTCTATAGAATAATTTATTTATTTCATCGCTGTTATCTAGCGCTTTTCCAGCTCAAGAGCAGCTCAAGGCGCTGGCCGATACAGGATCTAGCACAAACCGCCCGAGGCGCCCACTTGCAACCCTTGGACTTTAAAATGAGACGCCCAGACGCCCGAGCACAATCCTGGGCCACCGGGGTTGCGAAAAGGGACCCGGTACGTGCTGGGTGTATTTGTGTAGCCGCACTCACACGTCTAGGCCATGAGCGTCAGGATCTTTAAAGTACGTGAGATGAAATGCCTGCTTGCACAGACTAGACCTCGGTTTATACTCTTATCCGAAGGAGTAGGGGCGCAGTGTCCAAGGGTAGTTTTTTTAAATAATTTTTTTGGGATCATGTTTGTGATGTCTAGTAATAATATTTATTGAGAGAGAGAGTATGAAGAACTGTCTGTGATATGGTGATTATTGTATGTTATGTATTGAAATTTTGAGAAGAAACAACAACAATATCAACACATGGATTGTGATAATTATCTTCAGAAGACCTATGTTGAAAGTTCGGGTATAAGATTAAGAGATGGATCTGGTTGATGTCTGGTTTTCTGTTGAAGTTATACATACAAAGGTTGAGCACATGAGTTTTGCAGATAAAAGTAAACAGCAGTATGATCTTGTTACAAAGTAGAAAATTTGCAAAGTAGCTCAGTACTTCGTCGCTGGGAATACGTAGCCTCTTTCTTTCCCCAACTAGGATGTCACATTTAGAGCAGGCATATATTAAAACTGCGGGTGTACAAATTATAAACCTATGGTTCGCTTCTGGTTTGGGTGAATAGGGCGTTAGTGCAGTTAATACCGAGCATCAAGAAATTTGAATGAGTAAATCATATTGTATTTTCCTACAGTAAATAATAATAATAATAATAATAATAATAATAATAATAATAATAATAATAATAATAATAATAATAATAATGGATCTATACGCGCCTTTCCCCAAATCAGACTGGCTCAAAGCGCGGCGATCTTTACCAACATGCACGCTCACCTGTCTCATCCACCCTGTAACGAGAGCCGAGATTTACACAGCCCAGTACGCGTTGCCTTGTTAAGTCAGTGTAACACAGGGGTAGCTTGACGCAAGCGCAGTTAGTGACATCATTGCAGCTGACGTTATAGAGCTTCGATTTTACAGCCAATCGGATTTTTCATCCAATGAGAACACAGCTAGCTTAGGTAGAACCAGTTCTGGCTGATTCAAGCAGAGAGGTAGAAGAGTGAGTCTACGTTCAAACCCCGAGCAGTACACAGTTACGCTCTGACAGAAATCTCTCTCTGGAGCAGACTTAGGAAGCAGGACTTGTTGAATATTCGAATTCAATCAAGTTAGCCACGGCCTGACATTGTCAAGAAGGTAAATGAACATACTTCTGTTTCATCGTGATTTATGTTTGTGAAATTTGCTATGCTTAGAATGGACTTGTTAATCCAACGTTGCGTGACCACATGTCGAGGACGACCGGTTTTGACGCCATGTTGTATTATTTACGGACCCACGGTTGTTTAATCTATATGTATGCTTGCAGACCAGTGGCTGTACCAGAGAATGTGTATAATATTACTTCTTTCTCTATGTGTATAGTTAGCCATGATTTATATTTATATATGTATAGGAAATTAGAGTGGAGATTCCAGTGGACCATGGACTTAGCAGAATGTTCGTCGCTTATATATAGAGATGTGGAGCTAATCACTGAGGGCTACTTCGGCCTTCAGTGAGACGCTCTGCACACACCTATTATACAGGGTTGTGCAGAATTTCGTCTCATATGTTACAGACGTGCAGGCATTGTAACATGAGCCCAACAAGGCGAAAGACCAGAATAAGTCGTCGCTGAAAGTTGGTCTGCAGAGGCCTCTACAGCATTGAGCTAAGAAAGCCCACCAGTCTAGCCACACAGAGAAGACTCCACCACAACACAGCATATCAAGGAAGCAACCACAACAGCACTTCAACCACACAGTTAAGTGCCCCTCGAAACAGTGCACTAAAACTGGTATAAACGGACCACAGTAGTCCACTCTTCAAGAACTCTGAACATTAGGGCAGAAAGTATCCAGTGCCCGATGAGGATAAAGTTGCTGCCTAGATCTCTCAAGAGCGAACCATTCACATTGACATTGGAACTTTTCAGTTAGTTTCGTACTTCGAAGATCGTGTATAGAGTAGAGGAAATAAATGTGTGATTTTTACTGTTATCAAGTGGCTGGACTACATATGTTTCATAGCCGTGTGAAAGCTAGTGTGACTGTGATCTTTTACCATTTTTCTATCTACCTCTGTACCCCAGCCTAAACACAGACCGAGCTAAACAAATAAATGTATTAAGTTAAGTCACAGGGCGATTACTAGCGATCCCCATCGACTAAGACGTGTGGGTAATAGCATTCCATTGTGCAGAGCCCAGCAACAATAAAACCCCACGTCACACACCCTCACACATACACACAACAAATACACATCTATCACTCAAACAGGTTGTGTAAAGGCAGGGAGATCGCTATTGGAAGACGGTAAAAAAATCGATTTTTTAGTTTTGAAATTTTATATTGATTGTGTCCAGTACCATTATTGAAGGGAGGGAGGAAACCGGAGTGCCCGGAGAAAACCCTCGGTGACCTTAATAGTCTCGTAACTAAGTCACATACGTTCGCCCCTTGCGAGAATCGAACCCGCGACCTTCGGCATAGGAAACTGGCGACTAATCCACTGCTCCATCAACAGATTTGAATGGACGAATAATATTTTATTTCCCTACAGCTTTTACCGAGTATCAAGAGATTTGCTATCAAAACAATCATCGTTTTAGAGAGAGAGAGAGAGAGAGAGAGAGAGAGAGAGAGAGAGAGAGAGAGAGAGAGAGAGAGAGAGAGAGAGAGAGAGAATTATAAAGGTTACGCGTAATATGACAAGAGGACTGTCCCCTATACGCTACGTGTCCGGGGACGTTAATCTACACAAGTCAAGTCAAGTCAAGTCAAGACATGAGAGTTATAAGGCAACGTAGCAAGTGATCTCTGATTTGAGACAGTGTGTGTAGCAAAACAGCGTTATTTCACAAGAAAAAAAAACTACCGGCAGAAATTAAATTAAATTAAATTAAATTAAATACTCATCTGAACTGAAACAAGAAAAGCTGAGCACGCGAATAGAGCATATAATAGCCTAGGCAAAGAAAATACATATTTGAACTTTGTTCTTCTTTGAACATACTTCAAACGAACATTAATATAATAATAGGGAAACAAGTACACACTAGGACTACATTGGGTGATCCCTAGTCGAAGCATTAAACTTTTCTATTTTTTTTTTAACAGATGATTGTCATAATCGCAAGGTCAAAGTGAAGGGCGGTACACAAAAAAAACCTCGCCGTATTCAAATGGTATGGTCAAGGTGAAACAATTTTTTTTTATCTTTAAAGGAATCAAGGTGTCAAAATGAGCGGAATCGTGAGTGAATACTGTAAGGATCACCCTGACGAGAAGCTGCGGTTCGTCTGCCTCCCTTGTGACAAGCTCATCTGTCGTGACTGCAAGCTCACGGAGCATGAAGGTCATCGCAGTATTGATGTTGCCAAGGCGACCACAGGCCTCAAGGACAAGGTCAGAGCAATGTAATAAAATACAAGCCTGCCCGATCATTGACATTGCACCCTTACAAATGTTTATTGTATTAGCTTAAACGCGCCCCCTTGGGGCCAAAGGTAAAATAAAACAGTCTAAACCACAGGCGCTTGTATCTGGACACGCGAGCGCCTATGCCTGTGACGCGTCTCCCTTTGGTTAGTATTATAGATAACCAAAGGGAGACGCGTCACAGGCATAGGCGCTCGCGAGTCCAGATACAAGCGCCTGTGGTTTTTATTTAGCGTAAGCTGCTTGTCGGGCTCCAACAGAGCAGGTCGAAGCAATGATGACTGTTGGATAAATTATAATATGGAACCTTTCATCTTGGTTCTGTTTCATATGAACGAAGTCCGAACAATTCGAGGAGTTTGTCTTTCCCAGGTTTGCAAATATCTGTTGTTTATTTATTTATTTATTTATTTATTTTATGTTTAAAGATGGTTATTATATTAATTATATGGAAAGTTCATTTTATTTCTTAAAACAAACCACCTTACGACTATGTGAAATCTCTTTGCAAACGCTTGATTCGGGGAACGCTACTCTGAAGCGAGCTAGCGAGCAGTAGCCGACCATTGAAAGCCGAAGCGATGAACGATTCGTTTTGATCTTGCTAATAAGACACAATGTGCTGCATGGACAATAAATTACGTTCTGTTGACATATATTGGATCGCTCAGTTGTCGGGGGCGTTCGACTGTGCGCATCAAGCAGCAAATTGGGGCCTTCGGCAGCTCGAATTAGAATTTATTTTTAGCCGGACAGCTCTTAGCACCCCTTGGGGTCATGAGCAATCTTGTCACTGTAGATTGTTCTAACCTATAAAGGGTACAGTGAAAGCCCCAGTTGAAAACCTGTCTTGCCTTTGTAGGCATGACAAATTAACTGCGGCAACAGTTCCCCCCGTTGGAGTGCCGGGGGTTTCAGTATAAATAGTATCCCCACTTTCTGGAAATTTAGTGCTTTAAATTCCCACTGTCGCTGTCTTCCTCATTTGCTCTTTCCCATTCCCGATCTGTCCTACCACTCTGCTATACTATATTCTTCTTCGCTAGATCAATGACCTACCTTTTTTCTTGAAAACTCTTCCTGGACAAGACTCCTTGTTTGTGTATGAGGTCTGTTGGATCAGCTTGGGAATGTTGGACGCTTTCTGCCGGGTGGTCACTAGGGCTTCCTATGAATGTACTATTTAGCACTATAGGCATTTTATATGTATGTTTTTTTGTTGATGATTTATAATGATGTTTGTATTCTATTTTGTTTTTGTAATCGGGGAGTTCGCGTAGTTGAGGTCAACCCTCAGCCGTCCCTCGCGTGGGATGTCTTTATTGTAAAGTGACTGGCCGGTGGAGGGCATTCAATTTTCCCACTGGGGTTGTTTCAACAGATCTTTTATGCGGATCGGGGGTTGTCCGGTCCTGATTTGGCTCGGAAGAGTCCGCTGGACCTAAAGCAATAATAAATCAATCAAGCTCTTAGCTGGCTTCAAGGCTATATGCGAACTACATTGATTTCATTTCATTATTGACATTACCCAACGTTCTTTCACACAGCTGGACGAGCATTGTTTCCGCCTGCAGCTGCGGCTGAAAGTGCTGGACACGGTCCGTAAGGAGGTGGAGGAGAACCAGACAGCCGCGAGCCTGGAACAGAGCGTACTGGAGAGAAAGATCAAGAGACGAGCGGCGAAAGTGAGGTCTTGGGTCCAGCAAGCGGAACAGTCTGCCCTCCACTCGCTCAAAGCTACCGCAGTCAAGGTGAATTTTACTGCGTGTGTGTGTGTGTGTTAGTGTGTATGGATGTTTGTGTGTGTGGGTGTGTGCGGGTGGGTGTGTGTGTGTGTGTGTGTGTGTGTGTTTTGTTTTCTTGTATGGAAATTGAGGTGACGGTGGTGGTGGTGGTGGTGGTGGAGGTGGTTGCGGTGGTGTTGGCGGTTTCGCTTTTTGTCGTCTCATAAGAGTCGACTTCCTGTGAGTCGCCTTCCTGTAATGTGCCTTTAAGCGACAGTCGACCTAACCCCTTTCCCTGGCATGTCTCCGGAGCAACGCATTAAAGGACCCGGCCACTGTTTCAAAAGGGCAGCTCACATTGTACACATTGTAGGTTGATCGAGGTTGCTCAGTTCGATAGTGCGCTTGAAGCTGTCAGGTGACGTCTTGCAAGTTGTAGTCTTGAACAACTCAACCATTATCCTAATTTCTGCCAGCGCCTTGAGCACTGTTTGAAATGGAAGATGCGCCATGAAAGTAGAAGGAGGAGGAGAAGAAGAAGAAGAAGAAGAAGAAGAAGAAGAAGAAGAAGAAGAAGAAGAAGAAGAAGAAGAAGAAGAAGAAGAACAAGAAGAAGAAGAAGAAGAAGAAGAAGAAGAAGAAGAAAAAAAAGAAGAAAAAGAAGAAGAAGATCGTGGTGTTGTCGGGGGCATTAGTGACTGTGATGATAGGCCTAATTTTACCTATTTAGGAACAACTTGATGTTTTGCACCACCCAAAAAAAATTGCTTTGAGGGTTAGCTAACGATAGTTATGATTGTAGTGGGTGAAGATGAAAGAATTCTTGTGGCATAGGGGTGTTAGGGGTATATGTAGTGGTGATGTGGTTGTGGTAGTTAACGATGTCAACAATCCGAAGTCAGTTTGTTGAAAGAACTTCCAAAATCAGTACTATCGTAGTATTGTCGTGGAAATGTAAATAGTGAGAAAAGAAGAAGTGGCTGGTTGTATTAGAGTTGATGATTGTGATGGTGATGCTGCTAATGAGTATTGATGATGATGATGATTGATGATTGATAATGAAGATGATGACCATGATGACGACGACGAATGGGATGATAACAATTATCAGTAAGGACAACGACTACAACCACGTCAACGGTGATTGTAATGTTCATTGCATTCAGATGGACTGTGACCTTACTTCCACCAGCACTGACCTAGAAAAACGGCGCCAGGAGGTCAAAGACATGATAGCGGAAGTTCAAAGCATGGTTTCCGCTCTTGCGCACGACGGTGATTCACATGGCAGCCATTTCTCCGCAACGGCGGCACTGCATCTTGAACAAGATATGCGTACAGGTTAGAGAAATGTTTTGAGTAATCGTATATGCGAAATACTCCCTCGCTTGAATAATATAAGCAGCGATTGTCTTTTTCTTTACAGTTTTATTTTCTAGTTGTACTTTTCCCTCTTCCTCCCTCATCATCATCATCATCATCATCATCATCATCATCATCATCATCATCATCATCATCATCATCATCATCATCATCATCATCATCATCATCATCATCCACCCACTGCAAATAGCTGCGATCGAAAGAAAGTATACTCCAGGCACACGCTGCGCAGCAGGCCAAAGTATGTCCCTTGTCCCTTGAAGGTAAGCGAGGTTAGCAGCCTGCTCAGTTACAGTGTCGGTGAAAGACTAAAGTAAGTTTCGTCTCCTCTAGGCGACGAATTAGGTCACGCTGTATTTGTTTCTAGGTCAACTGTCTTTTACGAACCGTCTGTGAATTTTTTCGAACCGTTTACTGACGCCGGATAGTGTCCTTACTTGGTTTTATACAATTTAAGAATCCAAGAAGGCAAATGGGTTTTTGGGACGGTAAAAGCATTTTTGTAGAGAAAAGGGTTAGGGCAAGGGCTAGGGATATATTTACAACTAACCCTTACCCGAACCCTTGTAGCAATATTCCGCTCTTTCCGTCACTTTTAAACAGTAGTGCGCTTCGCATCCGCGGCTAGCAGCGACCCCAAAGTATACTTTGAAGGGATGGAGGGAATACTTTCACCTGCTGCTAGCGGGAGTTTTGGCGATACTTTGTACCGATCGCAGCAATGTGTATTACCTCCATCATCATCATCATCATCATCATCATCATCACCATCATCATCATCATCATCATCATCATCATCATCATCATCATCATCATCATCATCATCATCATCATCATCATCGTCATCATCATCACCATCGTCATCATCATCAACAACAACAACAACAAGATTCTTCTGTTTCATTATTTTAACGTAAATCCTTTAATAAACATAATCCATTTCTTGGAAATGTAGACGTAGGCCTATCTAACATGTTGATTTGTCAAATCGCGATTGATTATGTTGTACTCGCAATGTTGTTTCTCGAGTAATATGATCACCTCGATTTGACAAAACCTCATAATATTAACTTGCATTTTATATAAATAATGTATAATGTATCAATCCCATAATCCTTTTAATTCATTTCTTTCAACCATAATTATAATTCTTGTTTAGTATTAAACAAAGCTTGTCATTATTTCAGTGTTTCATTATGTCTAAGAATGAAAGCTAATGATAGTGAATTGTGATGTAATATTACTTTACAACTACTACTACTACTACTACTACTACTACTACTACTACTACTACTACTACTACTACTACTACTACTACTAAGAGTAACTTGTCTTATAATTATAGTATATGTATAGTGTGTATATGTGTTTGCGTAAGAAAGTGTGCGTGTATAGCGCTTAGATCCTTAGGGTAGGCGCTTTATAAATGCTAGTTATTATTATTATTATTATTATTATTATTATTATTATTATTATTATTATTATTATTACTACTAAATATTTATAAGGCGCTTATCCTTCGGATCTAGGCGCACTGGATGAGTGGATATGAGGAAGAAACACACACACTCACAAAATTAATAATTACGTAAATCTTACACACACACACGCGCGCGCGCACACACGCACATACACACACACACACACACACGCGCACACCCATACACACACATACGAACAGACGTGTATATAAGCTGATCAATCGGAAATGTTACCAAAACAGGGTACAATTGAGGAATGATCTTTGTCTCAGTCATATTTACAAATCAAATGTTATATTTGATAAAATTAAGTAGATATAATGAATGAGGTACAGGACTGATGGGTAATCTGCCCTGCAAACTTGATTTTGTTCTTAGCGCAGCTCACTACCCAGGGTTGTATAATTTACACACTTGTCTATCTCATTGCTTCCCAATATTTTTCAACTACCCCATTTGTTACCAAATTTATATGAAAATATCCCCAGTTGTGTGTATATATACATTCTTACAAACACACAAACACATTTACATTAACGTATTTTTTATGGTAAACTTATGCATGCGAGTATGTCTGAATGCGTGTGAGCGCTTAGAAAAACTGTCAGTTTGAATTGTGCTTTATAAAATAAATTATTATTATTATTATTATTATTATTATTATTATTATTATTATTATTATTATTATTATTATTATTATTATTATTATTATTATTATTATTATAATTTTATTATTATTATTATTATTATTATTATTATTGTTATTATTATTATTATTATTATTATTATTATTATTATTATTATTATTATTATTATTAACGCCATCTACATGTGTTGACTACTGGTAGCACTGCTGAAAGAGGTTAAGTTTTGAGGTTTCTTCCGTAAATGAGGGCAGTAAAATCATCATCTTGTATCTTGTATAATGCCTATTTAAGTTAACAATGGTACGCTGCTTAATCATAGGTCGCGGTAGAGGAGAACATTTGGAGCAGCTCACTGAAGAGCTGCCGAACTACACCGTGAAGCCGATGTTGCAGAGAGCTGACGTCCTGTCCGAGAGCATGATCAGCACTTTCATCGGCACCACACTGTACGCTCAGCTGGGCAAAACCAAGCCTCAGGTAGCGATCTCGCCCGTCTTCCGATGTACCATTGCGAAAGGCGCGTGCGTCAACGCCATTTGCCCCATGCCGGATGGGACGGTGTGGGTGGCTCACGACACTGTCGAAGGTAAAGAAAAGCAGTGTAATCTTTTACAGAGCAAGAGTATTTTCAGCCTCAAAGGCTAGCGCTGGCCACCGTAGGGACAAAACAGTAGGCTTACTGAGCGTACCTCTTCAGTTCCAAGACCGGCTAAGGGCGCTGGACGCTCAGTACAAAAAACGCGGTGCTTGCATGAGACATCAGTTAGAGTGGGGTTTTTAAAAAGAAATTTGTGATTTTATGTCGGAGTTTAAACGGTGGGTTTCTGTGCTCGTTAAAATTGCGTCCCTGATAATTTTAAATATTTAATTGTTTTATTTAATTAATTTTTTTAAGTTTTACTATTACTATGTGTCCAGACCTGAAATCAAACAAATGAAACAAAATGAAGCAGACAACACGAAAGAGAGAAAGAAGAGGAACATGGTTAACACAGAATTCGGCACAGCTCTCTGTCACATTAATTGTTCCGTATTACAGCTACTGCTACTGATGATGGTGATGATCAACGATAACGAAAAAGTTATTATTGTTAACTGCTTGTTGATCATACAGTTATAATAAAAATAATAATAATAATAATAATAATAATAATAATAATAATAATAATAATAATAATAATAATAATAATAATAATAATAATTAGTAGTAGTAGTAGTAATAATAGTAGCAGTAGTAGTAGTAGTAGTAGTAGTAGTAGTAGTAGTAGTAGTAGTAGTAGTAGTAGTAGTAGTAGTAGTAGTGTTATTCTTAACTGTTACAACTGCCGACGATGACGATGATGATGATGATGAGGATGATGAGGATGAGGATGATGATGACGACGTTCGTATTGACAACGACAACCTCGACAGTATCAATGATAACAGCAGCGATGGTAATAACTGTTGAAGGTGACAGCACGGAGCAGGTCATCGCATTATACAACACCAGCGAAGGGGAAAACTGTAGCGTCCTGCGAGAGCAGAAAGTGAGAGGCCGTGTCAGCATCGCCAGGACCAACGCTGGGAACTGGGTGTACTGTGTGGGCAGGAGGAATCTCAAAAAGGTAACTGTGTTGCCAACACCGCTGGCAAAGTAGCAATAAAGATAAGTCATTCAGTCAGTCAGTAAGTCAACCAACCAATTAGCCAACCGACCGACTACTGATGCAATCGCAAAGCCACTTCAAAATGAAACTAGGGAGCATGGAGGGAGGTAAGGAGGCTTCTCTTCATGGCGAGTTTAGTGGTGGTGGTGGTTGTAGTTTGGTAGTTAGTAATAATGAAGGTGACGGGGACTGCGACGACCACAATGATGATGATGATGATGATGATGGTGACGGTGATGATGATGATTCATGATGACGATGATGATGATGAGGAGGAGGAGGAGGAGGAGGATGACGATGGTGATGATGATGAAATAGACCACAACAACGATGATGGGGTTCATGTATCCATATATAGCGTTCCCTCTCACGCTAACGCCCAGGTGCTCAATCGCCAAGAAACTCGAGAGGCGATCAGCGAGAGAGACGATTCAGCTCGCGCCAAACCACATCTGACGCCCGTTCAGGTCCCCTACTACATCCTCTCCAAACTGAACGTCCGCTTCGGCATCAAAGCCTTCGAGGACGACGACCTTAACACGGAACACGCTAAAGACCACGGTAAAGCCAATGACCTGGCGTTCAAATCCACCAGCCTAGACAGACGGGCAGGGGGTGAGGAAACGAACACGGGATCGACCATTTGCAAAGTGAGTTGACCTGTGCAATGGAACTGTGTTCATTTGTTTTCTCGACCAATAACATCATCCACCATTCCACCCACTTCTCTCACTCTCTGTTTACACCCCAGTCTCCATCATCATCATCATCATCATCATCATCATCATCATCATCATCATCATCATCATCATCATCATCCTCATCATCGTCATCGTCATCATCATCACCATCATCATCATCATCATCATCATCATCATCATCATCATCAAAGTCATTATCCTCATCACCAACCCTACCACAATCATCATCACCAACAACATCATCATCAAAACATTATCATCGTTATCAACAATATCATCATCATCATCGACATCGTCGTCGTCATCGTCATCATCATCATCCATCAATAATCAATCATCATCATCATCATCATCATCATCATCATCATCATCATCAACAACAACAACAACAACAACAACAACAACAACAACAACAACAACAACATCATCATCATTTTATTGACCGAAACAGGTGGAAGCGCAGGCTTTGCCGTCCCTGTGGGTATTGACCGAGTCCCTCATGAACATCAGCGCCCGCTCGCCACAGGCCATGGATGTGGACAGTTCTGGTCAGTTCTTCGCCGTGCTCACATTAGTCCCATCGCCCTCGGTCGCCCTCTTCCAGCACAGCTCAGAATTGAAACCTAACCCTGTCTCCTTCTACTCGCCCCGCGCTTCGGAGAACTTCTGCCCTACAGACCTTTGCTTCACTTACCTGGAAGGGAAAGAGGTAACATTACTCTATAGTTATTGTTGTTGTTGTTGTCGTTGTTGTTGTTATGCATCTTTGGCAAGGCATTTAGGATAGAAAATTGCTATGTCATCACACCGAAGAGCCAAAAACGTGATGGTTTGGATGGCATTCCCTTCTTCAGTTTAGGTAATTTTGAAAAACGGTTGTATTGGTTTTATTATATTGTATTGAATTGTATTGTATTGTATTGTTTGTATGTATATATGTATAAATGTATGTGTGCATGTATTTATGTATATATTATGTGTGTATCTATGTATTTATGTATGCATACATGTATGTATGTATGTATGTATGTATATACGTGTTTGAATAAATAAAAAATGATGTTGCAGGTGCTTGTGGTGGCGGATTGGTACAACAGTGCGCTGCACGTGCTGACGTTCGATGACGGAAAACTGCGGTTCCAAAACTACCTGGGTGCCGGCTGCCCACTTCTGCATCAGCCAACAGCCCTCGTCAGCGACGACGACCACCGCCTTTGGATCGGCTGCAAAGGAGGACAGATTTTGATCAGCATCTCTTCCACGAACCCGTCCGAGTCGGACTCTGATGAGGAAGAGTTTCTTTAGTCGCAGGCTGTCTAGGCATAGGAACACTTTCAGTCATCGTCGCTTCGAACTCTAGCCTAATAATCTATGTTGAAAACGGTAAAAGGTGAAAGTGTTCCCGTAACCTTTCAGTCGTTGGGGAGGGAAGTGTTTGGGACCACCCTTTTCTCTAGGACAGCTTAATGAGGGCAGTGCCTATCTCCTCTCCCTCGCTGCTTTACTTTCCACGGTTCTAAACAGATCCAGCTACCCATTCACAGCTGGGTGAACTTGGGGTGTATCGTGCGCTTGTTTTCAATCTTTGTGTGTCGTTTGGTGGTTGCCTAAAAGCATAGTCACCCATCCAAGTACTAACCCCTCCCGACGTGGCTTAACATGAAACATTGCCACCTACACTACTGTGGCAACTAGGTTAGGTATGTTTGTTTGGCCAGCCTATGTTTAGTACTCCCTAGTCTTGGGTTCAATGCCTGTTGTTAGTCAATGAACCCCGTGTGACCTTTCGGTCAACACAACAGTATATTAGGCCGTGCACAAGTGGAATAGCGGGTTCTCCATGGACTTTGCCCCCGAAGCCAAGGGACTGAATCCAAACCACAAATGAAGGCCTGAAGCTGGTAGCCAATTCAAATAGCCACTGCCTATGAAAGAAAAGTAGAACTGTGGAGTCTTTGCAATGATTGCTCGGGCTTGTGTTTCCTAGTTTACCCCTTGGGGTCATGAGCAATCTTGTCACTGTAGATTGTTCTAACCTATAAAGGGAACAGTGAAAGCCACAGTTGAAAACCTGTCTTGCCTTTGTAAGCATGACTAATTCACTGCGGCAACAGTTCCCCCCCGTTGGAGTGCCGGGGGTTTCAGTATAAATAGTATCCCCACTTTCTGGAAATTTAGTGCTTTAAATTCCCACTGTCGCTGTCTTCATCATTTGCTCTTTCCCATTCCTGATCTGTCCTATCACTCTGCTATACTTTCTTCTTCTTCGCTAGATCAATGACCTACCTTTTTTCTTGAAAACTCTTTCTGGACAAGACTCCTTGTTTGTGTATGAGGTCTGTTGGATCAGCTTGGGAGTGTTGGACGCTTTCTGCCGGGTGGTCACTAGGGCTTCCTATGATTGTATTATTTCGCACTATAGGCATTTTATATGTATGTTTTTTGTTGATGATTTATAATGATGGTTGTATTCTATTTTGTTTTTGTAACCGGGGTGTTCGCGTAGTTGAGGTCAACCCTCAGCCGTCCCCCGCATGGGATGTCTTTATTGTAAAGTGACTGGCCGGTGGAGGGCATTCAATTTTCCCACTGGGGTTGTTTCAGCAGATCTTTTATGCGGATTGGGGGTTGTCCGGTCCTGATTTGGCTCGGAAGAGTCCGCTGGACCTAAAGCAACAATAAATCAATCAAACAATCAATCCTAGTAGGCCTATAACAAAATAACTTGACACAGCGCATAGTAAAAAACTTATGCTCACTAGCCTACTTATTCAGTCGCATGGGCAAAGGGAAAACCTAGCCACTAGCTGTTTTATTATTATTTTGTTTTATGATAATTATTCGAAGCCATCTCCGTAGCTCAGTGGTAGAGCGTTCGTTGTTCGTCTAGCTAGCACACCGATGACCCTGGTTCGAATCCCTATCCTCCTATCCTATCCTGTCCCATAACTCGGAGGTCGTAGGGGCACCACAGATGATCGTTTAACCAGCGTACTCCATCTTTCCCTGTCCTCAGCAACCCTGATTGTTTGGCTCAGTGTCAAACCAGTCCATTCTCGAATGTTGTCCTCCCACCTCTTTTTCGGTCTCCCTCTTCTATCGCCGATGGTGGTTGTGGATAATACACTTTAAAGTTCATGGTCGATTAAAAAAAATATTTATTTATTTAATTTAAAGTCTATTCACATTTGTGGTATTAGACAAAATTATTAAATGATAAACAAAATCAAAATTAAAAAGAATTAAAATGAAAATCAATTACATCGATGTGGCAAAATTGACGTCATACGAGTCATTGCCGCAGAGGCTAAATCTAACTTCAAACTTTGCTGCGGGGGTGAAGCTGGTTTGGGAGTGGGAGTGGGGAGGAGTGAAGACCTTCTGCTTTAGAGATTTTTGCCTATACAGGCGCATGCCTTTGTCAGTTTATTATTATTATTATTATTATTATTATTATTATTATTATTATTATTATTATTATTATTATTATTATTATTATTATTATTATTGTTGTTGTTGTTGTTGTTATTTTAATTAATTAATTTATTTATTTCAATATGACCTAATGCTTTTGAGCTTTTTGCCGATACAGGTGCATACTTCTGTCATTATGATTTTTTTAAAAGTATTTTTATTTTGAATTGAGTTGGGGAGATTAACCGTCAGATTTCTTGGAATCCAATTCAGTGAAATCTGTAATTTCTGATAGCGAGTGTATGCTTAAGAAACCTCAAAAACTAATAGAAAATGGAGCGCTGTATGGTCTGATGCAATGTAGAGAAGCTAAACAGAAAACAAAGACAGAACTTAAAGTGTTTAGGAAATCACGCACTGGAAGCGATAGAATTGAATATGTAAATGCCAGAAATAGTTTTAAGAGGATAACAAGACAGAAAAAGGGGAATTTTAACATTAAAAGACAAGAACAGAAGCATTTTCAGCAGATGCAAAAAATCCCTCAGAATTTTGGAAACAGGTAAAAGATATTTTTCTCTTTTTATTAACCAACTAGCACAGCATGTTAATGAGTCAGGGCGTCACGGGATTCAACTATTACCTGGTTTGATGGAACTATTTATTTTACTTTTTGCTGATAATATTTCTCTAATTTCTTCTATACCATGTGGCTAGGTGTTCCAACTAACTCGCACTTCAAACAAAATGGTTTACAGCGAACTTGGACGATTTCCATTATACATTAAATCCTGTGTTTGTAATCTTAGTTACACGTATTGGCTTAGACTGTTAGAAATAGGTCAAGACAGATTACCAAAGCAAGCTTACGAAATGTTTGTTAATTTAGACACAAATGGTAAACAGACATAAGCTCCCGATATTCGTAATATTTTGTCAACTAGTGGGTTTTATTTCATATGGTTGCAACATAGGGTGGGTAACGTAAATGCCTTTCTCAGAATGGTTAAGGAAAGAATTACAAGATATGTTTAGACAAGAATGGGAAGCAGCTATTAATGAGAAAGACAGATGTGCATAGTTTCGTTCATTTAAAGCAGATTGTAACCAAGATAGATTGATATTGCTATTGTTTTTGCGTAGCCAAAACACAGTTTAGATTTGGAGTTCTACCAATTAATAATAAGATGCACAGGTATAGTGAAAATTCATTAAAGAACGTGTGTGACTTCTGTAAGAGTCAACTGGAAGATGAACATCATTTTGTTTTTGATTGTCCATTGTACAATTTTCGCGCAACGGATTCATAAGCAACCGAACGTCTGTTACACAGTTGCTTGTAAATTATGACTCTGACAGATATCGCTCTCTTAGCAAATGCATCCATTATGCAATAGCAAGAAGGAAGAAACTTGTCGCCTCAACATTGATTTCATGAACCTCTATTATGCAACGAATGCTGATTACCTATTTAATTTCATTTATTATGAACTATTTGCCTACTTCTGTATAATACTTTCATATATTCTACGGACATCAATCCCCAATGTGCTGGTATGGCAAACTTGTTAATTTAATTATCATATTAAATAATATACGGAAAACTAAAGAAAACTGACTGAAAAGAATGTAACAAATCATTTTCATTAAGTTATTAATAACAATCACTTGTATATTTTTCTCTTTATCGAATCATACAATGATTATCTTTATCTATGTTTTTATTGGATCATGCAATCTCCAACCTCCGTTTTGCGGAAGGCATTGATGGATGGGCTAGAACAAGAACTTGAACAGCTGGTACAGAGCCTTGAAACCACCTCCAGAGCCTATGGAATGGCAATAAGTGCAGAGAAGACCAAAATGATAACCAACAACACCATGGAAATAAAAGTCCAAGGCCAATCCCTCAACACAGTGCATAGCTTCAGATATTTAGAAGCCATTGTATCAGACAATGGGTCCGGACAGGCAGTCCTCTCCAGGATCGCACGAACAACTGCTGCCCTGACAAAATTGAAGCCCATTTCGAAAAACAGGACCATTAGTCTACATTTCAAGGTAAGGCAGCTGCGCTCCCTTGTCATCTCCATTTTCCTATACGCTAGCGAAACATGGACTCTCGTAGCAGATCTACAACGAAGAATACAAAGCATGGAGATGAGGTGCTACAGAAGACTTCTGGGCATTTCCTATACCCAGCATGCACATCACAAACAACAAAATCCGACAGATTATCACAAAAGCCATTGGACAATACGATGATCTGCTCACAGTGGTGAAGAAACGGAAACTCCGATGGTATGGCACATCACCAGAGCATCGGGCCTTATAAAGATCATCCTGCAAGGCACGGTGCAAGGAGGCAGAAGAAGAGGGAGACAGAAAAAGAGGTGGGAGGACAACATTCGAGAATAGACTGGCTTGACACTGAGCGAAGCCATGAGGGTTGCTAAGGACAGAGAAAGATGGAGTACGCTGGTTAAACGATCATCTGTGGTGCCCCTACGACCTTCGAGTTACGGGATAGGATAGGATAGGCAATAGTTAACTTATTGTTATGTATATATGTATTTGTTTATGTATTCTATTTTATTTTTTTAAATTTTGTTTAGGTAAATATTTTTTTACCCAGCACCATTTTATCTTTACAAGAATTTTCTCCAGTTTGGTGTGAGCATAGTTTGAATTTCTTGTATTTTGAGAAATTACCACCGTTTGAGAGTTTGGTGAAAGAATGACCTCCATTGCCCTTTGTTCTTTGTTATTCATATGGGCCCAAAGCCGTAAACTACATTAATATCTGAAGTTTGAACTCTCTCTCTCTCTCTCTCTCTCTCTCTCTCTCTCTCTCTCTCTCTCTCTCTCTCTCTCTCTCTCTCTCTCTCTCTCTCTCTCTCTTCCCCTCGTGAGGGTACCGGGGGTTTCTGCATAAATAGTATCCCCACTTTGCGGAAATTTAGTGCCTTAATTTCCCACCGTTGCTGCCTTTCTCCTTTGTTCTTTCTCATTCCTAATCTGTGGTCCTGATTTGGCTCGGAAAAGTCCGCTGGACCTAAAGCAATAATCATGTAATGTAATGTTCCTACTCTGTTATGTCACTCTACTAACTTCTTCTCACCTACCTTTTTTCTGGAAAACTCTCCCAAACTCCTCATTTGTGCATGTATGAGGTCTGTTGGGTCAGCTTGGGGCTATTGGACGCTTTCTGCCAAATGGTCACTAGGGCTTTCTATGGTATTATTATTTAGCAATGTAGGCATTTTATATGTGTTTTGCTAATGTTTTATAATGCTGTTTTGATTATACTTTATTTTTGCAAACGGGGGTTCGATAAATAAGAGTACAGACTCAGCGTCCCCTGCATGGGATGTCTTTAGTGTAAAGTGACCGGCTGGTCGGTGCTATCATAAGAGTTGTTTCAGCAAATCTTTAATATGGATCAGGGGTGAGTCCTCTTTCAACCAAGCTGTGGCCCTGATTCAGCTCTCTGCAGTCCGCTGGACCTTATAAACCATGACTAACTAACTAACTAACTAATCTCTCTCTCTCTCTCTCTCTCTCTCTCTCTCTCTCTCTCTCTCTCTCCCTCTCTCTCTCTCTGCGTGTGGATGTTTTTTTTAATTTTATTTATTTTTATTTTTTAACCAACAAAATCGACAGTTGTTTTTTTTTCAATTTGATGCGACTTCAATGTTTGAACGCCGCTTGGCGTATAATCTGTGATTAGCGTTGTGATTTTCATGTTCACCAACAGTGTTTTTATTTTATTTTATTACATTCCGTACAATATTGAAACTGTTTTTGAACGCGGCCACATTTTGCAATCTGTGCAATTGGTATAATAGAGTCTTCATATCCATGTGATCTTAACGATGACTGGTGATGTTAACGGTGAACCACACTGATTTATTTGAGCTATGTTAAATTGTTTCTAATAAATAATTAAATGAATGGATGTTGGGATTACTTCATTCAATTCATTCATCTCCACCACAGTGCCATTCCTCTAGACTACTGCAACATGCTCGGTGCGTTTGAATCTCGGGTTTATGGTTGTCGATGTCGTCGCCGTCTTTGTTATTATTATTATTGTTGTTGTTGCTGTAGCTTATTGTTGTTGATGATATTTATTGTTTGGGCGGTGCTGGTGTTGTGGTGGTCGCCGCTGTTGTTATATTGCTTCATTATTTATTCTTGTAGCTGTTGTATTTGATGATTTAAGGTTGTTGTTGTTGTTTGTATGTTGTCTTGTTTTTTTTTTTTTTTTTTTTTTTTTTTTTTTTTAACCGAACAGTAGAAAGGCTGTCCTATGTTATATTCTATAGAAAACGTTGATGTCATCTTTAACAACACCCTCTCCATATCAGAATTCATCCGCAAAACCTATCAAACATGCAACTTTCAGCTCCGTAGAATAGGCCTTGTCCGCAAGCATCTGACCATTGACGCTACAGCCAAACTCATTTCCTCTCTTGTCCTGTCACGTTTAGACTACTGTTACTCTCTTCTGGCTGGACTCCCTTCTTCTTTTGTTCATCTTTTCCAAAGTGTTCAGAACTGAGCTGCTGATCTGGTTCTCAAAAAGAAAAATCTGATCATTCAACACCCCTCCTACATTCTCTCCTCTAGCTTCCTGTATCTCAGAGGATCACCCACAAAATCTGTACTTTCTGTTACAAGTGCATCCATGGATTAGCCTGTTCCTACCTTACCCAGAACATTCACTTCTACAAACCATCTAGAAATCTTCGTTCTTCCTCTGACACCCTCATGCTACAAATACCCCGCTAGAAAACTCTCCTCTGCAGGCTGTAGATCCTTCTCAATGTTTGGTCCTTCAACTTGGAAACTCTCTTCCTCTTTCTCTCTTCGCAGCTGTCCGAACATAGCCACTTTCAAGTCCAACTTAAAATCTCTTCCTTAAAAATGTCTGACCTCGTCTCCCATCATCAGTCCTTCTTTTCTGATTCGCACCGCACCCTCACCAACACCCCCCTCCCCCCTCCAGGCCGCTCACTCCTTAGCTGCTCTCCTTCCCCTCTGCCTTCCCCGTCTTTTATATTTTACTTGTAAATATTCTTTTTCATGTTTGTGTTATGTCTTTGCATAGTTTATTAGTGTCTTGTTTTTGTTTCACTTCTTTTCGCATATATTTCGATGTTAACGTTTAGTATAAATGCGCGAGAGCTGCAATTTGAACTGATATCATTAGGAAAAGGCGCTATAGAAATATTATTATTATTATTATTATTATTATTATTATTATTATTATTATTATTATTATTATTATTATTATTATTATTATTATTATTATTATTATTGTGACGTACATGCACATTAGCTTTTAATACAGTTTTGATTGTTTTTCATGCCTTGTTGGTGTTGTTGTCGCCGTTGTTGTCCACCGCCGTAGCTCAGTGGTAGAGCGTTGAGTGTTGATTTAGGCCCTGACCCCTCTTCCCTGGGGTAGTAATCTTAACCCCGTTTGCCATATCACCAATTGTGGATGCACTTAGACGTCAAACTTCGATGTTCTTTCGTTCATTCGCATTTGTTTTTATTTGTGATGACGATGTTTCCTGATGTTGTTGCTGCTGCAGCTGCTGTTGTACCAGTTAAAATGTATCGTTTTCTTGTATATTGTTGATTGACCGTATTAGGGTGGTCTCCAGTGATCTAAGTGCGGAAGTGTGTGTGTCTTGTGCGACGTCCGTGGGTTCGCCTCTGACTTCAGCAAACTATTTTAGTGCATGACTGGATCTCCGTTGCCAGAGTCGTAAGCAGCTTTGAGTTTACCGTACACCAGATAAGCTAACTATACAAGATTTAGAGCAATCTTCTTTCATGTTTTCGTGCAATTGTAAGTGCTGCTGTGGTGTTGTTTTTCCTTCAAAAGACTTGTATGCGATGGAATAAATTATATTGTTACAGTGCTTTTGTGTTTGACTTCATGCATTACTTCTCTCTCTCTCTCTCTCTCTCTCTCTCTCTCTCTCTCTCTCTCTCTCTCTCTCTCTCTCTCTCTCTCTCTCTCTCTCTCTCTCTCTCTCTCTCTCCAATGCTTCTCTTTCACCAACTTTCAGTACAACTTATGTTAATCTGATAAATAAAACTTGGTGCAACAAATCTTTTTCACCGAAGTACAAGAGTTGGAACACGTCTCCTTCATTCTGTTGAAGACCCCATCATCATCATCGTCATCATCATCATCATCATCATCATCATCATCATCATCATCATCATTATCAATCTTCATCCTCTTTCTTCTTCATCAAAACAAAAAAATTAAAAAAATTATTTTTTTAAAGCTATACATTTAGTATAGCTGAATTGTCAATTCGAAGTTGAATGTAAGATGGACGAAGAATTAAATTGAATGCATTTAAAGTGAATTCTCTCGAACAAAATAAGAAAATCTGGGGCGAATTAAACAGAAATTTATTTACACACAAACTCAAACTGAACAACAACAAAACAATTATAGAGGTAGAATTTAAGTGTTCTCTTTTATGACCTTTTGCACATATGATTTGTACTGTAATATTCATATGTTGCGCTTTTCCAGCTCAAGAGCTGCTCAAGGCGCGATGGCCGATACAGGATCTTACCGAAGCCGCCCGAGGCGCCCTAGTTGCAGCTTTTGGGCGCATCGTCTGGCGCCCAGAGCACAATTCTAATGCTGGGCCACCGGCGATGGACAAAAAGGGACATTAGCAGGCGAAACAGGTAAAGTAAAAGGTAAGGTAAAGGTAGTCCCATAGCCTTGTGGCCGTAGGGGAGCGTGATGTTGGAGATCACACTTATCTTGGGCCAGCGTAATCAGGGTGATGCCCATCTCTCTCCCTCCCTGCTTTACCTTCCACACCCTTTAAGAGAGTAGGTACTCAGTCACAGTTGAGTCAACTGGGGGCGTTGTTATTTGTCGCTTCACGGTTTGCGGTCACCCATCCAAGTGCTAACCGCACTGGACGGTGCTTAACTTGCGACACAGTAGCGAGTGCTCCAACCACTGCGCTATCCGACACCCCAGGCGAAACAGATCTTTAAAAAAAAAATATCCACCCAAAGAACAGTCGGGGTTAGCCTAGTAACATTTGAAGGCTCAATTAACTCGAAGAATTTATAATTCTTACGGATGGGCTTACAACCAGCTGCTACTGTCCATATAGTTAGTTAGTCATTGTTTTTAAAGCTTCCAGCTATTGCTCCTGTCCATGATGGTACATTTGCTGAATAGTAGACATACTGAGCGTCAGATAGTGTTGAGGTCTCTACGTCAAACATATATTGAATTGTTTTAGGATTTTGTTTTTAAAGGTTGGCCTGCCTGACGGATCTTTGATACTCAGTAGGCAGCTGAAGAATGCCAGAACGGAAGTGAGGCAGTTGAGCACAACAGAGCGTGTTTCCTGTGATAGGGCCAGTGTCAACGTGCATCGGGACCTTAACTGTACCACTAGCGACGGAGGGAGTGCCACCTACAGGACTGCTTACGCTATTTGATGGGCACAGTTATTATAGTCGTCATAGATGCGATATAATCTCTCTCTCTCTCTCTCTCTCTCTCTCTCTCTCTCTCTCTCTCTCTCTCTCTCTCTCTCTCTCGCTATTTCATGGGCATCGCTATTATAGTCGTTACAGATGCGTTAGAACTTAAACAACAAGCAATATATTTCTATTTGATTTTGGAGCACATTTTCCTTGATCTACTTCACCTCTGAGGTCTACCTTCTAACAATGGAATTGAATTGTCTGTCTGACTAATCATGGTCTACCTCACAATCAATATTTATTTTGTTTAATCGTTATATATAGACTAGCGCTTTTCCAGCTCAACAGCTGCTCAAGGCGCTGGATACAGGATCTAATTCAAAACCACACGAGGCGCCCACTGGCTGTGCACTATCGTCTCACGCCCAGACAACTGAGTAACTTACAATTCTGAGCGATTGGGAAAAGGGACCTGGTGCTTTCTGGGTGTATTTGTGTAGCAGGAAAGCGAGGCAGAAAGGGAAGACATGAACACCGCTTTCATAAAGCTGGCTAGAAAAGAGAAGGTCCAAAACGCCTTTCTCCCCTGCAAACAAAATGTTACGGGGGAAATTTTTTTTATTACCTTTTTATTTCATTATTTACAGGAAGGACATGAACATCACTGTTATAAAGCTGGCCACAAAAAAGGGAAGGTCCCAAACGCCTCTCTTCCTTGCAAACACACGGTTTCGGCGGGGGGGGGGGGGGGGGGGGGGGGTAGAGGAGGGATTACCTTGTTTTTTTTCATTGTTTACTAGCCCAAAAGGAATGTGAGAGTTGCTGACTGATTGTTTGGATGCTTGCTATGATTGTGTGTAGAGTATCTGGGGAAGTGACAGTTAACGTAATGTTTTAATGCACCGCAGAACTCCGCGTAGTGTTTATATGATATATAATAATGAATTTTAGGGTGCATTATTGTCCAAGTTTTTGTTTATCAGAAATTGTCACGTCACGCATTAAATTTTTTGGTCATTTATGAGGGCAATCAATGTATCTTGAATGTTGAATGTGGTCTGAGTGTGCTGTGATGCGATCTTTCCTCCGTAGCAGAAGTGAGTATACTCACTGTCATAGTACAGAGCTATTGATATTCATAATTATACCAAAGTATGTGGTCGAGAGCCATGGAACTACTCTACTACAAGTGAAACGTACTCAAAAAACTCGGGTCTGTCCCACAAACTCCACTTTCATCACACATACACACGCGAACGCACAAATGCCCTCGAAAAACACACGCACGCACGCACGCACGCACGCCTGCGTATAAGCACATTTATTATACTTTATTTCAAATACTGCATGTACGTGTACCCCCCCCCCCCCCCCTTAGGGCTGCCGGGGGTTTCAGTATAAATAGTATTCCCACTTTCTGGAAATTTAGTGCTTTAAATTCCCACTGTCGCTGTCTTTCTCATTTGCTCTTTCTCATTCCTGCTCTGTTCTATCAATCTGCTATCCTATCTTCTTCTTCGCTAGACCAGTCATCTACCTTTTTTCTTGAAAACTCTTCCGGGACAAGACTCCTTATTTGTGTATGAGGTCTGTTGGATCAGCTTGGAAAATTGGACGCTTTCTGCCAGGTGGTCACTAGGGCTTCCTATGATGTTATTATTTAGCAATGTAGGCATTTTATTTATGTATGTGTTTTGTTGATAATTTATAATGATGTTTTGTATTCTATTTTGTTTTTGTAAACGGGGGTTCGATAAATTAGAGTACAGCCTCAGCGTCCCCTGCGTGAGATGTCTTTATTGTAAAGTGACTGGCTGGTGGAGAGCTTTCAGTTTTACCACTAGGGTTGTTTCAGCAGATCTTTGATGCGGATCAGGGGTTGTCCGGTCCTGATTTGGCTCGGAAGAGTCCGCTGGACCTAAAGCAATAATCATGTAATGTAATGTAATGTAATGTAATGTACGTGTACAGATTACAGAGAGGCAATATAAGATGCATACAAAACAATGTCAATGGACACCAAGTGGAAGGCATCTTAAACAACTCTCTTTATGCAACATACAAAGTAATATAAACTTATAGCTCGTTTTTTCTATGTCAACACACACACACACACACACACACACACACACACACACACACACCTATCCTATCCTATCCTATCCTATCCCTTAACTCAAAGGTGATTGGGGCACCACAGATGATCGTTTAACCAGCGTACCCCATCTTTCTCTGTTCTCAGCAACCCTCATGGCTCCGTTCAGTGTCAAACCAGTCCATTCTCGAAGGTTGTCCTACCACCTCTTTTTCTGTCTCTCTCTTCTTCTGCTTCCTTGCACCGTGCCTTGCAGGATGGTTTTCGCAAGGCCTGATGCTCAGTGACGTGACCATACCATCGGAGTTTCATACACACCAGCTCCTCTTAATAATGATTATTCAGTGAGATTTAATTGAAGCTAAGCTCCTCCACTTTTGTCCACTTTGTATCTCTGACGCTTCGCCTTTCATCCACTTCATGCTGCCCACTGTGCCTCAGCCCTCCCTACTGTCTGCAGAAGTAGGTCTACTACAGCTGTGATGGTCTTCTTCTAATCTCATACCGTATTGAGTGTCATCCCAGCGTAGTTCGGTTTTTACTATCGTCCTATAAGGACGCTGATACTCTCATCGCGGGCTGTCCACTCTTTACATCGTGTAACTGTCCTCTTTACGTGGCTTCATATTCACGGCGACACATAGTCTGACAGTTAGATTTGTAAGTATTCCATAGACTTGACAAAGAGAGATGGGGAAACCAAAGGAGAGAGAGAGAAAGAAAGAAAGAGAGAGAGAGAGAGAGAGAGAGACCGACAGAGACAGAGAGACAGAGAGAGAGAGAGAGAGAGAGAGAGAGAGAGAGAGAGAGAGATGGCATGACGATCTCCATGATAAGGTGCTTTACGAGTGGGAGAGTATGGGGGGAGGTAGATGGTGAGGGGGGTAGGTCTACATGCACGTAATTTGCACATGTAGCCTCTGCTGAAACCAATGCGATCGGAGTGAAGTGCGGTCTACACATACTTATTCTAGTTAGTAGAGAGAGGGACGCTATTCAGAAAGAGATCCTGGCGCCTGTGGTTGCAACTGTCTTGGAACATCGGCTAATCGACCAATAACTCACTCACACTCACACCCTCACCCCTGTTCCTCCACACTCCACCCTCCCTCATTTCCACACTGCCACCTCTCTCCCATAATGGGAGTTGTTGTTGTATCAAATTTTATTCATCAGATTAACATAAGTTGTACTGAATAATGGGAGACAAAGTAGTTGTCGCGCCTTAAAAGATGTGACTGGAGTTATTGATAGCATGCAACTTGTGCTGCCGAAAGGCGAATGTCTATGTACTCTTCCTAGACGGTTATGCACTCTCTCTCTCTCTCTCTCTCTCTCTCTCTCTCTCTCTCTCTCTCACTCGAGATGAGTGAGCATACAGACAATTATAATAGGAGAGATTGACATGTCAATTGCTTAATTTAAATTAAAGAGTAAAGTATAATAATTACAAATTAGCAATAATGCAATGGGCAAGTTAAAGGAGTACATGACGTTGACATTCAAGAGACAGAATGTAAATGGAATGAGATACGGTATGAATGGAATCAGATTGAAATGCACCTTTTTCTTCATATGCCTAAATGTGTAATTTTGATTCTTACTTAAAGCTCCTTTGTTGATTGTCAATTATGAAGTGGGCCAAAGGCCAATGTTCATTATTAAAGTGTCAAAGTCTCTCTCTCTCTCTCTCTCTCTCTCTCTCTCTCTCTCTCTCTCTCTCTCTCTCTCTCTCTCTCTCTCCGACGATAATAAATTACACTTCGTATTGTGCTGCCTATACTTGGATGATTTGATAAAAGAATGTATTCCAGCTAAATATTATAGAACACCAGCACTTTTTCATCTGACTTTACTTTTCACTACTACTAATGATGTTAATGTACGAAAATTATGCTTCTTTTTTTTTTTTTTAAATAAAAAAAATACAAAGCCTTTAAATTACGTGAAATTGTCAGGTCTTGATGTTTTGATGCCTTCTTTCCGCTCATTAATTCGTTGTTTTGTTTGTATTTGTTTACACACTCCTTCCAAAATGGGCTATGTCCTTAAACTGAATAAACTCGTTCGTTCGCTCCCTCCCCCTCCCCCTCTCTCTCCTTTTATTTCTCTCTCTCTCTCTCTCTATTTCTATCTCTTTCTTTATTTC